>JAVGWX010000019.1:5867640-6467640 GCA_036924085.1 Ariolimax columbianus | reverse complement strand
TTCCATTCCTTGTATATTTAAGAATAAGACATGACAGCAGATTAACATAGAAAAATCAAATTTAAAAGTTTTAAATAAAAACCAGTCCCGTTCTTTCTTGATGTCTTTCCTTCTTTAACAATAAGTTAGATACCCATTTTACTGCTGGATTCACTAGAGCATGCCATGACGATTGTATGGACAGTTAGTGCGTCACTGCTATGCTAATCAGCTGTTGTTATAAATGTTAGGACACTGAGATATAGCTAATGGTATTACCAAAAAAAAAGCTAAAAATGCACACTAAAAGGGTACATACTAATAATAAATAGTATAGGTGTAGATGAATAGTATGATTAATTGATATGTATATGGGGAGAGAAGAAAGAAAGAGATAGAGAGGTATATAGAGAGACAGAAGAGTAAGAGAGAGAGAGATAAGTGGATGACTAGATAACATGCACAAAATAGATTCAGCCTAGTACAAGAGTTAGAGTTCGGGTTGTACTATGCCTCAAACAAATGGACACCAACTGATTGTTTTAAATCACTAATGACTCCTGTTACTGGGTGATTATGACACGAAAACAACAACAGAAAGCATGATATAGATTGTCAGTAGCCATTTATTGTTTATTATATAATTAACACTAACCAAGCTAGCCAGTACAGATGTACTTAAATACGGACATCGGAATGCTTGAAATGCATAGCATTGGTTTTCTAGTCACTCATACGTTAAAAACTACGTAACCTTTCATATTGCCTAGACGTATGGTGCCTGTTACAGCATGACCTGTAGTGACGAATGCTATTAACTGGTTGTTATGAAATCTCGAAGGGAAAACATTGGCGCGAGATCTGGAAAAAGCTGCGTAAGTAGCCACCTAGGGAAGCCAGATCATGATCAGTTGGAAACAGAGTTATCGGGAACGAAGATTGAAGAAACACATTCTCAATTTCCAAAACGAAGAGGGCAGAGAGAAGTTGAGATCATATTCGGGTGCTAGATAGCGAAGAGACAAGAAGACAGATTGATATTCCAAAGCCAAGATCGGAGCGACAAGTCATCAGTCGGCAGCTATCGGAGAACAAGTCGTCATATGTCGGCAGTTAGTAAAGAGAACAGGACCGAGGTTTTAAAGGTGAAGAGGACATAAGAAAGCATATATAGTTCCGGATCCAAGAGAGAGGTTTCGACAGAGAAATCTGTCACCACGTGAGTTCAGATGCTGAGCAGTGTATCCAAGCGTAATAACTAGCAAAAACATTGATTTTTCGCAAATGCAAGAGATAGAACCAAACACTAGTGCGTCTTGAGGAACACGCAGGAGATAATCGTCTTAAATACTACTTTATTTGCATCGCTGATGATAATTCAACGTCTAACATAATTCACTCAGAGAATCAAGCTTGTAACTAGAGAGATATTCGACTAGCACAGCGATCCAACGCTTATACGATCACTACAAGCCACCGACGACGAGGAGAATATGATCATGGACGAAATCCTTTGGGTTGCAGAACATACACGAATTGTCCATCTATCAAATTACAGTTTGTCTAAATTTACAGTTCGACTGTCAAGTAACTTCGTTTATCAAGTGCTAATTCGTAAGCATGTTTAGTTATATTCATATTTCTACAGTTACCCGAGTTGTGTGTTTAAAGTTAAGATTGGAGAGTCAGTTGTGTATGTGTAGAAATACATTTTCAATGCTGTGTTTTAATTTCAATTGGTGTGATAGTTAATTTGTTGGATGTGAGATATAGTTAGTGCAGACTCCTTGCACTATCTGCTACAATAGTTCAGCCAGCTGGAGCTGCTACACAATTTACAGCTGGATTCACTGGGGCATGTCAGTACCTTTGCATGAACATTTAGTGCTTTACTGCTATGTTAATCAGATACTATTATACATGTTAGGACACTAATATACATCTAACGATATTATCAGATAAAAAGAAACAATGCACACTAAAAGGGTACATGCTAATAATAAATAATCTACGAGGAGATTGATGGTGACATTGATTGACATAAAGATGGGGAGAGAACGGGGAGATAGAGAGATATAGAGAGAGGGGGAGATAGAGAGAGAGGGGGTATATTGAGAGAGGGAGAGATAGAGAGAGGGAGAGAAGAGCGAGGGGGAGATAGAGAGGGAGAGAGGAGAGAGAGATAGAGAGAGGGAGAGAGAGAGGGATATATAGAGAGAGGGAGAGAGAGAGGGAGAGATAGAGAGAGAGGGAGAGAATAGAGATGGGGAGATAGAAAGAGGGAGATAAGAAAGAGGGAGAGAAGAGAGAGGGGGAGATAGAGAAGTGGATGACTAGATAATATACACACAATAAATTGAGACTAATACAAGGGTTAGAGTTAGGGTTGTACTTTGCCTAAAACAAAAAAGCATCAACTGATTGTTTTTAGTTCCTAATGACTCCTGTCACTGAGTGATTATGACATACAAATAAGAGAAAAAAGTGGTAAAGAGACATATCATTATTTCCTAATATAATGTCTCAAGTTATATGATAACTTACATTTACAATCCATGAAAACTGACAGACAGGATACGGGTATATCCGTTTGACTGTACACATGACCTTGACATTGTTTGAGTCTCTCTCGAGTTCTGGTTGTTGACAGGACACACTTTCTGCTCTTACTAAGAGTAACATTAGTTGAACACATACAATAATACTGATTAAAGCACAGGAGACATGTAGAATATAATTAGAATTTAGAAATCACAATACTAAATTTCCCTCCACAGCCTATATTTTTATCTGTTTCGAACATTACTGGCTTCATTTAACAAGTATAGCTATATTTTGTTATATGAACGGTATGTATATGGCTTGGCTTGGCTTCGTTCGTTCTCAATCTCCCATTACCAAACGCCGACACGGGCCTAAGTAGCAGAATGTGGTCCAGAGAACGGAATGCGTTGTATCGTAGTTTACAGCTTGACTGCGATAGTTGCACCTTTCGGTCCGACACATCCGACTTCAGCAAGCATTTTTTTAATACCGGGTTACCATTCCCTCTTCGATTCCTTCTCCTTAACCAGTCTGCTCTGTATGTATATAATAATGTGTACATGCATATATAAGCAAATGGATGCTTTATTTACACATGCACTTAACATTTTATTCGGTTATTTACATGTATAGACCTCTGATTGTTAAAATAAAATTAGTAGATCAAAACAGACTAAACAAATGTAAATATAAACCAGAAATGGGAAAATAACATAAAGTTGACAAATGAAGAACAACTGACAAGTGGTACAAGCATTCACTCACAGACAAAGTGATGGAAATTGCTAAATTCATTTTAAAATATTTAAAATATAATGTATAAGAACCATAAACACCAGGAAAGCCCAAATTCAAGGAAACATATACCATATGCATTATTACATTAAGTGGTGTTTGGTGAATACTAGCAGCATCACAATTAGTAAATGTCATTCTTCATCCAAACAACAACATTATTTATTTTCCAACTGTCTCAATGCAGAATAAGACAATCATAAAACTGGAAGATGAAAACTAAAAATCAACTATTTTAGTTTTTCGTTTACAGTTTAATTTTAACAAATCAAACAACACCAATTATTCAATGGTTTATTTCCAGGATGAAAAACATTGGTTTCAAATACACAAATATCGTATTTAGTCAGAAACTCATGAAGAAGATAGAATGATGTAAATAAGTTATTTGTAAAATGTCATGTGTTAATTTTCAACTGGCGAAAGTAATGCTGTCGTATTACACCTTCATTTCAGTAATTTAAAAAAGAAGAAAGGACGAGGCGCGTTTAAATGAATCCGGACCGAACTGAACCAAGTGAACATGCATAAGATGCGCATTAGGACGTCATTTAGGTGTAAACAACACATAATACACGTCAATTTTGCAAAATGTCATTATCCTCCGACTAATAGTTTTCTCAGTAGACCGGGGTGAGATACATAATTCCATCATAGTTGATCAGTGAGCGGTGATTTGGTGTCTAACTGCTGAAGGAAGTCGACCATTTGACATTTTCTGTCGAAGACACCAGTGAAGAACAGGACGCATACGCTTAAAAAAGGTTAATGAAATATCTTACGAGAATAGGTGAATATTGTTGTGTCAAAAGATGCCACCTCCAGAATTAGTGCTGCAATTCCGGTGGACCGTCCCCTAAGCTTAAGTTCGCTAGCAGAAGAATTCGCTGTTTCACTAGGGATAGTTCATGCGTTCTTCCTTATGGCGGTTGGTCCGCAACCGAGGTACTCATTGTAAACACACCTCCCAATTCTTCAATTTCTTGCTAACCACTATTTCAACTGTCCGTAGAGACACAGCGACTTTCTCTGCTAGCAAACGTAAGCTCCGGTGACGGTACATTCCAATTGCTGCATCGATATTGGCGATGATAACTTCTGACGCAACAATATGCGCCTGACCTGGTCTCGGAATATCGTTCGTTAACTCGCGTGCTTTAAACAAGCAAACTCAAGCTGATTAAGCAAAATTCTGGAGACCCTTCACAGCCCCAAAAAATGGATATATCATCAACTATTGCACAATCTAAATATAGGAACTATTTGTGAATGTTTCATTGGGACTGATACAATTATTCCTGGATGTGCCCTGCAAAAGTGCCAAGCACACAAGAAGTGAGAAAGCATATGTGACCTTCACCTAAACCACTCTAGGACAAGCTCTATTAAAATATCAGTAGTTTCAGGCTAGCTACTGTTTTCTTTAGTCTACTTTAAATGTGTTCACGGTGATGCCTGAAAGCAAACAAAGACGTAGAAGACATAAAACTACAAATGTTATTGTGGATCGTTCTAGAACTCAAGATCAGATAATACAATAACCTTTAAATGACATCAACAGCAGGGAATCCATATCCTCAATCTACTCAAATTAATTTGTAAACTTGATAAAACACTCAGGAGCTGTGGAATGTGACGAGCATATATTGAGTCTATTAAGATGGACTCACACATCAATTACACCACTTTGAGACTATGTCGAGATTTTCAAACAAGTAGGCATACCTTAAGTAAGTTAAGTTAGGGTTATACTATTCCTAAGAACTATAATTACTGGAATGAGAAGCAGAATACAATACGAATAACAGGATGCTTAGAGCAAAGACATATACAATGAAAGTGTGGTTGTTTCGAATGCACACACTGTAGGTTTACACTTGTTTAAGTCTTGAAAGCCGCAGAGTCCCGTAAAAGCATAAAACGGGACATTAGAGCACAAACACGTAGTTACCTTCTAGAAAACTACACACGAAATTCGTGTAACATCACGACAGCAAATTGAAAACGCCATTGCCATCTTCTACACCGACATATTCCAATTATCAATTCCCCCTCACCACCCCTAGGAAACCAAAACCCTTTCACCCCCTTCCCTCACTCTTCCTCGCCTCTGAAATTAGAAGCGCTGTAGAAAACACGCCCACTGGAAAATCACCAGGTAAAGATAACATAACAGCTGAGATGATGTAATCATGCAGTCACCCACTCTACACGGCTCTAGGCAGCAGATTTACTCGATCAACTTTGGACACATAAATCACTATCACCTGGAGCGAGTTACATACCGTCTTATTCTACAAAAAAGGAGACAAAGAAGTCTTGTCCATCTACTGCCCAATCACCCTCCTTCCGACACTATACAACACGTTTACCTGATGCCTCATAGCAAGGATCCACATGACCCTTGAGTAGGCCCAATGAACTGAACAAGCTGGATTCAGACAAACATACAGTACACTAGATCACATAACAACGTGCTGCAATCGTATGGACAAAGACACGAGAGCACCAAACGCCGCTGAATCATTCATTGACTACACAAAGGCATTTGACTATGTTGAAACACAATTCGTGTGGAAAGCGCTGGACGAGCAATGAGTAGACATCCACTACATAGAAAGACTCAAGAGTTGATACAAAAGATATACTACCGTCATGCGGCCATTTACTCAACCCATTACCATCGCGACCGATAAGGGACACGGAGACAATATCTCGTCAGACCTATTCTCTGCACGCCTGCAGTCGACGATGACAACGATGACTGCGACTGGGACAACTACGGCATCATAATCGACAGAAGACGTCTTAACCACCTCAGATTAGCAGACAACATCGTCCTCATCACAGAGCCACTTTGGAAGCGACATAGATGATGATGTCACTAGCCACAGAACGCAGAAAAGCAGGTCTTGCTATGAACCTAGGGAAACTTAAAGCTATGAGCAACTGTTTCGCAGGGCCCAACCCAATACTTTTTATTGGAAAGCCCTTAGAGGATGATGACGAATATGTCTATCTGGGAAGGCTCAATGCGGAGAAAAACATAAAACATGAGATCGCCAGACAGAAGCGGGAGGGCTGGGCAGCCTTCAACTCCATCTTGACAGCAACAGACGCCACAAAACACACCAGACTGCGTGCGGACATCTCTGACTCGGTAAACTTACAAGAACTCTGCTACGGTAGCGAAACCTGGTCTCTAACCAAAATCAGCAGATAACCAATTGAAAACAGCCCACGTAGCTCTTGAAATACGTCTGGTGGGTATACATTCCAGACAACAGCGGCAAAACGAACTACACAATGGCGAAATCCGGACAATGTCATATATCAAGGATTTCTTACAGTACGTCAACCAATTAAAAACACCGCTGGACAGGCCCTATAGCTAGACGACAAGACGGAAGATGGAGTACCATTACTGTCATGTAGTACCCGCACTACAAAAATTGACCTCGCGGACGGCGCCCAGCTCGCTGGCGAAATTCACTAAGAAATGTAAACATACGCGACGTATTAACAAACAGACTCATTTTACACTGGACGACACGCGCACACGACAAAAACGACTGGAACCTGAGTTGGGAGCCGCTCAAATGTGACCACCCCTTGACAAAGAACGGATCAAACTAGGAACTAAGAACTCACAGCGTCTTGAAAAACGTCACCAAAAATGACTATACAAACAGACTCAAATTCATCTGTCAATTCTTAGTCAAGAGTTCATACAAATCCCAAAGAGCTTACATAGTGTAGGAAATGTTACAACTAAACACTGGTTTACATAAAATATGTTGCATTGTCACCATTATGTGGAAGGATGCCAGTGCGATGCAGACATAACAGATAGTGAACAGCAGATAAAGGTGTCAAATAGGGGAAACAATAATACAAGTATAATGCAAATGGACCTACGTTTTTCAGATTGCAAATCATTAAAATGTCCATAAATAAAGATTTGTGTAAAATATCATCAAAGGCAGACACTACTGTCTCTTGTGACATTTAATTAATAAAAGTTGTGACCATGTGCTATACAAATTCATGGCATAATTAAATATTAATGTTAGCCTATTAGGAGTAGAAGGTCGTCCAGTTCCAAATGCATTCAACTCAGAATATCATGTTATTCACATATACACCAAAAGGCAACATAGTGCGGAGTAGCCTTTTGAAGTTTTGAAGATGAAAAAAAGTATAGCAATGTCCTATGTAGGAGAAATGAATATAAGAAGGAATAGCTAGTTCTCTTTGGGGATCAGAAGAATTATGTTGTTTATGTGTGTAATAAGGAGTATTTTGCCTATGAGGGTTGTGCAACAAGAAAACGAGGTATTAGAATCAAACGGACGATATGATGAAATTAAATAGTGAAGGCTGCAGTCAAAGACAAAAAAATATATGTGAAGAAATGGCGGCGATCTCAACAAAAAAAAAAGACTAGCTCCTTTAAGGAGACTAGATGGAAAGTCATGATAGTTGACAACATCATCATGTAGTATATCATTTACAGACCGTCGCTTCCATCACTGTCTGACTGAAAGAAACTATTTATGTTGTCAAACTCCAGTCTCCGCAAGTCAAACCCATGTATTACTGGACATCTTGGTGTCTTCTTCTTGGTATACCACTGCCTTTACAGCATGGCATCATACCTTCCATCACTGTTCTCTCGAGACCGCGGTGCCTCTTTATTTACATTTTCTGACCAAAATGGAAAGGATAAACCAGTTCTCCTCTATGCTCAACTCTTGCCGAATGTATGTATTTCTCTTTCTCTTGGTCCACGGTATTCTGATGATCTTTCTGTAATATTTTGACTCGAAGGATTCGATTCATTGAATAGAAGTTTTAGTAATCGTATTAGATTTGCAGCCATATGCAGCAATAATCGTTGATTTGACAGCAACACCTACTGAATACAAAATCAAAGTAGAAAACACATGTAAGGCGTTGTTGGCGGCACGTGAACAGATGACATCTGATGAGTTCACATCACATGCATCGGATATTTTTATATTTTAATCTCGACAGCGGACGAAATAATTACCAAGGTATAGCCCAAAAAACATATATATATGTATATATATATATATATATATGTATATATATATATATATATATATATATATATATATATATATATATATATATTTATATATATATATATATGTCAGTTTGGAACGCTGAAACGTATTAAAGAAAGGAAATAATTAACACAAATGGGACGTGATGGGACCAGGAAAGCATATACAAATTGCTCAAGAAAAGTTAGAAGAGAAATAAGAAAAGATAGAAGAAGATACACAGTGGACACTTGTAAAGGCATGGCATAGCTACAGCAACAAGGCAGGGAGAGATATGCTTTTAAAGCGAAAAATACATTAACAAGGGAATTCTGTCCGGTCCCGCATGTCATCAACGACAACACAGTAACAGAAACCAAAGACAAAAAAGAATAGATGAAGAGATCATGTCAAAGACAACACAAAGTTATCAGTTACAAATCTTATCAAAAGATGAGAAAGAACATGAGCCAACAATGGATAAAGTACGGTAAGCAATTATAAGTATAACAATGGGAAATTCCCCAAGATGTGATGAAATCCAAGCAGAGCTAATACGCGCAGGAGAGGAGACCGTTGCTCTAGTTTATCACAAGTCGTGTAAATTATATCTGGTACAGTTGTACGACAGTAGAGACACAATGCTTTACAAATATATAGGGAGGTACTGAGTGAGTTATGTTCAACATTCCCTAAGATTGTTACAGAGAAATGTACCCGCTGCAGTTGAGCTATGAACAACATAGTCCTGATACAGTCGCCAATGGCAAAGAGGGGCAATGGACATGGGGAGGAAAAGAGACCAATGGGATGAGTATTTTACATACTTACTTGTAGCAATAGCACAAGCAGGTGAGAGCATGGAATATGTGTAACATCATTCAAATACACAAAATATTGAGCATAGGAACAGATTAATAGTCGAACATGAAGTCAGAGAGACAATTAGAAGAAGGCATATCTACAAGACCCCAGGTGTAGATAACACAGAAGCCATTGTAGCAGATGTCATACAAAATTGTCATGTTGTTAGGGGTAAGATGGCTCACAAGATCTTCAATCACGCATGTGTCAAGGGAAGGTACCTGGTGATTGGCAAAAAACCGTGGTTGTACATGTTTGAAAAATACGAACAGAAAAACAATATTTAGCTCTTATATGATCGTATCCCTCCTTAGCCACGTTGGAGACATGTTTGAGTTCGAACTATTGTGCAGCCGCTGCTCAGTACTTCATAATCAGGCTTCCGGAAAAGCAGGGTGTGTATGGATGCTATATTTACACTCAGACAGTCAAGTCAGACAGTGAAGTCAAACAATCATAATATACAATAAGAAACTCCACGTGGCCTTCATTGATCAAGAAAAGGCATTTGCTTCGGTAAAACGATGTAGGCTAACAGACATAATAAAGGAATACAGTGTTGAGGGTAAACTACTGGATGACATTAGTACCTTGTGCGTTAACATTGAAGGTGCAATTCGACCGAATGCAGGTATGACAGATTGGTTTCCAGTGCGGAGTGGTGTATGACAGAAGCATGTTCTTTCTCCACTTTTGATCATTAGTTACGTGGACAAAATTATACCCTCACTGAAATGTTGTTTGTTGATGATCATATCATCTTTCATCAAAATAGAGACGACCTAAACACAACATAAACAATCTCGATTTCGATCGTGACGAATATGGCATGAAGATCAACATTGGCAAGACCGAGACTATGTTGATTTCAAATGAGCAATTGCAGAGAGGTCCCCACATAAATGGCAGTGGTATAAAGCACGTATCAGTGTTCAAATACCTAGATGGGGACCGCGTGGGCTAGTGGTTAAGTGACACGGCTCTCAACTCGAAGGTGCTGGGTTCGATCCCCATCACAGGACCGTCCGTTACCCAGGGGAAGCAAGCCCTTACAAAATGCAGGAAGAAGTAGACCCTTACATAAAATTGATGCGGAAGTCAAATGTACTGGGTCGAAAGGCGCACAATAAAAGCCACAGTGCAACGAACACCGCCCTGAGGATTAAAGAAATAAGGCGAACGCAACAAATACCTAGATAGAATGTTCACTGGTGACAACAGAGTGGACATAGAGATTGCACACATAATTCAGAAGGCGAACCGTCTCCACTATTAAACTGCAACGTTTATGAAATACCCTATAGTGCTAATTTCAACTATGTGGAAACTGATAAATACACTATTTAATCCTACATTGTGTTATCAATGCTATTCGTGGTTCTTACTAGCAGCCCATTAGAGTAAGATGCAGAGCTGCGAGATGAGCTTTTTGAGAATTGCAGCTAGAAAGTCAATCCGTGATCGAATCCGCAACACAGACGATGAGGCAGACAATGTAAGACATTACGTTAATGCCTTTATTGACTCTCAACAAATTAAGTGGTTTGGTCATTTAATCAGAATCCGTTATGACCAGCCTGCATGACAATCATATCATATGCAGGTCTCCTGTCCACCAGTAAGTGGCAGATTCCAACGTCAATGGATCGATGGTATATCTGGCACACTCAGGAAGTTACACATAACAACAGCACAAGCCTCCCACTTGGCGATTACAATAAATCTATGCAGCCTACCTCTCTGCGAGGCCATTTTGCAAGAGCAGTAGGACAAACGAAGAAGATAAAGTGTTTGTACTTGTATATGAAGCATTGTTATTGTTCTAAATTATGTACACTTTTGCTTGTGTGATTTAATTATTTCCTGCGCTGATGTTTAGTTTGTGTATGCAGAAGAAACACGAGTTTCAGTCAAACATATACACATTAAAAAAATGCATCTGCAGTTACATATAACAAAGAAAAAGCACTACCCTGTCTGAGACCCTACTGTACAGAGGGTGCAGCTTGTTTGTGGTGACACGCAAATATGCTTTTGAATTCGCAAGTTTATGTCTGAATCCTAACATGTACCTCATCTTTACAATCAGGGTATCTTTAGTGCAGCATAGAACCAGTCACATTCATTCTGGATGCGCTCCAACCTTCCACACTGTTTTCGCGGATAGTCTTCTTCTTCTTTTTCTTTTTCTTCGTCCGCTGTCAGACGTAAACTTTTATGTGATCGAAGAAAGCAGTAGTCATCCCTAGCCCATCTGCAAAGCAGCAGTTGTTTGAGGTCAGAGTTGTCTCTCTTAGGAAAGTTGTCTCGAGAGCGACAGGTCTTTGTTGGGTTGACCATACATGTTGAAGATACGTATTTTTGTTTCTTGTGACATTATGTCGACTGCTACAATTTCTGCTTGTCCGATGTGAATTGCAGAAACTGCGCTACTTGGTATGCAGTTACATGTCAGTATCAGAACACCTCCTTTGTGACCATCTCTATCAAGTCAGAAGGTCTCGTATTCTCTGATTGAAAATATGTGGTTATTGTTGAGGTGCGTTTCTTGTATGCATGCCACGTCTATCTTGCCTTCAAACAGGCGATTTGTTATGGAAACCTTTTTGTTAAAGACTCCCTCCGCATTCCACTGTAGTATTTTTAGGGTCTTAGGTTTTCGGTCTATAGCTCTTGCCCCATCTCCTTGTGCATGGATGGGTGACCACCATTACATCGGGTGGGCCCCTTCGAGGCGTGGGGCCAGGTACTCTCTCTGCCTGGTGGGACTCCACAGGAAGAGCACCATACTGTCTTCTTTTAAATTGTAATGTCATCATACAGCGATTTACGTTGCACTGTTTCGTTAGGCATGTGGCACGATGCATCCGATTTCATCAGGCGTTTCTGTAGGGTTGCCCTCCTTGGCCATTTGCTGTCCCCAGCCCATCTGCAAGGCAGCAGTTGTTTGAGGTCAGAGTTGTCTCTCGTAGGACAATTTTCTTGCAGGACTAACGAGTCTTTCCCACCTGGGTCGAGAGGGTGTGATGATGATAATATGATGAACTTAAGTACTAGTTTTTCAAGTTTCTCTGAAGAGAGGCAGTCACGTGTGTTAGTGTCCAAGGATCGTCGCATCCTGCCATAAACGTAGCATATACATGTGAGTGGGGTATCTCCTTGCTCCCCTTTAGTATTCTCGGCTCCTCTGCAGTGATGCTACGCCTTGCATCCCCCCTCCACCTGTGAGGTTGTCACAAAGGGGCAGATGTGCAATGTCCGCTGGCCTGTATCTCTTCTGAGTCCATTGGGATGCCTGATCAACGACAAAAGTAAGGAACGGGGCAAGAATGTATTTAGCTTGGACATGGTACGGAGATGTTGTTCATCTGGTGTGCAAACAAATCGTCCGATCGAAAGATGAGTCTCAACAATTCATAGTGAAGTGGCTGCTCTACTGCTTACGACAACCCGACCGAGAACTAAGTCGTCTACACATGATTTCACACTTCCACGCCGCATGGGGTGAATATCGAACAGGTCTCGCCCACTTTGATCGGCGGGACGGCAGAGACCTCTTTCTGCGGCTCGACCAGGTCGGGCTGAGGCGCGAGTCCCAGGTCCCAACCATATCGTTGCCTCCGGACGCAGTGGTGCTAAGAATATAGTCGAAAATCCGGGCGGGATTCTGACTTAGAGGCGTTCCGCCATAATCCCTCAGATGGTAGCCTCGCACCATTAGCTTATCAGCCAAGCACGTGATCCAAACGTCTGAACCTGCAGTTTATTTTGTCGAGAGAAATGATTGGACATGGCACGGAGATGTTATTCGTCTGGTGTGCTAACAAATCTGCTGGTCCAATGATGAGTCTCAACAGTTCGCAGTGAGGTGGTTGCTCTACTGCTTGCGATACCCCGACCGAGAACTAAGTCGTCTACAAGTGATTTCACACCCTCACGCCGCATGCGGTGAAAGTAGGACAGTTACCCGCCAGTTTTGTTCGGCGTGACGGCGGAGACCTCTTTCTGTGGTTCGATCAGCTCAGGCTGAGGCGCGAGCCCCAGGTCCGAACCATATCTTTTCCTCCCGATGCAGTGGTGCTAAGAATATCGTCGCATATCCGGGCAGGATTCTGGCTTAGAGGCGGTCAGCCATAATCTCTCAGATGGTAGCCTCGCACTATTGGCATATCAGCCAAGCACTTGAACCAAATGTCTGAACCTGAACATGAACCGGTTCCTCTCGTACTGGGCAGGATTACCGTAGCAGTGACCTGTCATCAGTAGGGTAAAACTAACATGTCTTCTTCTTCTTCGTACGATGTCAGACGTCAACTTTAATTTGTTCGAAGAAAGCAGCTGTCATCCTGAGGATGTTGACACTGCCATAGAGCTTGTCTAGTGTTGGCACTGGTGATGGCCACATGTGCTTTCTCTGGTCCTCGTAAGTCGGGCAATTTTGCAGCAGATGTTCATGGGGCATTTTCCCTGTACCACAGGTCCATTCGTCATTACCACCTATCTTCAGTGTATTATATATATGGTGCCTCAGTCTGTTGTGGCCTGTGCGGAATCTGAAGACTACAACCTGCTCTCTTCTATTCAACTGTAAATAGGCATCATATTTTGTGTAGCCAGTATGTTCTGTTTCCTATTTGCCCATGTATCTTGCCCTAAAAAAACCTTTTGGACTCATCGTAGGTCATACTAGAATCTGGTTGTGGTAATCTTGCACCTTCCTTTGCCAGTGTGTCTGCCTCCTCGTTGCCCTGAATGTTACAGTGGGATGGACCCAACTGTACCACTACTGTTGTTGGTGCGGACTGCTGGCATAGTTGACATAATACTGCTCTTAAATCATTAAGTTATGTATTTTTCTGACTTTGTAGTGCTGTAACCACATACAGGGCATCTGTAAACAGGAGTATCTGGCTGTCATTGCTTGCGCCTGACAGCATTGCTTCTACTGCAGCCTTCAGTACCTCTGCCTCCGCTCTGAAATTGCTTGAGAGTTTTCCAGTTGCCACTGACAGTTTTATTTGTCTACCATTTGTTAGGCTCAGGAATACCCCTCCCCTGCATTTTGTGTTGTGTTTGTTGCAGAACCGTCGGTGTATTCATGGGTCTAGTCCATGCTTGAGTGGTTTTCCGTTATGTACCTCAGAGTTATGTCTCTTTTTTTCTTTTCAGTCTGGCTGTTCTTGTTTCCAATACCTGGTATATTTTCTACCACCTCTGGAATGATATGCTGCTTCCAGTTGGGTTTGCGTACAGTAGGGATGAGATATGTTGTTGTTATGGTGTTCATATTGTCTTTGCTCATCTTTGATGTGGCTATTTCTATAAAGTTTCTCTGCCTTAGTTTCTATTTTCCAAATCTATTTAGTCTCTGATGCATTGGATGGTCTGTCAGTCTTCTGGGTTTATGTGCTTGCTGCTGGGCTCTGCTGTCTCTTCTATCGTTCATGGATTGCAGATGTGTAATCTTTTCAAGTTCTACAATTGGCGTTGACTTCATGCCTCCTGTTATAACCATCATGGCTTGGTTTTGAAGTTTGTAATTTTATCAAAGTTCTCTTTTGCTGCTGTTGCCCATGCCGCAATGCCATACTCGAGAACTGGTCTCACTCTTCCAGTGTACAGTTTCTTCAGTACTCTTTCATCTGCTCCCCACCGTGTGCCAGCAAGTTTCCTCATGATTGCCATTCTTTGTCTGGCTATCATTCGGTTTCTCTCGATCTGACTTTTCCATGTAATGCGCCGATCAAATGTGACTCCCAAGTAGTTTGAGTTGTCGTTTAGCAGCAGCTATTTGCAATTAAGACTAAGTTTCGTGTTCTGTGGTTTATTTGAAAGGGAGAATATCGTACATGTTTTCTCTTCATTTGTTTTGACCAGCCATGATTTTGCCCACTCCTCCAGCGATGTTAGGGCCTGCTGCATCCGATTGTTTGCTACGTTTAGATTTTCTACAGAGGTCCAAAAAGCCAGATCGTCTGCAAACTTGGAGCTGTGGACTCTTCCTGGTATAGTCTCTATGATGTTGTTTATATACACCAGAAAAAAGTGTGGGTGACAGGACTCCCCCTTGGGGTACTCCTTTCTCCAGTGTCACATTTTTGCTCATCAACTCTTGTACTTGAACTCATGCTGTTCTGTTTTCGAGGTAGTGACTGATCCTTCTGTACATTTTTTCAGATACTTTACTTCTTTGTAGCTTGACTTTAAGTCCATCTTTCCGCACCTTGTCAAATTCCTTCTCTAGATCCACTCAAACCGCTATTGTATGCTTTTTCTCCCTGTAAGCATCCTCTATTTCCTGCGCAATGAGAGTGATCTCGGTCCTCAGTGCATTTGTGTTGTCTAAATCCTGCTTGTTGTAGGATTAATATGTGTTTTTCTTCCAGGTGCCACATCAGTCTGGTGTTTATCATACACTCCATTAGTATGCCTACACAGCTTAGTAGACTGATAGGCTTGTATACATTTTGATCTGTTCGATCTTTTTCTTTCTTTGGTACTGGTATAAGTACAGCATCTTTCCATGCATGCGGTACAATTCCCTTTTCCTGCTTTGGTTCAGGACTTCCAGTAGCTTCCTCTTTGTTGTTTGGTCCAACCCCATCAGCATTTCATTTGTTACACCATCTTTTGCGGGCGATTTCTTTTTCGTTAGAGTTCTCATGGCCTCATTCATTTCATTCATGGTTTAACTAACCTGTCTCACTACGGTCTCTTTCCGGACCGGGTGAGTTTTCTCATGTTGAGTCAAAATTTAGCGCAGGCTCCACTCCTGCACCCACCGAATCAAGAAAGAGCTATCAATCTGTCAATCCTTACAGTTTCCTGACCGGATGAGTTGTCTCGGGTTGATTCAAATTAAGCAGAAGTTCCACTTCTGGTGGTTCTCTTCCGTCAATTCTCTTAAGTTTCAGCTTTGCAACCATACATCCCCCGGAATATAAACACTTTTGTTTCCCGGAAGCTGCCCACAGAGTCATCGAAGCAACTCCTGCGGATCGCTAGTCGACATCGTTTATGGTCAAATGACGACGGTATATGATCGTCTTCGCGCCTGCTGCCTTCCTTGGATGTGGTAGCTGTTTCTCATGCTCACTCTCCGGAATCGAACCCTGATTCCCCGTTACCCGTTACAAACATGGTAGGCATGTCACGTACCATCGACATTTGATAGGGCAGACATTTGAAAGATGCGTCACCGGCACATGATGCCATGCGATCAGCACAAAGTTATCCAGAGTCACCAGTGGGGACGCCGCAACCCCGCGAGGGGAATTGACGATTGGTTTTGAACTAATAAAAGCGCTCTTTCCGCAAGGGTCGGAGCTTGGTAAGCATGTATTAGCTCTAGAATTGCCACAGTTATCCAAGTAGGATCGTGTCATCTAAGGAACCTCGACTAATTTAATGAGCCATTCGTGGTTTCACCGTGAGACAGTGTGAACTTAGACATGCATGGCTTAATCTTTGAGACAAGCATATGACTACTGGCAGGATCAACCAGATAGATGTCAGAGACGAACCGTGTTTACCACACATACCAGTAGGGGGATGGTTGTGTAAAAACCTGACGAGGACGGCGACAGGGACGGACTGACGGACGGTTCTTACCACCCGTCCCTCTCTCCGTCGACCTAGGACCGCCTGGCCGGCCCATACCCACACCACACACCGACCGGGCTCGCTCGGGGAGGGATGGCAGAGCTCTGTTGCAGAACGGATCCCAACGGAACCGGCGATGATTTTTCACTCGGACTGGAGACGAATGTTGCCTGCGGCCAGCCCTTCTCCGACCGATGTTCGGGCGAGGACAGGCACGATCCCTGCTTTCTGCGTATAGTCAGAAGATTCTCAATCTATAATACATAACCAATATCACAACTTGACAAAATATGATACATAGAATGCGCAGTTCTAAGTTAACAGCATCGATAGTCTTGAGTGCTTCTAGCACTCGCTTATTAAATTTGTAAACAGTCTGGTCAACATAACAATTACAGAAGAGACTCCGATATAATGTCACTCAGAGATATTTCAACATTTCTCACCTACAAAAGTGCATCCTTTAAATGTGATGCTCGGGAGTTTAGCCGTTACTAAACAGTGGTTCAAAAAGCACCACAACATACAGGCCGAGCTCGGATTGATCTGGGAGGTGGAGTCTTCACACCACTGTGAGGCAACCTGTAGGATTTCCTAAATGTATTTCACCAACTCATGCCTGACTGAACTAGTCATGTATGTCAGAATGTCATCTGAAAATGTTTGCGTTTGCACTATCCTGTGGTTGACTGTTGGCTACTGTTACTGTGAATATGCTGAACATCGCCTGTGAGAGCAGAGACCATTGAGGCAGTTCTTGGCATATTGGCCTAGGTTCTGATGTTCAAGATCCCACACTGAGTGCAATTGGTTATTCCTTCGGGACATCTGATATATAATTCACCAGGTACGTGTTTAAATCGCACTGCTTAAGACATGTGATTAAGTTCTCAAAATCGACACGGTTATAAGCGAGTGCCACATCGACATGAAACCCAAACGTGTCAGCGTCACCCAAAGTCTCATTCACTTTTGTGTAACTGTCCAAGGTATCGGCTAATATGTGCTCCATTGTAGGTAGGACAAACATTTTCTGGCCACTAGCATATCACGCATTTTGCCATATGCATTACATAAGGTGATTGCTTATTCGATATCTGTTGAGAAACGTGGAGTCTTTACCAGGTTTAGGCAGTAGGCACAGCCAGCTATGAAGTCAGTCAACAGGCAACCATTACTTCTTTCTTGTGTCATTGGACATCAATGTGTTACGCGAGTGCTGATTGATTCTATACTGGCGCGGCGTATTGTGCTGCAGAAATGCACAATGCAACCGCCGATGTGAACAACACCATTGCTTATGCTACCCATGCACTGCTGCAAATAAATCAGGAAAGCAGGGCAGACATGCACATTATGTTCAAAGGTCTACCTGTACTAGCAATGATTGGCTGGATTCCACAGCATTTGAATTATAATGACAATACTGAAAGTTTATTATCACGCCCTGTACAAATCAACGAACTCATTGCACTCTTTAAACATTTGACAATTTATTATGTTGTTGTTTCCTAGTTTGCTATTTTTCATTGTTATTAGTTAGTTGCCCATAGCAAGCGCAGATGGCGACAGTGTCAGATATGTTCATGCACATGTGACTGCACATGCCTGCACAGTTCAATCTGCGCGTCACAAACTCTACCACGCGGAGGGCACAGGTGAAACAAATGTGTAGTTGGACAGTCTTGTATTTTTTCTTTCGTGTAGTTGGCTTTTCCTGCGCCTCCGGGATGGTCCACTGCTAAGCAATGCAACCAAAATGTGTGACGGCAGTGCGCCAGGCTGAGCCGTTCGGAGCAAGCAGCTCCCAGTCAGCAACATCAATGGAGAAACATTTCAAAGGAAGGTTTAGAATGCCTTTGTATCGTTTATTGTCATGAGCTTGTCATGTCTTGTCATGAGATCACAGTACAACAGTTATTCAGCGATGCGATCTAACATGCGAACAACATGCCATGTCCATATTATCTGGGCTCTCTGTAGCAGCGTATGCGTGCGAGCAAGTCTAGCCCTGCTGTGGACTTCAGAGTCCGGCACTCTGTCCTGCTAAATGAAACTGATCAATCTGCAGAGACAGTTATATGGGGATGATTACGTTTCCTGACATGCCTGATATAGACGGCCCATGTTTCGCATGATGGTTGTAAATGCCAACACTGATTCCGTGCCGGTCCCCAACATTTCCTCGTTGTCTTCCGAAAGCAGCACTCGACTTGGAAATCTTGTTCTGGACTTCCCAGTCAATATGTCCTTCTCTGGTTAGGGGACTGCCAAGCTAAGTAAAGATGTCAACTGCTTTTAAGCGATGTCCCTGTACAGTGATATTTGGTTCGTGGTAGGACTTCCCGGGAGCAGGCAGAAACATTACCTTCGTTTTCTTGTTCACAGTAAAACCCAAATTAGCGCACGCAATTGAGAACTCATGCGTGATTGCCTGCATGCCTTGTTCTGATCACGGGTTCTGCGCAGTCGTGGGCAAAGAGGACATCTACGATGGTTATTTCTTCCATCTTAGTGAGGGCATTTAGACACCTCATAGTAAACAGTTGCCCATTAGTCCGGTATCTGATATGTATGTCAGTAACTGTGACACTTGTTGAATCAGTAAGCATAGCTGCAAATACCATGTTAAAAAGCGTTCAGGCCAGCACACAATCCTGTATGACTGAGAATGCTACAGAGAGTTCACCATAATTCAGTACACGGCCTGACATGCCATCATGAAACTGGTTGACAACTGTGATGAATTGTTCGGGACAACCGAGTGTCGCCATGATTTTCCATAGTCCCTGTTGGCGGTGTGAAAGGTTCATGTCAGGTCAACAAAAGATCACGATGCTGTTCCTGATATTTCTCTTGTTTTTTACTTAACTGTTCAAATGACATTCTCTCACCTTAAGAAACCAGTTACTAAAATGATTGGTTAATATCATGTATCGTGTTCTACAGCAAGTTACAAGCACTATGTTATGTATTCCAAATTAAATTCAGTTCGTAATTGAGACACACAAAATGTACACATATTTACTGACCATAAACTGCGAGGTTACATCTAGAAACATGATATAGTACATCCTGGCAAGAATACATTTCTTCATTCTGTCTGGTGACATTGATAATGTTCAGTATGATTGTCTGACCCATAAAATATGCTCTAAAACATCCATCGTATGCTGACGCTACTGAACATATACATTTATTATCACATGACGCTAGAAATTGATCATCTCCCTTGTGGAATACAAAAACATCATTGCCTGGGACGACGTTGACATCATACGTCAAGTTGTAGGACTTCGTGACTTCTGCAGGTTCACAGGACAGGTTCGGTGCTGGAAAGATATATATGAGGTAGAATGTATAGTTGAAATAAGATAATACATATATATATATATATATATATATATATATATATATATATATATATATATATATATATATATATATATTATATATATATATATATATATATATATATATACATTTATTTATATATGTATATATATATACACATTATATATATATATATATATATATATATATATATATATGCATGTAAATACGCCCACACATGTGTGTGTGTGTGTGTGTATGCATGTATGTATGCATCCATGTGTGTATGTGTGTGTATGTGCGTATGTATGTGTATGTGTGTGTGTCTGTTTGTGTATGTGTTGGTACGTAACGTAGCGTAGTGAAGCGGACTTTAATGTAATGTAATGTATTTCAGACTATTTCTGTGAAATATGATATCTGATGGTTGTAAATGCCAATCTTAGAATCGCACATATTTTCACATAGAGGGCAAACACAAAAGGAGCCGGTAGTGGAATCGTTGTGAGTATATCGTATTTTCGGGTAGCACGCTTTCGCTGAGTCTCCGCATTTGCTGTACTTTGTGCGTTCTGAGCACCTCCGGTAATACTAGCTAGCCAGCAGGTAAATGCCAATAATATTGAAGCATGTCAGAGACACTTTCAAGGAGTCTCTGTAGCGGTTTTGCTGCCTGTTTTTAGCTCACTGTATAACTTCTGCTTCTGAATGCGTCTGTATGTCATGTCAACGACATATCCCATCCATCATAACTGAGTAAATGTCAGGAAGTGTTTAATGGATGCTCAACATGTTAGTAATTTTACGAATATCATAATTAGGCATGTTGTCCTTTTTACCTGTCTACGGAGGCAGCTGAAAACAAGGGGAGCTGTCTGACATGTCTGTTATACATTAGTCATGCCTCATAGGCATTTAGCAGAGTGCATAATACCCCACGCGATGCACTTGTATCGTGGTGGTGACAATGATTCCTTGTCGATTCCAAACGTTTACTTGGAACCTCCTAAACACTGATAAAGCTTTAGTAATTCCGTTTTTGACCTCAGTGTCGGTATTCGCTTTTCTAGAGAGCGATAATGCGTAGGTAGGTGAAGCTAGCAACTGACTAGTGGTGTTGGTTCTGTATAGTAATGTTTTGGTTCTATGTACTAATTCTCAGGTGCAGAATGAAAAAGTACCTTCGTTTTCAAAGAAGTGTTCGCGAGACAAAAATTACTGCATGTCGCCGAAAACTCAGGCATGGTGGACTGCGTATCTTTTTCTGAGCAAGTGATTAGGACGGAATCGTCCTCACATAGGAGACCTAGGACCATGGTGAAGATTTAAGTCGCATATGGATGAACAGCTGATATTGAGTACTTTACCAGATATGCAAGCTAGTAGTAGCGCCATGAACATCAGTGAACATTGTCGCAAAGGCCACGACAAAGAGTGTCTGTTCCAGCACACTGTTTGACACCAGTGGTGACTAGAAAAGCTACATACAATTCTCCCTCGTGCAGTACATTATACAATTCTCCCTCGTGCAGTACATTATACCATTATGCAACTAGCTGACAACCGCAATGTGTCTGCAGGAAGCAGCCAAAGTTCGGCATGATAGCTATCCCTATTAACGGTGTTAAATGATTTGGTCAGATCGAAACAAACTGTATACCGATTACAATTCTGTTCTTGACAATGTTCTTACACATTGACACGTATGGCATTCTTCATCTTCTAGGGAACGTTTTCGGTTTCTCAAATACACCGAAACAATGTAGTCAGCTTCTGACGAAGCACAGGACCCACGCAATCTTATTTTGCAGCATTATGATTATAGCTATTGAAAATATTCGTTGAATGAAGATTTAATATGGAGATGCACACCTGTCACTCCAGCACGTGCAAGCTAAAATTAGTAATGTTCTGAAATGGCGTGCGTTTGATAAAAACTGTTCTCGACAGGTTCAGGAACACAGAGTAGTGTTACCAGAATCGATTGCAGCAGTTAACGACATCATTATGAAATGTCGTCAATTAACTGCGAATAAAATAACTGCACTTATGGACATCATTCAAGGTTCTGAACACGACATCATTCATACCATGCGGCAGTGCCACAAAGTGTCAGCAAGTTGGATGCAAGAGAATATGACTCTAAAACTTAAACAAAAATATATGTATGCCCGCCAAGATTGTTTGTGGCACCATGAAGCAGATGTTTCCTAATGATAATTTCCTTTTCCAACAGAACCCAAGAGAGAGAGAGAGAGAGAGAGAAAGAGATAGAGAGAGAGAGAAAGAGAGAGAGAGCGCAAGAGAGAGAGATAAGAGAGGAGAGAGCGAGGAATAGAGCATCCCTTCACACCGAAATCAAACAGCTACACTGATTCTTCTTGGCACATGACGGCATCACTATGATGTGTGTTCTCATTATTTAACTGATTCATCTCGTGCTCTGTTCTCCCGTTGCCCCATTTTCTGCATTCCTTGCCTAAGTTTTGACGACTCTATGGCACTATGTATTTATATTAGAGTCACAGATATTATATCGTCCGTATCAGCAATATCTTAAAGAAAAGTAGAAAAATCGATGTGGCACGTTATGTCTACTGTATAGACTATATCAAGACGTTTGACTGTTTGATTGCGGAAAAAAAACATGGGGTTTCTAACACTTTTGATCTACCTAATTGAAACAAGTTACGGGAGGCAGAAAGCAGCCGACATAATTCAGAGTAAAACGTCAGAATGCTTCCAGATTCACATTTGCAGGGTTACATTCGTTCATCCTATGGATATAAGGATGCTATAAAGAATACAAAGAGGTGCTACACGAATGATCGTGGAATTCCAGAATTATATTTATGAGGAAAGATTAAACAAAACTGGTCGTCTACAGTTTCTAGAAAACAGGAGAATTCGAGGTGACTTAACATAAGTTTATTGATTAATCAATGGAAAGTATCAATTAGACAATAACACGTTTTCCTAAGTTCAGCCGTTTAGAAGAACAAGACGACACAGCTTCAGTTTGTTTAAAGGCAGGTCCAGAATTTTTATTAGAAAACATTTTTTTAGCTAGAGATTGTTGATTGCATGAGATTAATTGCTACATGATGTGGTGGAGGAAAAGTCAGTTAATGCATTTTTTGTTTTGTTTTTGTTTTTGTGGCGTTCGCCTTATTTCGCCATTCCCCAAGACCGTGTGCGCTTCACTGCGGTTTTTATGTTGCGCCTGTAGGCCCAGTTCATTTCACTTCGGCATGCATTTTATGTGGTTCTGCTTCCTCCTGAATTTTCTAAGGGTTTGCTTATCGGGGTAAAGGTCGGTGATGTGATGTGGATCGAAACCAGCACCTTCGGGTTGTGAGCAGTATCTTTTGATACCTTTTAATGCATTAAAAAATAGATTTGCCAATCACATTTATTTTTAGTATCGGCGGATTGGAATTAACTGGTTGTATACGGAGGAGTTAGCAATCACGTCACTTGCGGAGTAAAACAAGGCTGTCTACGTTCTCCAACCCTCTTTGGAATATATTCTCTCTTCCAATGAATGCATGTTGTGACCAGGAAGGTGGTATCTTCATTCATTTTCGCACAAATGTTGGTCTTTTCAATTCCCAAAGACTGAAAGCCAATATCAAAATAAACAGGTTGCTCATGAGAGAATTGTGCTTTGCAGATGATGCCGCAATTACGACTCACTCAGAGAAGGTGGGGACGGCGTGGGCTATTGGTTAAGTGACACGGCTAACAACCAGAAGGTTCTGGGTTCGATCCCCTTCATAGCAACGGCCGTTACCCCGGGGAAGCAAACCCTTAGATAATGCAGGAGGAAGCAGACCCTTACATAAAATACATGCTGAAGTCTCTGTACAGTTGCCAAATAAAAATCACAGTGCAAGGCATAACGCCTTAGGGATTAGAGAAATACGGTTAACACAACAACTGCAAAGCTTACTCTTTACGTGTTCTGAAGCCTGCTGGGAGTTCGGATTAACAATCAGCAAAACGAAAACACAAGTTATGGTCCAGGGTGCAATTAAGCCACTAGCCAACCTCCATTGATGATAATATTGATGTGGTAAAGAATTTTACGTAAATGGGATCCTAAGTGAATAATAAACTATCCCTGGACCAGAGATCAATATCAGGATAGGAAAGGCAGCAACAACAATGAGCAGATTAACAAAAATGGTCTGGAAGAACAAGAAGTTCACTGTTAAAACAAAAACACTTGTTTTCCAGGCCTGTTTCCTCAGCAGTCTTGTTTGTGAGAGTGAGACATGCACCTGGAGAGGTGGCTAAACATATATCACATGATGTGCCTACGCAGAATCCTTGGAGTAAAGTGGCAAGACACCAACTCTAGGTGTAGGAGAGAACAGGAATTGTGGTGCACTTTTACATGCTTAGTCTTCGAAGGCTCCGATGACTGGGACACAATCGGACGATGGATGATGGCAGAATACCAACAGATCTTCTTTATTGGGAATTACAGTTGAGGAATAGGTATCCAGGGTGGCCAGTACTTCGGAACAAGGATGAATGCAAGCTGGGTATGAATGATGCAGGCATCGATTTGCAATCATGGGAAAAGGACGTCATGGGTCGTGTTACGTGGAGGGGCAGGATTAGGCATGGGATACAAATACATGAGATTATGATTGATGAAAGGCTAAAGACAGAAGAAACACCACACCATGCGATGCCGCAAACGGTCCTGGCTCTTGTTGCACACTGTGGAAGGCGCTTCTCTGCTCGAATTGGTCTTACGAGTCACATTCGTTATCATAATGGACAGAAGTCACGTACTTTTTTTCACATCACTATTACTGTCGTCTGACAAGACGGAAAAGGCCACTGATACAGATTATGTAGAGTTGTATAACCAAGTATAATAAAGTTAAGTTAAGTTAATTTTACATATTCAACATCTACGCAGAATGCATAATTAGAAATGTAAAAAGAGATACAAATCATCCTAACTTTAACTTATTTACAATAACACGAAACGAGATTCCGGATGCAGTCTTGCTCTGAAACAGAGCTAAGGTCCTAAAACAACTTATTATGTTAATCAAGAAGCAGAGTGAAGCTCAAAACTTGTAAACATAGACAATTAAGATACAATCCCGTGATAAAACATAACTCCAACCCAAATTTGCTACAATCGAGGAAGTTAACAATGTTGCCCATTTGCATATATCGGCACTATTCCAAACAACAGTGTACTATGTAAGTATGTACTACGGAAGTAAGAATGCAATTGACTATAGCAAAGCAGAAGTTAAGAAGTACGCACAATTTATGGCACAACACATACAGACAATTACAACTAAAATGCATGCATTGTTCCTATGTCATTCCGTGGTTGTGAACACTGACATTCAAACAGGTATTAAGAAATGATATCGGAGCTATCGAGAACATGTGCTACAGAAGAACCAAAAACATATTTTGCACAAAGACAAAAAACATAAAGTTATTTCCAGTACGACCTAAAGGTAAGCAAAAACGTTCTTATAAACAATGTTACGATTACAAAAATTGAAATTCATCGGATACGCTGAACGCCATAACCAATTGCAAAAAGAAAAAAAAATAGTTTTTAGGGTATGCATCCTGGAAGACCTAGCATGGGACAACCAAGACGATGAAGGATATACGATGCAAAAAGAAATATTGAATTTTACCATGTATCATGCACGAAAATAAGCGGCTGGCAGAGATTCCTACAGGTAAGCCGCAATAAGTGCAACATTCTTCAAATCGCATGCTTTGTGATGAATATGGGCATGTGAATAAATAAAATACTACCGCTATGGTCTGCTTGACGAAGAGAGTCTCGGAGACTAAAACGCCGTCTCACTGTATCAAGGTCCAGGTCTTTCAGACCAGCTGCCGTGTCGCTGTCATGTATGCAAGCTACACTTGGAGCACATACACTAAGCGAGAATGGTGGATCGACACCTTCCAACTGATATGCCTGCGACATAAATTGAGGATTGTATGGACAGAGAAAGTGCCACATACTGTTATTTTACAGCAAGCAAACACTCATAGCATGGACTCGCGTTTGATCGAACAACGAGTTCAATGGAAATGATATGTTTACTCCATGGAAGTTGAGAGGCTGCCAAATGATATCCTCTATGGACAGCTGGTCATCTGAGCTAGAGGAATTGACCGTCCCACAATGCGATTCAAGGGCTTATGCAGAAGGGACATGAAGTCATGCAACATCCTATCAGAGGACTTGGAAACGTGTGTTCAGGATCGAGCTATTTGGAAACAATCAATTGGATTGGGCATACTGGCTGCTAAAACTTGCAGAGGTCTTCTGGCTGCGGAGAAAGGAGAACGACTGAAGAGATCATAGGACGAGCTGGTAAACCAGTCTCCTCAGCATGGTTGTATGATCTGTGCCAGAGACTTTCGCTTGTGAATTGGCCTATACATCAATAATAGACTATGTCGTAATAAAGAAGACAAAATTGCACAAAACTCACAGGGAGCCATGCGCATGATCTACGGAGACACGCCAATGACGATGATATATATATATATATATATATATATATATATATATATATATATATATATATATATATTTATATATATATCCATATATTTGAGAGGGAGAACGAGAGAGAATGAGAAAGAGAGAGAAAGAGAGAGAGAGAGAGGAATGGAGATTTGAAAACACTATGAAGTAATACAGTTTGCATTTTACGTTGTGTTTGTTTACTTAGCACATTTTGTTATTAACTTAGTACTTAAGCCTAGTGCCATGCTCTCGTCTGTGGTTAATAACAGCCATTATAATGCACAGTATAAAATAAGTAAAGACCATGCACATAACGATGTGTACTGTAGTGTGTGTCTTCAAAGCATTATTTTACATTTAATTAAGACGTCAAAATCTAAAGATACACACCTGCAGCTGCACATGTAATAATCATCAGCACGAGAAGGTATCCTGTGCCAGCCATGTTACAATTTTCTGGTAATCAAAACAGAAGGCAAAACAGAAGACTGAGTCATCAGTCAGTAAGAACTTGTTTACTAACAATTATATAACATTTAACACAAATAGACTACAACATTAACTGCTAAAGATTTGCTATTTTGTAAACCCATCAAAGAAGAAACAGGTTAATATTTCCAGACAAGCATATTATAATGTGTAGTTGATAAACTGGTTGGTACTGATTCTTCTTCTTCTTCTTCTTCTGCGTACGCAGTCAGACAGTAACCATTATTTTTTCGAAAAAAGCGGCGGTCATCCTGAGGCTGTCGCCACTGCCATAGAGCTTGTCTTGCAGTTCCACTGGTAATGGCCACATCTGCTCTGTCTGATCCTGCTATGTCGGGCAGTTCTGCAGCAGATGTTCAGCGGTCATTTTACCAGTACCGCAACGGGCATTCGTCGGTACACCCTATCTTCAATTTGTTGAATAGGTGGCACCTCAGTCTATTGTGGCCAGTGCGAAGTCTGAAGACAACGACCTGCTCTCTTCGGTTCAACTGGTAATAGGCATCGTTTTTGGTGGTACTGATTCATTTCAATGAATTTGTGATCTCTCAGTTGTTTCTCGTGTTGTTAAATCTGGATCATACAAATCTATGTACACTTTGTTAACTAATATTTGTAACAAACCTTTCAAAGGCATAACCAACAATTAATAAATAGCTCATGCCACAAATCTAGTGACAACTTTTCTGAATAAAAAAAACTTCAGTTATGCTATCCCATTGTCATTGGTTTAATATTGCTACCTATTTAAATTGCCTTATTCATTTTTGGACTTAACATCATCTGTAATAATTCATATTCCTTCTTCGAGATTTGTTTAGTTCCTCCATTTATGTTATAGTTGCTCTTGCTACAACGTATGTTATTCTTTGCTTTTGTTTTATCAGCCTCTCCACTATTTCTCTTTCTGTTTGTCCATATTCCATTATGATATATGCTAATGGTAGATATAAGCAGAGATATCCCATGTGTTTCCATGTCAATGAGAGAAATACCAGTTGTAGGTATAAGCAGGGTCTCATATTTGTTCATGTGTCCTTAGTAGTTATGACAGTGGTAGCAATAAGCAGGGTCTTCATCAGTCCATATATCCTTATACGATATGCTAGTGGTATCTATAAGGATGGTTTCTCATGTGCTCCTATGTCCTAAGAAAATGTGCCAATGTTAGGTATAGGCATGGTCTCCCATGTGTGTCTATGTTCTTAGGAGGAATGCCAGTGGCAGCTATCATCATGTTACACTTGTCAAAAGACAGAGCTCAGGTGATGTGATACACAAAGGTGTTGTCTTGCAGACAGGATTGAGACAGACTAAAAACAAAGATGTAAAGCCTAACACAAATGCGTGCTGAAATCCGATATGTGCCTAACAGCCTGAACGGGATACACCAAAGGAAACTGGTTATCTCTCATGTCTGTTCTGTAGAAAACATGTCTAAAGATATTTAAAAACAAGCAGGAAACTAAGCATGCTCTAATGTAGTGGAATGCAGCGGAACTATCAGTCCAAAATTCTTCCATAATAAACCAGTTAAATAAATTATATAAAGACCTTAAAATGCAACAATATACATTCAAATGGAGGACCTAATCAAGAAGAACACAAATGAGGTATGCTTCTGTCAGATACAACCTAGCTAACAAGATACCAAGGGAAAGGTCAGATCAGTTAAGAACATCTGCCTTCCAGTTTTTATGATTTTTGTTAAGGCTTGTAACTTGAATCTAGAAAGAAATATATAAACTTACTAAGAAAACTCACAATATTGATGTCACATACTAGATGTCTGACTCGCCAAGATCCCCCCAACTGAGACACATGACACAATCTGCAGAAAACTAGAAATTGGCAATCAGGAGCATACAAATCCTGTGATGATGATTACAAAAACCAGGATTGGGAACTCACATTGCAAAAAAAAAATTGTTTTCTTCAAGTTATGCCTTTCGGGTTTTGTAGAGGTTAGATGGAAAGGTGCAAACAAGATCACATTACAATCAAGAGTAACCATTTTATTCAGGAATTGATGATAAAGAACACATACACATTTGCGAGTGAGTTAGAAGGTGCAGTGGGTTATTGTTATTGTGACAACATAATCATGGATGATAGCTGTAGAGTGTGAACAATTACTCCTGTGATAAGGATGGCAACCTCATCATATAAAAACGCACATTGACATTATATAAGCGTCTTGTAAAGGCAGTAGTTTCAGATAAAACAGAAACTTCATGGTGTCCCTTTGCAGTGGAAAGACTATCAACAAACCCTCTCTAAGCAGACTTGATATGCGCTATTATCTCCAGTTCTTTCTAGCTCCTTATGTGTTATTGACCTATTTGTGTTTGTTACAGCACACCACCAATCATGAGTTTCAGACCTAACATAGACAACATATCAAACAAAAGAGTCATGCATTTCAGACCTAACATAGACAACAGATAAACAGTCAAAATTTGCTGGACTAACATAGTCAACACAGCGCCAGTCATGAGTTTCAAGCCTAACATACTAAACATTGACAACAATAGTCAAGAGTTTCAGACCTAGCAAACATAGCATATTCAACAGTCAACAG
The DNA here is from genome assembly GCA_036924085.1 of Ariolimax columbianus. NCBI lineage: Eukaryota > Metazoa > Mollusca > Gastropoda > Stylommatophora > Arionidae > Ariolimax > Ariolimax columbianus. The sequence goes on along the minus strand of JAVGWX010000019.1, from coordinate 6,437,843 downwards.
TTTAAGACCTAAGGTATGTAACACAACAACAGTCATTAGTTTCAGACCTAACTAAGACAGCACAAGATTAGTCTAGAGTTTCAGGACTAACAGAGAGAACACAACACTGGTCATGCTTCTCAGACCTAGCAGACCTAACATAGACAATACAACACTAGTCTGAGTTTCAGACCTAACATAGATAATATAACAACAGTCAAGAGTTTCAGAACTAACATAAGCAATACAACAACAGTCACGAGTTTCAGACCTAGCATAGAACAACACAACAACGTTAAATAGTTTCATACCTAACATAGACCGCACAACAAAAGTCGAGGGTTGCAGGACTAGCATGTACAATAATAGTCAAAGTTTTCAAACACAAGTTCCCAAAAAAATGTTAACCAGATAGAACCAACGGCTGAGTAATGTAGACAAGAACTATTCTGAGTTCCAAACCTGTAAGCGACAACATCACAGAACAAAAACAACACGTCTAAGAGTGTGCTTGACAGTGAAGTACCCCAATAACATTATCTCATCTTTTTAAAAAAGAAAATTATTTTGCGTTCGCATTATTTCCCTTTTTCATAAAGCGGTGTGCATCCGACTACAGCATGCATTGTATATAAGGGTCTGCTTCCCCCAACCCCTTCACTCCGGAAACACAGGGTCGACAATGACATGTTACATCATATTGGTCCATTGAAGAAAAATACAATTCTCAACTGTACAGTGTGATATGAGCGTGGCAAACTATATCGCACGTAGGGCACATGTGATTATCATTTACATTTTGGCTGTATCGCATTATTCAGTTTCCTGCAGCTTGATTTTCCCCACCTCCGTAATAGTCCTTAGCTCGGCGGACCAGAACAATGTTTTATAACAATGCGCCAGGCTGAGCGGTTTAGAGCAAGCAGCTACCAGACAGCAACATCAATGGATAAACTATTCAAAGAAACAGTTACCGTTTCTTTGTAGTGTTTCAAGCCCTCCCCCACTCCCTCCGCCACCCCCACCCTCTCCTATGCGAACAACATGCATTGTCCATCTGCTCTGGACTCTCTGTAGAAGGGTATGGATACCAGAGAGTCTCGCACTGCTGAAAACTACAGAGCTAGACACTCTGTCCTGTCAATCGATCCTGTAAATTTACATAGAATGTCGATTATTATATCGATTTACATGGAAATGATAACGTGTTCTGACATGTCTGCTTCAGACTGTCCATGTTTCGCATACGTACAGAAGGGTGGTAAGCATACCAGCACGATAAACATGTATAGTGGTGGCAACAATGATTCCTTGCCGGTCTCAATTGTTTTTTTCCCAGAAAGCAGTACTAGCCTTGGAAATTATGTTGTGGGCCTCAGAGTCAAATTTCCTTCTCTGGTGAGGGCACTGCCAAGGTAGGTAAAGATATCAACTGATTTTAGGCGATGTACCTGCACAGTGGCGTTAGGTTCTGTGTAAGGCTCCCCGGGGGCAGGTAGGAATATTAACTCCGTTCTGTTGGTGTTGACCGTATAATCAAAATTAGTGCACGCAGTTGAGAACTCGTTCAAGGTTGCTTGCATGTCCTGTTCTTAGAATGTGTTTATTGCGCATTCGCTGGTCAGAGGCGATTTAAGATAGTTGCTTTTTCACCTTTGTGATGGAGTTTAGATATCTTAGAGAGAACAGCTGCCCATCCGTCCGGTATCTGATCTGTATGTAAATGTCACAGTCGCTTGTTGCATCAGAAAGCGTTCTGCAAATACTATGCTAAAAAGTGTTTAGGCCAGCATACATGTATGATTAGGGGGGGGGGGGGGGGGGTGCTGCAGAGAGTTCACCATTATTCAGTACCTTAGCCGATATGTCCACATGAAACTGACTAACAACTGTAATGAATTTTTCGGGACAACCGATTTTTGCACATGTTATCCCCGTTCTGAAAGGCAACAAATCTACAAATGAACAGAAAAGGTACCGTCCCATATCATTAACATCATCCTTGGAAAATAATAGTAAATGTGCCCCTCTACTGGTTCCTTGAGAGATCAACAATACGATACCATGAACCAAAAGGCGTTGAAAAAAGCAATTGCACAGAGGACCAGTTTCTCAGGTTAACACATACAACTCTCGATGGTTGTTAAAATAATAAACATACTGCAGCCATCTTCTTTGGCATACAACAAGATTATGATCAAGCATAGACAGTATTTTGATAAAAGTGACTGATGTGAGAATTATCGGGAAGCTGTACAACTTGATACATTATTTCCTCATAATTTAGGTACATTCAGACGCACACATACATCACAGCACTGGTGTCTTAATATCGCCCAGTTCTAAAAAAAGACCAAGAGCAGTTATGCGCAGCCAAAAAGAGAAAGCAACAACAACAATTAAAAGGTGAAGAATATATTCACACGGAGAAGGAAATGAATAAATAGACCATCACAACTCTTTTCAAGGAATGCTGACAATTGGGCAATAGGAACGCAGAGTTTGGGGTTGAATAGCTGATAAATGGTCATAATACTCGGAATGATGATGTTGCTATATATACAATTTTAGCAGTGGGCAGTTGGAAAATCAGGTGGCGTTTCTCCGATAGAGAGAGAAAGAGCAGCCGTGGTCATCCATTACACCCAAGTTTATATCTAGTCATCTTGACTTGTCTTGCCACTGGTTAAAGTTGGACTCGGGCGAGAGAGTGAGGCCGACGAACTGCGCAACCCTTCCTCACTTAAATCAAATTCATCGCTCAAGTCATTCTCTTTTCATTTGTCCAGTACTAACACAGGCGAGTCCTATGACGACGGGCGAGAGGCGATGCAAAGAGCGTAAGTCCGCTGACGAGCTACACTAAAATAAAAAGCTGCGTCAGATGAAGGTCTCCTGGATGAGCAATATAGCGGATGAAATACATGGATTTATTGACAATCCTAATCACCGTTTCGCGAAGCCAACTTTCCATGCTTTCACTGCCTGCGAGTATGCAGATCCCAAATCGGACTCATCAGCCATCTCCGGACCCATCTACAACCCGGTTTTACAGAATACATAATAGTCGACGGGAAGGACTGGCAAGGTGATAAAAGTAAAGGTCCACCTCACTCGTGATGGACGAACAACAACTAAAGAGACGTATATCCACAAGTTGCAGAAAATAAGACATCTACAGATTTTCGTAGAAGAGGACCCACTAAGTCAAATACAAATGAACTGCTTATTCATTCGCCATTCGTTTTTTCTCTGTCTTTCTTTTTTCTTTCTTTCTTTCTTTCTTTTTTCTCTTGCTTTTTAGAGCTCGTCTTAACATATCTCATGACGCTGTTTACTAAGAAGAGACGACATCGGGGTACTTCTTACCCAAATATCCGGATTCAGAACGCGAACTTTGGGTTTGGGTTTGCCTTACCTCTCCGATCCCTGTTCTTTTAGAGAAACTATACTCGTGCATCCTGTTTCCAAGGTCGTCACTCGGATGGTAAATAAGGTCTTTGTCAACTGGGCTTGGCTGACCCTAATGCAAGCAGCCGACTATGAGTAGCATGCTGCTCTCGGCTCATTGACATTTGCATATCCATCCCGACCCGAAGTTTCATGATTAGATCGCTTGGGGATACTCGGACACAGACAGCAGAGGTGACAAATTAGAAGATTCGGAGATAGACACAAATCTCTCCCTAATCAATAGGCCGGAGGATAGCCCTAGTTTCTATTCTAGAACATGGCATTCCACCTCGACTCCAGATTTTGCCTTCTCAAAACAGGACATACACCATAAAATAGACCGACAGGTGCTAAACCAATTGGCAGGTAGCGACCACTGGCCGATCAGGCTAGACATTGATATGGAAGTAGGCCCACAGGAAACAAAACCGCTCCCACGTTGGAATTACAAACGAGCCGACTGGAACATATTTGCAATCCTGACAGATGGGCTGTGTGAAACCATCAACACACGAAATAACAAAATGAAGCCCATGGTGGAGAGCCTAAGCAAGGCAATAGTGCAAGCCGCCACTGAAACCATCCCAAGAGGGGCTAGGAAAAACTATAAGCCCTATTGGAATAATGAGTTGCAGAAAGCGGAAGACGCAGTCACAAATGCTAGGAACATGGCAGAGCGAGAATAATATATTCAGGCAAACATCGCCCTCAAAGCCGCCACGGTGAAATACAAAAATACTCTAAACCAAACAGCAAGAGAACGCTGAAAAAACAAAACTGAAAGCCTCAACCTAGACAATGAAGGGAACAAACTATGGAAGCTAGTCAGAGCCATGAATGACGAAACCCCTTCAAAAAAACAAATTATCATCAAGTAGGGCGAAAACTTGCTCACTGGAAAAAAAAGCCGCAAACGCTTTTGTCGAATACTATGCCAGGGCAAACCACATTGAGGTCCCTGCAGACAGGCATACAGACATTAGTCAAGAGCAAAAGGGGCACGACAACATCAATACGGCACCAGAAGAGCATATGATGGCCACATTAACAATGAGTGAAATGGAAGAGGCCATGAGAACATTAAAGAAAAGGAAAACTCCGAAGAGAAGACGGGATAACAAACGAAATGCTGATGGGGCTGGGCCAAATAGCGAAGAGGAAACTGCTATCAGTCCTGAACCAAAGCTGGAAAAGGGATATTGTACCCCAAGCATGGAAAGACCCAGTACTTGTACCAGTACCAAAGAAAGGAAAAGACAAAACAGATCGAAATGAATACAGGCCTATCAGCCTACTGAGCAGCGTCGGAAAACTGATGGAACGTATGATAAACACCAGACTAATGTGGCATCTGGAGGAAAAACGAATACTATTTCCACAGCAAGCAGGCTTTAGACAGCACAGGTCCACTGAGGACCAGGTCATCCTCATAGGCCAGGAAATAGAAGATGCCTACCAGGCACAGAAACACACAGTAGCGGTTTGGGTGGACTTGACAAAGGCATTTGACAAAGTCTGGAAAGACGGAATTAGAATCAAGCTAAGGAGAAGTGAAGTGTGTGGGAGAATGTACAAGTGGATCAACCACTACCAAAAAAGAACGGCCAGAGTCCAAGTTCAAGGGCAGATGAGCAAAAAGGTGACACTCGAGCAGGGAGTACCCCAAAGGGGAGTACTGTTACCCACACTATTCCTGATGTATATAAACGACATTACAGAGAATATACCAAGAAGAGTCCATAGCTCAATGTTTGCAGACGATCTGGATATGTGGACCTCTGAAAAGAATCTCACAATAGAAAGAAATTAGATGCAGCAGGCCCTAACATCGCTGGAAGAGTGTGCGAACTCATGGCTGCTCAAAATAAACGAGGAGAAAACCACATGTACAACATTCTCTCTTTCAATCAAACCCCAAAACACCAAATTAAGTCTAAATGGCAAATTCCTGCAGCCAAACGACAACCCAAACTATATGGGAGTCACATTTGATCGGCGCATGACATGCAAAAGCCAGATTGAGAGAAACCGAATGAGAGCCAGAGAAGGAATGGCAATCATGAGGAAACTTGCTGGCACAAGCTGGGGAGCAGACGAAACTATACTAAAGAAACTGTACACTGGAAGAGTGAGACCAGTTCTCGAGTTTGGCATTGCGGCATGGACAACAGCAGCAAAAGCGAACTTCGATAAAGTTGGCAAACTTCAAAACCAAGCTATGAGAGTTATAACAGGAGGCATCAAGTCAACGCCAATTGTAGAAATTAAAAAGATTACAACACTGCAATCCATGATCGATGGAAGAGACTGCAGAGCCCAGCTGCAGTCAGAGAAACTCTGAAGACTGACTGACCATCAAATGCACCAGAGACTAAACAATTTGGGAAAAAGGGAAACTAAAGCGGAGAAATTTTGCAGAAATAGCCAAAGCAAAGATGCACGAAGATCCCATAAACGCACTAACAACACCAAAGCCCATCACTACTGTACGAAAACATACCTGGAGGCAGGATATATTTCCAGAGGTGGTAGAAAATATACGAGGTATTGGAAACAAAAAGTGCCAGACTGAAAACAGAAAGGAGAGATACTATCTTAAGCTTTATATCGAAAAATTACCCAAGCATGTACTGGACTCATGCATACACCGACGGTTCTATAACAAACACTACACAGAACGGAGGGGCAGGAGCATTCCTGAACCTACCAAATGGCAGAAAAATAACACTGTCATTCGCTACTGGTAAGTACACAAGCAATTTCAGAGCGGAGGCAGAGACACTGAGGGCGGCAGTGGGAAAAATGGTGACACATAAAGAAAATGAAAGCCATACAGTCCTGATTACAGATGCTCTCGCCGTAGTCACAGCACTAAAAAGCCAGAAAAACACTGAGCTTAATGACTTAAGAGCAGTACTCTGTCAACTATGCCAGCAGTCTGCACCAAAAAGGGTAGTGTTACAGTGGGTCCCATAACACTGCAACATTGAAGGCAACGATGAGGCAGACAGACTGGCAAAAGAAGGTGCAAGACTACCGCAAACAGATACTAGTATGACACACGAAGAGTCAAAACGGCTTATTAAAGCCAGATATATGACCAAATGGGAAACTGAACATATCGGCTACACCAAAAACGATGCCTATTGCCAGTTGAACAGAAGAGAGCAGATCGGTGTCTTCAGACTTCGCACTGGCCACAATAGACTGAGGTACCACCTATTCAACAAACTGAAGATAGGTGGTACCGACGAATGCCTGTGTGGTACCGGGAAAACGACCGCAGAGCATCTGCTGCAGAACTGCCCGACATACGAGGATCAGAGAGAGCAGATGTGGCCATCACCAGTGGAACCGCAAGACAAGCTCTATGGCAGTCTCGACAGCCTCAGGATGACCGCCGTTTTTTTCGAAAAAATAATGGTTACTGTCTGACTGCGTACGATGAAGAAGAAGAAGAAGATCGCTTGCCATTCGTGGTCGAAATACTAGAATACACCTAGCGTATCGTTCCGATGCAGTATATCCAACTGTAAAGGAATACCCGACTCACTTTTGAGGATGACTCAACAGCAAATTAGTAAACTGGTCCCCCACCTCGCAAAATGACCTTGAACTTTAAAGTATTTACACTTTATTTCACCAGCAGTGTTAAAACAACAAAACACACACACACACACACACACACAAGCACGCACGCAAACACACCCACTCAAGCACGCATGCATACATACGCTCACAAACACAAACACACCCACACACACATACACACCCACACACATAGGCCCACATTCTGTTAATTCTCCCGTCTTTCAAGTATCATTTTCCTTTGAAGTATAATAATGCTGTAGTACTGTGGCTGAAAAGATTCGGACTAATGAAATCTTCATATCTTGTCGTGAAAGCAGCTCAAGAGGGCTGCGTATGTGGCTAGCAACCTCTTTTTCTCTTTTTGTAAAACCATTGTGAAAGCTAGCTGTAGTGTCTAGCCAATGATCCACTTAACCGAAAAGGCGAAAACAATGCAATGTATTTACATTTCACCAATCATGTGATCAATCAATAATTAAAAAAATAAATCAAATCATTTTCAGAACCCGTTGGGGCATAGGACGTGAAAATTGCCTCCCAATTAATCAAATGATGATCTGCCCACATGAATGGACGATCGTTAAGCTTACAGTTTCTACACAATTAGGAAGATAAACATGTTATGTGCCTTCTATTATTGATATCAGTCTCATTGCATTTCGTTCACTTTGTTCGATGTTTTCACGATGTCTTCACGTGTATTTTCCTATTTTCAGCACTCCATGAAGACTAAAATCGTAGTGCTTTATACACGCATGTTACTGATCTAATGTGGATCTGTATTCTAGAATTGATTGATCACCAGCACGGCCCAGGTCTTACCACGTTTAGCACAGTGTATCAAATCCTACCTGAAAACAATTTATTCACGAACCGTACAACGAGTACTGCGATCTGAAATATCGTGACCGATTAATGCAGGCTTGAATGAGTATTTATTTGCTAACATTGAACTATGGAATATATGTTAAAAGATAAAACCGGTAGCATTGTCGCGGGCGAACTTAAACTATTTGCGACAAGGGACGGATCTCGTTGTGTCATTGTTTTACTACTCCGTTATTTATCTTCTTGGTCTGGTGGCCTTTTCAATTCTGAGAGCCAAGACCAAAATAAACAGGGCTCTGACGAGAGCACTGCTCTTTGCTGATAATGCCGAAATTACGACTGACTCAGAGGAAAAACTACAAAGCTTACTATTTTCATTTGCGGATTCCTGCTGTGAGTTCGGGTTAACAGTCAGCAGCACAAAAACACAAGTTATGGTCCAAGGTGCAAACCAATCATCAGTCATCTCTATGGATGATAAGGCTCTCGATGTAGTAAATCATTTTACGTACTAGGGATCCTCAGTCAATAACATACTAACCTTTGCCCAAGACATCAATATCTTTATGTTCTCCCGCAGTGCTGGTTTCAGTAACGATTGATACAGCACGTTTACGATGAAAAGGGATGATTCCGATATATGTAATAGATAAATGTACCTGAGAATTCCCTATAGACTTTCAGTGTGATTGTCCCACTTGAAAGAACGTGTGATCAGCTGAGTACGGTTAAAGTGTGTCGCAGGTTGACGTGTTGACCTGTAAAATTAAACGGATTATGATGTCCTTTTCTACACAAATGGATCCGTGGATTGAGAAGCGTATTGCTAACAGGTGTGGGACAACTATCAAGGAGACGTGTGAGGCATTTGTGGTGACCACAAGTAGTCGTTTTATGACGATCACGAAGGTTACGAAGGCGGTGGTCTCGCTTGAATCAGTAAATGGCACACATGTGTGCACTCAGTAATTCAATGACGATGTTCTTCTTCTTCTTCTTCTTCTTCTTCTTCTTCTTCTTCTTCTTCTTCTTCTTCGTACGCTGTCAGACGTCAACTTTAATTTGTTCGAATAAAGCAGCTGTCATCCTGAGGCTGTTGACACTGCCATAGAGATTGTCTAGTGTTGCCACTAGGTGCTTTCTCTGGTCCCAGTATGTCGGGAAATTTTGTAGCAGATGTTCAGCGGTCATTTTCACTGTGCCACAAGTGCATTCGGCAGTGCCACCTATTTTCAGTTTATTGAATAGATGGTACCGCAGTCTGTTATGGCCTTTGGCGGAGTCTGAAGACCACGACCTGCTCTCTTCTGTTCAGCTGGTAGTAGGCAACCTTTTTGTGTAGCCAGTATGTTCTGTTTCCCATTTGGCCGTGTATCTGGCCAAAATAAACCTTTTGGACTCTTCATAGATCACACTAGGGTCTGGTTGTGGTAGTCTAGCACCTTCTTTTGCCAGTCTGTCTGTTTCCTTGTTGCATTAGATGTTACAGTGGGATGGAACCCATTGTACCACTACTCTTTTTGTTGCGGACTGTTGGCATAGTTGATAGAGTACTGCTCTTAAATCATTAAGTTCAGTATTTCTCTGGCTGGCTTTTTAGTGCTGTAACCACGGCATCTGTAAACAGGAGTATCTAGCTTGCATTGCTTTCGCCTGTCAGTATTGCTTCTACTGCAGCCCTCAGTGTCTTTGAATCCGCTCTGAAATTGCTTGAGAATTTCCAGTTGCCACTGACAATGTTATTTTTCTACAATTTGGTGAGGCCCAGGAATACCCCTCCCCCTCCATTCTGTATTGTGCGTATTACATAACCGTCGGTGTATCCATGTGTCCAGTCCATGCTGGGGTATTTTTCCACTAAATACCTCAGGGTTATGTCTCTTCTTTCTTGTTCAGTCTGGATGTTCTTGTTTCCAATACCTGGTATATTTTATACCACCTCTGCAATGATATGCTACTTGCATGTGGGTTTGCGTTCAGTAGAGATGGACTTTGGTGTTGTTATGGTGTTCATAGGGTCTTCGCTCGTCTTTGCTTTGGCTATTTCTGCAAAATTTCTCCTATTTAGTTTCCATTTTCTAAATCTATTTAGTCTCTGTTGCATTGGATGGTCTGTCAGTCAACTTAGTTTCGCTGCTTGCTGCTGGACTGTGCTGTCTCTTATGTCGGTCATGCATTGCAGATTTGTAATCTTTTCAAGTTTTACAATTGGCGTTGATTTCATGCCTGCTGTTATATCTCTCATGGCTTGGTATTGAAGTTTGCTAATTTTATCACAATTTGCCTTTGCTGCTGTTGTCCATGGCGCAATGCCATACTCGAGAATTGGTCTCACTCTTCCACTGTACAGTTTCTTGAGCATTCTTTCGTCTGCTCCCCAGCTTGTGCTATCAAATTTCTTCATGATTGCCATTCTTTGTCTGGCTCTCATTCGGTTTCCTCGATATGACTTTTCCATGTCATGCGCTGATAAAATTTGACGCCCAAGTAGTTTGGGTTGCAATGACGATATTTAAGAACAGGGAATCGGGTTGCGCGGCGTCGGTTGTTGAAGTAGGTAGAGCGGTCAAGGTTGCAAGGCTGCTTTTCCTGGATATATAGGTGTCGAATGGATGGAGAGCGCTGATAGTTTGGCGAGTAGTTTAGTAGAGGTGGGAGATAAATGGAACGAGCCGATATCCTAAACGCGTTAAGGAAATTGGCTGAAAGGAAAGTTTGAAAGTTGATCCTGAATCCTGTGCGCGTCTGGTTGACTTGTGTATGTAACGAGGGACGGCGAGGAAAGAGCGCCACACGGGGATACAAGGACGTCTGGTTGACCAGCACAGGACCGCAACGATCAGACATCACGTGCTGGCAGACATACTGAGGATGACATCTAAGCGCGGTTTGACTTGTCCCGAGTGATATGAAGATGATCCGGCGACTAACTAACTTAATATATAATAGTTTAATTGTCAGATAAATAATTATAATGGCATCACTGACTTGCAGACTGTCCCACAGGACGGATCAGTCCAACCCACCTAACCTCCCCACGCACTAGTGCACGCCCATAGCTATGATTGTTTCTAACTTCCGCTTCAGCAGACGTGTATGGCCACCTTAACACCTGCGTCTTGAAGGAACGGTGTATCAAATTCTCGCATGTACAATTGCTTGTGTGGTTTCTGTATCATTTAGTTTAATATGACACGGTTGCTAACACCATGCAAAACACTCTTCAGATGTCATTTAACGACGTGGTTTGTAAGGATACAGTGATATTATTCTTTCATACCCGTCTCCGTACATTATTTAGGCTATATAATGTATGTGCATTTGTAAAATACATAATTTTGGCGCGCCACTGGTTACAGTTAACGCTTTGCTGTAATGCGTTTGACAAAATGTAAAATTGCAGCGTCAAAGTTCGTTTAAATTACAGCTCTGACAACAAGGCGTAGACGTGGGCGTCTTCTATTTCGTTTCTAGTGAACGCTGTTGAAATTGTTTTTGTATTTTGAAATATATAGTGTGTAGACATGTACAAGACAAGAACGTTTCCTAGTGATGATAAAGACAACTAACATAACTTTGTAATGCGAAACTTTCTAGACATACTGAAGATCATGTAACAGTCCCATAATGTCACACATTAATTAAACATGAACAAGCTGGCAGACCCAATAACGAAAAATATACGCATGTGAGCCTGGAAGGGGACAATATAGTTACCCCCCCCCCCCCCCCTCCCGGCCCGAACCCGCCATGCTCAATCCTCTTTGATGGACACAAGCCAGGAACTTGGAACACTTACAAATAGTATCAATGAGACATCATTAGTTGTGGCCAATACCATACGTGGAAGGCAGCGAGGTTAGACAAAACCGTTTGTGTTATATGCATTGTGGTACTATGTGATGAAAGAAGGTTATTTAAAATTCAGAAAGGGAGGGGAGAGGTGGAGTTAAAAAAAGCGTCGGTAGATCAACATAAGAATTACGAGAAATTCAAGAACATCAATATGAATGAATTTCCCAGCAATACAAGACGATCGAAGAGTGCAATAGCAAACATGATACAAAAAAGAGCATAAGAACTGGTCAAAAGAAAATTGACTAAATTGACCGTGATAAAAGATACCGATGGCAATGTCTTAACAACTGACGCTGACATCCTAAACAGTTGGACTCTGATTTTCTCTTCGCTGGACGGTGAAATTTTAGGGGCTTTTCTGGCCTTTCTCCCTTGTTCTGCTGCAGTTTATTTAGAAGCATTGCATGACACTGCGCCTGTGCGAAGAGCTGTGCACCAGATTGTACGGTCTTTTGCAACATTGCTGAGGGCTTCGTAATACGTTTTCAGTTTGTTGTTTAAAGCGTTTTATTTTGCCTCCTTGGGAGCGTTTGCCATTCTGCATCTCGCCACAGAAGATTTGTTCTGGCCTGATTATCTGGCATGCGAACCACTTGACCCACCCACCAAATATGTGATTTCTTCATGATGGTATGATTACTAGGGATACCAGCTCTCTCAAGAACAGCGGTGATTGGGATCATGTCTTGCCATTTGACAGTCCGCACCCTCTTGAGACAAAGTGTGTGAAAATGATTTAGCTTCTTTGCGTGACGCATGTATTCAGTCCATGTTTCACTGACATATAGCAACACAGAGACCAATAACTCTATGTGCACCTCAGCTTGATATAGAGGCTGATGCAATTATCGATGCCTAAGGTTTGAGTGTAGTCTGCACAATGTGGCGCTGGTCTTTGCGATTCTGACGTTCATGTCATCATCCAGGACTACATTCTCAAACAGTGTAGTATCGAGGTATGTGGATTTATTTACAACTCTCCGTTTTCCACCATTGATCTTGATGATTGTCCCAGTATTCGTTTTGCCAGGAGATGGTTGGTACATTTTTCAGTTTTCTCATTATTGATTGTAAGTCTAAAATTGAAACACGCTAAGGGGGAATTATCCCCGCTTTTCTGCAGATAGCCTCTGAAGCTGCGTTCATGGCAGTGTCGTCAGCAAGCAGAAGATCTCTGATGGTGTGTATCTTGATATTAGTTTTTGCTTAAAGCCGCTTTAGGTTGAACAGCTGGCCATCTATACGACATCTTATGTTGATTCCTAAGTCTCCGTCTCCGAAAGCATCAGTCAGCATTGCAGAGAACCGCATGCTGAACAATTTCGGTGCAAGCGCATACCCGTTTAACGCCGTTTGTTACTGAAATGAACTTCGATATATCACCATTTTCCTGAACTCTAGCCAGCAATACACCATATAGTTTCCGTACTTTATTGACAAATTTCATGGGCTGCCGAAATTTGTCATGGTTTTCCCATAGGCTTTCTCTGTTTACTTTATCAAACGCCTTTTTCAGGTCGATGAAGGCTACGCACAGCGGTGTTCATGACATTTCTTGTGTAACTTGTGTATTTCTTGTGTGATCATTTTTTTTTGTGTGTATCTGCAATTAGTGTTTTCTCATCTACATTAAAGTAGGGGTAGTGAACCTCAGGAAGTTGGGCAATAGACCGCCCTGAGCGCATGATAGCAGTTTCTCATGTCATGAGTGTCAGCAAATACCTTTATCTCATTCGCTTTATTGCTCAGCCAGGAGTCCTGCAATTGACGCAGTTTCCATTGAACTGTCATGCGCGCGTTTAGGACATCTGCTTTCTTGAATGTTGATGATGGGTCATTGCAATATATTTTGTGGAGACACTGTTTGTCATCTTGCACTTATTTTTTGGTTCTCTAAGTTCCCATCAAACCAGTTGTTTTGTTTATTATTAGCGTGACCCATGATTTCGGTAGATGTGTTATATAAATGAGCACTAACGACCGTCCAATTGGTATCTACACTTTTGTTGTCTAGCGAGACAGTTTGGAGATAGTTCTCCAGGCTAGTAGCAAACAACTTTTGGAGAGATACGGGATGTAGCTTAGCAACATCTAGCCTGAATTGGTCCTTATTCCCTGATGACTTCTGAATAACTTAATACGAAATTTAGATTAGACACAATGCGGGGCGTAGGTGCTGATGAATGTGGTATGTTTCCCACCATGGAGCAGGGGATCCTGACTGATATGAGTCTGTCATTTATACCATTTGGGTGCTTTGCTAAATTGTTAACAAGTTCTATATTAATTGCAAACCAACCTTTGTTCCTCTATTTTATCCAGTTTCTCTACCATGCCTGTAAAATGTATAGGCTGACCATTTTGTGCACAGTTGACCCTTGACAGAAAACTGGGTTTTGCTTATGATGCTATGTTAATGGTGTACCTGGCTAAATCTGTTTCAATACGGGCAGTACGCCCTATGGTCGGTTCATGTTAAAGTTCATGTCAAGTAGGATACGTACATCCCAAGCACCTAGCTTGAGTGGAGAGAACTTTCCCTTTTGTTTCTGGCTGTTTTCTTTGTTTGACTGCAGCTTACTTTCTCACTTACACTCTCCGCGTCGCCGAACGTCCGTCGTCACATAACTCTACTGTGTTAGTATTTGGTACATGAAAGAGACTTGCTTGCTCTATGAATTTGAATTAAGTGAGTCAGGGTTGCGCAGTTCGTCGACCTCACACTCTCGCCCGAGTACAGCTTAAACTAGTTGCAAGACAAGTCAGGACGACTGGAAATGGACTCAGATGCAGTTGATGACCACGGCTGCTCAAGTGTCTCACCGTGATCGGTCCACACAGCCCAGCACATTGTCTGTTGTTGCAGCTTGGTGACGACTTTCCTGTTTACCAGGCTGGGCTTTAGCAAGGCGGGGCACATCTGAGAAAGCTTTCCCTATTCTTGGCCCCCTAGTTTTTCTTGTATTACCTCTCCTGCCCCTTTTCTTTCCGTGCCTTTGTTCGGGTCTCTGACAAAGGCTCCGAGATAGGACAGACGTCTTGTCACCTTCAGTGGTAACGAATGTAGGGGTCAATACGAACTAGGATATAAATGACCAACGGCTAGCAGCCGGAAAGGCTGCGCAAATGTTTTGGCCCGGTGTTTGTGTTAATTATGTTTCATCCTGACCTCTATTTGGAATACAGTTTTCTCTCGTTAGCAGCTTACAGTTGTGTCCATAATGTGTTAACGTGGGAACATTTCGGATACGTTGACGAGCTAATTGTGACTATTGTGTAGCTTTTACCATGTGTTTATATCGTACAATTCCCGACAGCGCCCAGTTAATGCCGGTCGTGGCACGCAACGGGATATCACGCTCTACCCAGGACAACGGTCGCCGGTGACCGATTGCCAGTTCGTCAACAGTACTAAGCCTATTCTAAAATACACAAGACCTCATTTACTTACATTGGGGATGATACTGCCTACACGTTGCCGTCGCTAAAGCAAACTTTGACCTACCCATGCCCTCTATTTGGAATAGTAACCCGGTTTTCTTCTTCCGTCTTTTTACGGTCCAATGAACATACTCGCCCCAGAGCTCGTAAAAGGCTTGCAATTATTGGTGTATAGAGTTCATCTGCACTATCTCGATAATACACAGAAGATACAGAACCCAGTGGAAAACATTTAACAATGTATACTACTGTATTTCATTCAGCACCATTGTTGTACGACACGGATGAATTCTGTTACCGACCATATTCACCGTTTTTCTTGAACGTATCATGTCCTAAGCTCTGGACGATCACGTGGGTACTCTCAGCATAGGTTGTCGTACACCCAACAATCTCCGGTTAGCTGATGGCATTACCAGGATGGCTGGAAGGGGGCTTTAACTTGCGAATATAATCTCAAGCTTGACAATGCCGCTCAGAGGTTTGGAATGGAAATTAGTGCAGAGAAAAGTAAAATAAACGTCCCAAAAATCCTAACAAGTCCGACTGCGATAAAAAGTGAACCATTGCAAATTGTTAAACAGTTGAAATCCACGTGAGCACTGATGGATGAGGGCCGTCCCATAACTGAGATCCTGGCACAAACAGTGATGACAATGGTTGCCCTGACAGAAGAGGCCGATATGGATCCAAGTTGGACAATATATGCACGAGTCATTTTGGTGTACCTTTACGCTGATCGAACTTTGACTCTCACAAAGGAGGGGTTCTGATACTGACACGTAACTGCATACCAAGTAGCGCAGTTTCTGTAAATCACACCGGACAAGCAGAAAATGTAGGAGTCGACATAATGACACAAGAAATGAAAATCCATATATTTAACCTGTACGGCCCACCCAACAAAGACCTGTCTCTCTCAATTATGGAAATCAAGGACTCGAGCTGCCTAGTGGTTGTAGATTTCAACAGTCACTCGGAGAGATGGGGATATCCAGATACAGACAGCGGAGGGGATGAAGTGGAAGACTGCCAGATAGACACACATCTCCATCTTATCAATAGGCCGGACGACAGACCTAGCTTCTATTCTAGAACATGCTAAACCACCTCCACTCCAGACTTGGCCTTCTCAAAGGGGGATATTCACCACAAAATAGATAGTCATGTGCTCGACCAATTGGCAGGTAGCGACCACAGGACAATGATACTAGATATTGAAATGGAAGTAGGCCCCCAGGAAATAAAACCGCAGCCACGTTGGAACTACAGACGAGCCGACTGGGGCTGATTTGAAATTCTGACAGATGGACTGTGTGAAACTATCAACATACGGAAAAACAATGTGAAACCTATGGTGGAAAGCCTAAGCAAAGCAATAATGCAAGCAGCCACCGAGACCATACCAAGATGGGCAAGGAACAACTACAAGCCATACTGGAATCATGATCTGCAGAAAGCTAAGGATGAAGTCTCAAATGCTAGGAAGATGGCAGAGAGAGAGAGCACTCTATGGAAGCAAATATCGCCCTCAAGGCCATCACTGCGAAATACAAAAGAACTCTGAACAAAAAGCCTCAATCTAGATAAAGAAGGGAACAAACTATGGAATTTAGTCAGAGCCATGAACGACGAAACACCATCAAGTAAACAAATTATCATCAAACAGGGCGACAACATGCTTACCGGAAAAAAAAAGCAGCAAATGCCTTTATAGAACATTATGCCAGAGCAAACCACATTGATGTCCCCACAGATATGCATACAGACAGTAGTGAAGAACAAAAGAGCAACGAAAACATTAAGATTGCACCAGAGGAGCATATGCTGGGAAAACTAATGTTGAATGAAATGATTGAGGCCATGAGAACTTTAAAGAAAAAGAAATCGCCCTGAAATGGTGGGGTAACAAATGAAATGCTGATGGGGTTTGGTCAAACAGCAAATAGGAAGTTTCTGTCAGTCCTGAACCAACGCTGGAAACGGGGAATTGTACGGCAGTAATGGAATGATGCGGTACTTATACCCGTAAAAAAAGAAAAAAAGATAGAAACGATCCAAATGGATAGAGGACTATCAGTCTACTGAGATGTGTAGGTAAACTGATGGAGCGTATGATAAACACTAGACTTATGTGGCACCTAGAAGAAAAACACATAATTCCACAGCAAGCAGGATTTAGACAACACATATCCACTGAGGATCAGATCACTCTCATAGCACAGGAAATAGAGGATGCTTATCAAGAGAAAAAGCATACAGTAGCGGTTCGGGTGGATCTATATACGGCATTTGACAAGGTGTGGAAAGAGTGACTTAAAGTCAAGCTACGAAGAAGTGAAGTATCTGGAAAAATTTACAGATGGATCAGCCACTACATCGAAAACAGAACAGCCAGAATTCAAGCACAAGGGCAGATGAGCAAAAAGGTGACACTAGAGCAAGGAGTACCAAGAGGGGGATTACTGTCACCCACACTTTTTCTGGTGTATATAAACAACATCATAGAGAATATACCAAGATGAGTCCACAGCTCCATTTTTGCAAACGATTTGGCTTTGAGGACCTTTAAAAAAAAGCACACTGTAGCTAACAATCGGATGCAGCAGGCCCTAACATCGCTGTAGGAGTGGCCGAGATCATGGCTGGTCAAAATAAATGAAGAAAAAACGACAATAATCTCAAATTCAAATAACCACAGAACAAAAAAATCAGTCTTAACGGCAAATATCTGCCGCCAAACGACAACCCAAACTACTTGAACTTCACATTTCTTCGGCGCACGACATGGAAAAGTCAGATCGAAAGAAACTGAATGAGAGCAAGACAAAGAATGGCAATCATGAGGAAACTTGCTGGAACAAGCTGGGGAGCAGACGAAAGAATACTGAAGAAACTGTACACTGGAAGAGTGAGACCAGTTCTAGAGTATGGCATTGCGGCATGGGCAACAGCAGCAAAGTCGAACTTTGATAAAATTAGCAAACTTAACAACCAAGCCATGAGAGTTATAAAAGGAGGCATGAAGTCAGAGCGAATTGTAGAATTGGAAAAGATTACAAATCTGCAATCCATGACCGATAGAAGAGACAGCAGAATACAGCAGCAAGCAGAGAAACTAAGTTGACTGACAGAACTCCCAATGCATCAGAGACTAAATAGATTTGGAAAACGGAAACTAAAGCGGAGAAACTTTGAAGAAATAGCCAAATCAAAGATGAGCGAAGACGCTATGAACACCATAACAACACAAAAGCCCATCCCTACTGTACGCAAACCTAACTGGAAGCAGCATATCATTCCAGAGGTGGTAGAAAATATACCAGGTATTGGAAACAAGAACAGCCAAAATGAAAAAGAAAGAATGAACATACCATTGAGGTACATAGCGGAAAACTACCCAAGCATGGACTGGACCAATGCATGCACCGACGGTTCTGTAACAAACACATCACAGAATGGAGAGGAAGGGGTATTCCTGAGCCTACCAAATGGTAGAAAAATAACACTGTCAGTGGCAACTGGAAAATTCACAAGCAATTTCAGAGCGGAGGCAGAGGCACTGAACGCTGTAGTAAAAGCAATGCTGAGAGGCGAAAGCAATGGAAGCCAGATAGCCCTGTTTGCAGATGCCCTGGCAGTGGTTACATCACTAAAAAGCTTAATTATATAAGAGCACTTCTATGTCAACTATGCCAGCAGTCCGCACCAAAAAGAGTAGTGGTACAGTGGGTTCCATCCCACTGTAACATCCAAGGCAACGAGGAGGCAAACAGACTGGCAAAAGAAGGTGCAATACTACCACAACCAGATTCTAGTGTGACCTACGAAGAGTCCTAAAAGGTTTATTAGGACCAGATGCATGGCCAAATGGGAAACATAACATACCAGTTGTACAGAAGAGAGCAGATCGTGGTCTCCAGACTTCGCACAGGTCACAACATGATGAGGTACCATATATTCAATAAACTGAAGATATGTGGCTCTGACAAATGCACCTGTGGTACAGGGAAAATGACAGCTAAACATCTGCTTCAAAATTGACAGACATACGACGAACAGAGAAAGCACATGTGGCCATCACCAGTGGCAATACGCTCTATGGCAGTGTGAACAGCCTCATGGTGACAGCTGCTTTTTTCGAACAAATTCAAGTTGACATCTGACAGCGTATGGAGAAGAAGAAGAAGAAAATGTAACTCTTGACAACGGTTGTAGAGCCAATATAAAGACCATTTGATTATGGTATAAACACGCACCTACGCATGTTATTGGCATATTTCAAGATAGTATGCAAGATAAGTGTAACAGAGAGAGACAGAAAAAGAGATAGGAAAACAACATCGGATTGTGGACGTGAGAGTCATAGCTGCAACAGATTTGATTAAACAAATCCGAGTGCACTAGTGGGATTAAGCTGGTCGAACAATCTGCAGTATGTGTACCCCAATGGCATTTAAGATTACGAGACTGATGATGATGATTGAGCAGATCTTGATAAGGTCCGACAAGACTGTGTAACTGTCTTGCACTCGTTGACATCTGGGACCAAGATCCAGCTGAAGCTTGATGGCGATGACGATCATATTTGCGACGGTGAGTATTTTAAGTATTCACTGACGCTAGGAAGTCCGTAATTCTTTGTAAAACAGCTCATGAACCCATGTGAAATCTGGACCACCAGCTTTAGGCGTGTCGGCAGTGGGACTTATTCGCTCTTCGACAAAGTTCTTTGTTGGTCGGGATATACTTTGGCTTGGCTTCGTTCATTGTCAATCTCTCATTACTACACACTGAAAGGGCTTACGTAGCATAATGTAGTCCAGAGAACGGAATGCGTTGTGTCGTAGATTATAGCTTGACTGCGATATTTGCACCGTTCGGTCCAACACATCCTACTTCAGCAACCATTTTGTAAGTACATGGTTAGTATTCCCTCTTCGATCCCTTCTCAGTAGATAGCCTGCCCTGCTGCAGGCTGTTATCCAGGATCACCGCTTGGAGGTGTAGAAGAGTCTTGGCAGCTTTGGTTCGATAGCCCTGACGCTAGAAGTCAGCTTGAGTCGCTGACAACTGCAGCTCATGCGCTGCTCAGCATCTTGATCTCGGGATATAATTTGAATTGTATCATGTCATTTGAAATAATATAGTTTGTACACATATACAACAATACATGCATCATTTGATGTAATGTTGTTTTTTTTTTGTAATACACAAAGAAACATTGCTTAATGTAAATATATATTTTTATATTGATTCACTGCCTACATACAGGGCACAGCAGTGATTGTAAGTGGAGTAAAAATATTGACGTACCTTGTAAAAGAACTTGTCCAGTGCACTGGAGAACAAAGACGAAACATGGGCATTATATATGCGTCACAACTATGAACATGTAATCACTGCGGCATGTTTTCTTCGATCTCTTTCATCTCTGGCCAATCCCAAACCACGCACGCTTTTCACAAATTATTCAAGCAATTCAGTTGTTAATCTCTGCTATTACTTGTCCGAGCTGTTTGATCACTAATTAAACATTAAACTAAGTGACCCTTTATTCTTGTGGGGTGAACATCGTTTCAGATGTTTTCTACAGGTAACAGTCACATGTAACATTATTTATTGTTATAACAATTTTAATTGGTGACAAGTGAACGATAAACTCAACATTATCAGGAAAGGGGGGGGGGGGGGGGGGTACAGATACACACATATTCAGACACAGAACGGGACATTTCAGATGTAAGCCACAAACACAACATAATGGGTCTTACGGACATGGCCACACATGCGATTGTGCAACACACAGACAACTACCACAGCATATCCTGCAGGTCTCCCGTACTTATGCAGACCAAAGAGAGAAAGTATGGTTCGGGTGAGAGACCATGCTTGAAAAACTATGATGTAACTGCGAAGACTTTAAAAAGAAGTCTCATTCGTGAAGTTTACTGGGCTATATATCATGTATCAGTAGATCAAAGAAGAAGACAAGTGAAGTGGTTACAAGGCTAAATTACTGCTGTCCATTCAGAAAAAAATGTGCCTTCAAAATGCAAATGCTATCATGTACGGATCACCATGAATTACTGCATGTGTTCTTTTGTTTTTTTACATGTTATAATTTACAATTACGCAGGCACAGTCGTTTTCTTAAATCGGTAAGCCTATCTGCAGTTTTAAGCGACATAATTAGTGTGTCTCTTCTATTCAACATAATTTGTTGTAATTGCAAAAATAGCACAGTTTTAAGAGCCATAGGCGTATGGTCAATTGTGTATTGAGGTGATTTAAACAGTTGTTACTAATTAATTTACAACGATTCTATCTTGCAGATATATTTAAGAAATGATAAATAACATTGTTTGTTTAAAGTAGCAAACATAGAGTATGTTTTTCACCGTATTCAGTCAGACGAGTCCAGCAGATTGTCGACTGCTCTTGGCTCAACAAAACGAAAACGATCCTCTCCACATTATTACTCTACCCCTATTTTGACTTATTCCTCACATTTAGCTAAGTAATATGTGTCTATTTCTTATATCGTAGTATTGGTAAGTTCTTTGATATATCATATTTCGAAAGTCTTATTTTCAGCTGCCACATGTCGTTTAACTGATGCCCAAACTAGTTATATTGTGTTTAAGTGTGAATTGTAAAGTGTCAATCTCAAACATCCATGACAGTTCTCTTCTTTTAACTCATTAAAATGAAATATCTTTGTCTTGTGTGTTTGCTTTAGAAAACACCCCACAAATGATAGTTTTAGGTAAATGTAATTAAATTAAATGCGTTCATTTGTTATTAACGTTTTTATTGCATTTCTTGTTGGTATTTGGTGATGTTGGAACTTTGTTTTGTGCTACTACATGCTCGAATGACGCATTGTCCATTATCAGGCTTGATGGTATCTCTGATGACAGAAAAACAGTTATCTCGAACCACTATCTAACTATATGATCGTTCGTCCATGTCTGTTAGTTCCGACTGTGTGTCGACTTTAAACCGGAAAACAATATTCATCATTCTTCACCAAACATTTCGAATAAAACATGTAAACAATTTCACATATCATAGCCTTTTTCTTAAAATTATCTACAGTTTGTTAACTTCTTAATTTTTTTTTATTTTGTCTTCTCTGAAGGTGAACTGCCAGTCTTCAACCCAACGATTGAAAAATCATTGACTTAAGCACTAAACATATTTTGTTCTCTTCATTCGTTTCAAAATTTCCAGATTTATGTATTCATGTTGGTTCTCATGTAGCATGTTCTTTGTAGAACGTCGCTACCATCACAGTCTGTCTGAAAGAAACTCGTTCTCTTGCCAAAACTCCAGCTTCCGCCACTGTCATACTCAGGCACTACTAGATATCTCGGTGCCATCGTCTTCTTGGTCTACCCCTTCCTCTTTTGCCTGGCACCATACCTTCCATCACCGTCCTCGCAAGACAGTTGTGTCTCTTGATGTGACCAAAGTATTTGCATTTTCTTGCCAAATTGGAATTGATAAACCAGTTCTCCTATATGCTCAACTCTTGCCGAATGTCTACATTTGTTCTTTTCTCTGTCCAGGGTATTCTGAGGATCTTTCTGAAACATTTTGACTCGAAGGATTCGATTCTTTGTCTAGACGTTTTGGAAATCGTCCATGCTTCACAGCCATAAGCTGCCACAGGAAAAACACAGGCTCTCAAGACTTTTACTTTTATCGTTTTGTTGGTGCCCTGCCATAATTTCTTCAGGCTGTTCAGTCTCTGCATTGCCATAGCTAGTCTTCTTCTGATTTATTTCGAGCAGTCACCATTTTTGTCGATTCTGGAGCCCAGATATTCAAAATGTGAAACCTGATCTATTTCCTCACCACCCACTGTAAATGTATGCTGACATTGTATTTTATCGGTGGTCATTATCTTTGTTTTGTTTATGTTTATGAACAGATTTTGATCTTTACTATGTCCATTAACAGCTGAAAGTAGCTGCTCTAGCCCTTCCGCACTTCTTGATAGTATCACTGTGTCATCTGCATATCCTAGCTCTGGAATCTCGTACCCCCCCCCCTCCCCCCCAATCGTAAATGGGTCGAAACTTGCAATGTTCTCATCTTCTCGCATATTTCTCAGTATACATTCCGCAAATATGTTGTACAGATACGGTGAGAGTATACATCCCTGTCGGACTCCCTTTTGTACTGCAAACCAATCTGATGTTTGCCCTGATGCTCGGACAGCGGCTTGCTGATCTTGGTATAATGTTTCAATGATATGGACTATGTGCAAAGGAAACCCCATTTCCTTCATGATTCTCCACAGATTTAGATGTTTTACCGTGTCGAAGGCCTTAGTGTAATCAATGAAACATGTGTACAGGTCTACATTAAACTCTCTACATTTTTCATAGATATTCCTTAAATTGAATATGTGGTCCCGGGTCCCTCTGTCATCCTAAAACCTGCCTGGACTACGTGAATTTCAGATTCAAACCTTTTCTGTATCCTTTTAAATAGGATTCGCAGGAGTATCTTGCTAGCATGGCTGATCAGTGCGATTGTTTGGTAGTTCGTGCACAACTTCAGGCTGCCTTTTTTGGGGAGGGGAATTTAAATTGATTTCTTCCATGCTTCTGGCCACTCTGCACTGTGCCATATCTGTTTACACAGCTTGTGGTAGACTCGAGCACATGCCTCTCCTCCTGCTTGTATTAGCTCTGCTGGGATATCATCGCATCCTGGGGACTTTCCCTTTTTCAGGCTTTGAATTGCAGAGCGTACTTCTTCCAATATTGGTTCAGGTTCTTTCTCATCCTTTGGTAGGATTGTAACTGAGCGCTTTGTGCTATCTCCATACATGGTTCTGCAGTACTCTCTCCATCTATTCAGTATGTCTTTGGTTTCTGTTAGTGTGTTATCCTCTTCGTCATGTATGACATGTGGAACCGGACGGAATTCCCTTGTCAGGGTTCTTATTGCTTTGAATGCATCTCTTTCTTTGCCTTGATGTTGTAGGTTTTCTATATCCTTACATGTTTCTACTATGTATCTTCTTTTATCTTTTCTTATTTCTCTTCTAACTTTTCTTGCGCAGTTTTTATATGCTGTGTTGGTCCCCTTACTTCCCATTTGTTTTAATTGTTGCCTTTCTTCAATGAGTTTCTGTGTTTCGTCTGTTATATAGCTCTGTGTCTTGTGCAATATCTTTGGAATCGTTTCTTTTTGCTGTCGAGATCAAAATCTCCCTTGCGTACGATGTCAAATCATCAGATGTCATCTCTTCCTGTATAGCAAGCAACGCTTCAAATTTGTTTTCTACTTTGATGTTGTATTCAGTAGGTATTGTTGATACATCATGTTGGTACTTTTGTAAATCGTAGCTTTTTCTCGAAGGCGCCGTTAACCCTTTACACCTTAACATGCATAGAATCATAAGCAAAAAGGCGTATGCACTTTCTCTTTAACGAGCCAGCCAGGGCAAATGGACCAAAAATGTGAGGACAGTGATGGTTTTGATGACGAAAATAACCCCGAATAAGGTTTCTACTTTGAAACAAAGTGGCATCACTGATAAAGATGATTCCTTTAAGGCATAAGGTGTAATGGGATTAAAGCTAATGTCATAGCAGGATCTGAAATGTTGCTCGTGTCGATGCGTGGTTTACCGTGTTACCTTCTTGTCTGGTGTGATACTACTGTTTTGGCTGCAATTTTATTTACATCGAACCAGTGTATGGTCTATGTCACAGTCTGCGCAATGGTAGTAGCACGTGAGGAGAACTTATTTGAGAAGAAACCTTCTCACAAGAATCAGATCAAGTTGCAGACATACTGGCAAAAAAAGGTGCAAAACTACCACAACCAGATACTAATATGACATACGAAGAGTCAAAACGGCTTTTTAGAGCTAGATAAATGACCAAATGGGAAACCGAACATACTGGCTACACCAAAAACGATGCCTATTACCAGTTGAACAGAAGAGAGCAGGTCGTGATCTTCAGACTTCGCACTGGCCACAATAGACTTAGGTACCACCTATTCAACAAATTGAAGATAAGTGGCACTGACGAATGCACGTGTGGTACCGGGAAAATGACCGCTGAACATTTGCTGCAAAACTGCCCGACATACGAGGATCAGAGAGAGCAGATGTGGCCATCACCAGTGGCAACACTAGACAAGCTCTATGGCAGTGTCGACAGCCTCAGGATGACGGCTGCTTTTTTTCGAAAACATTAAGGTTGATGTCTGACTGCGTACGATGAAGAAGACGAACAAGTAGTATATATTAGTATAACTTATTGGCTAACGGTAATATATAGCATAATTAGTATGGCCGCTAAGACCAGACGAAATGCTACGAAGAAAGGCCAAGTCAGAATTGTGTGATTTGGGTGGCGGCAGTGTTTGTTCAAGTATTAGTGTAGGGTTAGATACAACGTTGGAAGATGAAGGAACATTTATATGTAGAGTGTGGAGCCAAAGAGAGACATACTCGAATGGAGTGTTATATAAATACACATGGGTAGAGATTGTATGAAATGGAAAAGAGGATGAAGAAAATAGAAGGGAAACAAGAGAAAATTGAGGAAATTAAAAAAAAAGCTGCAGTTGGATATTCGAGTTGATAAAATTAAAACAGATGCAGGTAGGTATGAGTTGTAGAAGGTAATATGATTTGGAAGTAAGGGAGATTTTAGTGAGGCAACGGTTCAAAGAGCAAAGAGCTCTGCAGAGAAGTATGCACATATAGGTGAGAGTTCAGTATTTTTCGTAGGGGATTCAATGAAGAGGGAGGGGATTCAAAGAAAACATTGTAATACATTTTGAGAAATTTAATCTAATTAGACATAGTCATCTTTGGTTTAGTAAAGGGAGATCATTCTTAACAAATATATTCATGGAGGAGGTTACTAAAAGGATAGATAAAGGGAATCCAGTGGACGTTTTCTATATATATTTAGCAAAGGTCTTTGATAGTGTACAAAGATTAATTCGAAAGTTAAACATATAATTGGTTGGGAGGTTGTCAAATGGTTTGAAAATGGGTTAACGGAAAGAAGGCAGAAAGTGGGCATAAATAAGGAGTACTCTGAGTGGTGTAAATTGAAGAGTGGAAAACCACAGGGTTCGGTTTTGGGACCAATTTTGTTCTTGATATATATAAATGATTTGGACATTGATATGGGATCTATGATTGCACAATTTGCTGATGACACAAAACTATGCAGTAGTTATCATCTAAAGCGGAAGTGGATATACTGAGGTCAGATTTAGATAAAATTAGAGAATGGTCTGTAAGCTGGCAAATGAATGTTTAATGTAGATAAATGTACAACCATCCACATCGGGAGATCCAATATGGAACATAATTTCTGAATGGAAGAGAACAATATTAGAAATATAGATAAGGAAAAGGACCTATGGGTTATACTAGGTCATACAGGAAAGGTTAGTGAGCAAGTTAAGGTAGCAGTGAAAAAAGCAAATGCAATGTTAGATATGATAAAAAGAAATATTAAACATAGCAGCAAGGAAGTGATAGTCAAACTGTATATAGCATTAGTTAGACTTAGATTGGAATACTGTGTACATGTCCTTATCATAGATGGAATATAAACATGCTGGAATGAATAAACAAAAGAGTGACAAAGACGATAGTGGGATTCCAGAGCTACATTTATGAGGAAAAACTCAGAAAAACCGGCCTAAAGAGTCTAGAAGAGAGAATAATTCGTGGTGACAATACAGGTTCAAAGGATGATCAGAGGAATGGATAAATTAGACTATAACAAGTTTTTTTTTTTTAAATAGAGCCACCCACAATAACAAGAAGGCATAGCTACAAGATGACTAACGATAGTTACAGATTTTATATTAGGAAATATTTGTTTAGTCAGAGAGTGGTGTCTGCTTGGAATGCATTGCCGTGGGAGGTAGTGGAGGCAGAGACAGTTAATGAATGCATTTACATATAAATTGGATGCCCATAACTTTCAGAGCAAGGTGATGGAAATAACTGGTTGTATACAGACTATGAATAGTCTTCTAAACCAGTATAACGACGTTAAGTTAAGTTAAGATGATCAGAGGAATGGACACATTAGACTATAACAAGTTTTCCAAAATACATCCACTCACAAAAACAAGTGTGTATAGCCACAAAGTAACAGAATAGCGGTCCAGATTAGATATTAGGACCTTTTTCTTTAGTCAGATAGTGGCGAATGCTTGGAACGCATTGCCACGGGAGGAAGTGGAGGCAGGGACAGTTAATGCATTTAAGAAAAAAATGCATACGCATATCTTTTAGAGCAAGGTAATGTAAATGAAACTGGTTTTAAACAGATTCTGCAGCCTCTACTAAACCAGTACAAGGAGGTTAAGGTAAGATATGTTTAAGTCATACTTCGAACAGCTAATGATGTGATGCTCCAAACAAATGAGCACGTGAGGCTTCGAACAACTGATCATGTGATGCTTCGAACAACTGCATACGTGAGACTTCGAAAAAGTGAGCGCAAGTGACTTTGAACAGTAACTATTTCAGTAAGATAGGCTTGTGAGATACTCTTTTGTATGACTGTATTCTAGTCTTAGTTCATATAACTGTCATGTGTATCGCTGGAACCAGAAAATACTCAGATACCAATGCAATGCATTCTTACACGATCTACCAACGGTTAAATCTTCTTTTATTATGGACTTTATTTAGCTGTTTTTGTGTGCGTAGACTGCAAGCATATGCACCGCTGGAAGTGTGTAAAGATAAAGTTGACCGGAATCCGACATCCTGCTGCTGCCGAGTCGAACCAGACTAACAAAATCTAGCCCGCAACTCTGAAATGGACTAAAAAATACGTGTAGTAATTTAAAACACGAGATCTGTCATATGTTGTTTCAGTAGGCGTATACACTTTGGTTTCATGCACTAGGCGGTCAAGTACTTGGGAGTCAGCGTGGATTCAGAGATGGTAGAGGAACTATAGAGAGATGCAGCAGGAGAGTGTGCAGCCATCGAGCTACATGAGTAATTATCATCCAGACCCTACTCCATTTGCTGAGAGAGACTGGGCACATATTGGTATGTCCGGAGTGCAGTGACATATATTCCTAGAAGCAGAAACAGATGAAATGTAGACTTGCTAATTGCAGCGCGTTAGCTTCAGGAGAAATGTCGAAAACAACACGATCATCTGTACACTACATTCAATGATCTCCCTAAAGCCTTTAAAACTGTCATTATAGCTGGGATATCAGAGAACATATTTGGCTCCCCTGGTAAATATGTTGCTTTAGTGAAGCAGCTGCATGTAGGCATGGGAACATGTCTACTGACAACAGCGAGCCAACTACATAATTTGAGGTCAACAACGACGGGAAACGGGAATGTGTACTTTCCCCGACCTTGTCCGCTTGAGAATGTGTTGGCGTCAATAGACATGTAATTCTGAAATGTAAAACTCCTCACAAAAAGTACAGCTACATTTATAAATTTAGGAAACGTTGTTATTGATAACATGTTGAATACAAGTATATCAGTAATTCAAGCCAGTGTATCGGCTATATTACCTGTGTAAGAACGTTAACAAACCAATGTTTCGGCTATATGGCCTGTGTAAGAAAGTTAACAAGCCAAGCTATCGGCTCTCTGGCATGTGTAGAAACGTTAACATGCCAATATATCGGCTCTGTGGCATGTATAAGAACGTTAACAAGCCAATGTTTCGGCTATATGGTATGTGCAAGAAAGTTAACAAGCCAAGCTATCGGCTGTGTGACATGTGTAAGAACGTTAATACGCCAAGATATCCACTCGACGGAGTGAATCACTTAAACTCGATGGAATCTTTCGCACTGTACTACTATGTTGGATCCGGGGTTTTGACAAGGCTATATCTTCATATAATTGATGGACGTGAAAGTGGGGATTAAAAGTTGTAGGGCCACCAAGACGTCACATCTCGTGAACGCTATGTGCCAGATAATTGCATTTCGGTGACTGATTTCGTTTGTTGTAAATTTGGTATCACCATTTAAATGACTTGGATCTTTCTGTCTGTTCGAATGTTTCATTTCTCGCCACCATTGATACAATAAAAGGACACAACATGCAAAGTACCTATGTTTTTAGCCACTCGATGAGAAATCAAGAAAGAAAGAAAAGCAGAAGATCTGGCACAAATTACGGACTACGATTATTAGAACATGGAATATTGGAGCATAAACGGAATGAAAAATTAGCATATTGAAGGCGTGCACAAAAATCAAAATTGACACTAGCTCTCACATAAAAAAAATTATAAGTTTATAGAAGAGTGTGGATTTTGATAGTAAAATGTTTCTCTAGAGCAGAGTACCCACTATATACAAAGAAGAGCGGCGGGGTGTAGCTAGTGTACGGGTGAAAGGGACAATACAAATGGGTAGACATGTGTATCCGAAAGCGTTATGGTACTGGACCTTACAGAAGAAGGCACGATTGTTAACATCGTCATTGTTTATGCCTCCAAAACGGGGAACATAACCGATGTCAACGATTAGTTTGTGTAACTACATGAAAGGACAGTGGAACATTGTCGAGATGAAATTATCCCTTGGGGAGATTTCGTTGCCAAACAGATGGGATTTAGTGATTTGAAGATCAAAGCGCAGGTGAAGATGTTTTAAGTAACAATGAAAGACATTCTGCAGCGAGCAAAGCCTGTTCATCCCAAACACGTTTCATCACAACCATACATACCTTCATACGTACATTCCCAATGAGAAACGGCCAGAAAAGTTAAATCTATTAGTGATTATTCGGTCACGACAAAATATTTCGATAAATATATGAACGATGTCATGACCTAGAGAAAACAGTAAACACTTTGGATGCCTCAAGACGCTAACATTTCCCGGCAACCATTCCGCTGCTTTGAGGAAACTTCCAGGTAGAGTATGGCTCCGGGCGTACACCCAGACATAGTATCCCACGTGGTAGCACCTTAAGCGGATGGTTTAAAAACTGCGAACTTACTCCAGTAGATCATGTCTCTGAGCTGTTACATACATTGTCTTTCGTTACATTCCTTTAGACTGCACCAGTGAGATCAAACGTGAGATCATGAAGATTGATCAAACCAGGGTCTTCATATTTAGCGCCCAGGTTTGCACGCTCGGAGAGGCCACTCCAACCTATTGCACGAAGACATATCTCAGAAATTGGTCGGTTTCTGATTATAAGTCCTAACATATTGGTGTAGTAAAGGGACGCTATGGGTCAGCTTTGAAGGTGAGATGGATCATCGCGTCCCATTACTCGGCCACCGTCCGCCGTCAGCCCCCGGTCAGTAGGGTATCGACTCGCCAACATCGGCCTGCTCCAGTGGATGCCTGGACCTAAGAACCTGGAGCATAGCGCCTGAAGCTTAGAGCCTGGACCTAAGAGCCCGGAGCATAGAGGCTGCAGCTTAGAGCCTGGAGTTTAGAGCATAAAGCTCAGTGTATACATGACAAGCAGATGACAAGAAGACTCCAGCTCTTCGATTTGCAAGCTGGAGCGTGAGTACTACGTGTATAGGCATCTCAGATGATCTTCGGAAGGTTAAGGATGTCATGAAGACATCCATAAATGATATGGAGCTCTCTCGATTGAATGCGAACATAGTTGCCTTACATTGGACCGAACGTGTCCCTAGTCCAACACTTGGAAAGAAAAATTACACTTTTTTTTCTGGGAGGGTTGTGAAACTGACTATTCCAGACAGCATAGTGTTTACTATCAAAAACACCGTTATGGCTTAGGTCGATCATCCATCGGAGGGCTCTGTGAGGTTCCTGGTCATTTGTATCCTCACCGCTAAAGGTCATGTAAATATGCTTAGTATCTATGTCCCAACATTGACATCTCCGGAGAAAGTTCAGTATCAATCCAATAGACGACTGGAGGAAATGATCAAGAACAGTCCCAGGAAAAAAGGATTCTTATTTAGGGAGATTGTAATACTATAGCAGGTTGAGACCACGTAGCCTCGCTCACCTACGATGAACCTCATAGTGTCGGAATGATAAATAACAACGTGTATAGGTTGCTGGAGCTGTGCACTCAACAAGACCTATGTAGTACAAATACTTTCTTCAAGAACATGTCGCAACATAAATTAAATTGAAAACACCCACGGTCACATCGAAACATCAGATCGACTTGAATGTCACTAGACGTAAAACTATAAACGCGGTCCTTTCCATTTGAAGCTATCACATTGCAGACTGTGACTCAGACTATACTCTTGTATGCAGCAGGGTACGCTTGCTGCCTCACACATTTTGCAGCTATTAACAAAGCGTTCATCCCCGCATCAACACTGCGCAGACAATGATTCGTTCCAATGTAGAGAGGTTTGTGTCTGAACTGAATTTTGCTCTTCAAAAAAGGATCAGAGTGTGACGCCCCAGTGAAACGTTATGGTACATGATGTTGATAATACAGCATTAACCTAGTTTTTGTATGACAGAATGGACCAATCACGACTGGTTCAATCCAACTCTTAGAAGGATGGATCTAGTAAGTGAGGCCTAACGAGAAAACTGTATCAGTTAAAATGCTCAAATGAGCAAAGACTTGCTGCCCTCAGGAGGGCCCGAGGCATCAATCACCGCTAGACAATGTGCAAACGAGTACTGACAGAAACTGTATAAACATATTTTGCTAAATGCAGATATATAAAATATCCAGCCCGTGTACAGAAGCATAACTAACATCGTGGACTACGTTTTATCATCTTACTGATAAAGGCAACACCGTTTACTATTACTGTAATACAGTGCTGCGCGCCCACTGCGGACTATGAATATTGTGAAATAGAACCATTCTATGGTCTATTTCAGTCTGAAAACCGAGACTTCAGAAAAAGACATTGGTGATCTAGGGTGATTGGAAAGACAAAATTGGAGAAGATGCAGTCTATAACTGGAGGGGAACATGTGGCCCATACGGAAACAAAGAAACTAATGATCGGGGCGTCATTCTCTTAGAATTTGCATGATGCAATAAGCTGGTAGTAGCAAACACGATCGGGTTAAAAAAGCCGTTTAGACGCTTGACATCACATAACCACAACAATGAAGTGTACAGCCAATTTGACTATATGCTAGTTCTTCTAGATTTAGATCTAGCATCAACATCGACAAAACGAAAATGTTCCCCAGAGCGAATATATTAAGCGACCACGATCTTGTTATGATGACTATGTGTCTGCGATTGAAGGGAGTCGCAAAAGAAATGTGTGACTAGACTAAAGTTTGACTGGACAAACTAAAAGACCCTAAAATCATCGAAGTGTTCCAATCAAGGGTAGGATGGAGATTTGCTCTACTATTGACTCTTAGAGAGGGTTAATGGATACCAATACAGTAACATAATCTCTTAAAGTAGCTCTCTCAAATACATTTATCCTGAAATGACACCAACAAAAAAGGAAGCTATGGGCAACCTAACAAATTCTAGAATACTGTAATAGAGGAAGGTCGTTCAAAAACAAAATTCATCCACCTGATGAGGTCGGCAGATATAAACAGGACAAGAACGTGATTCAACAAACAATGAGAGAGGCCATACACGCGTGGATATGTGAGCAATGAACAAACATCGAAGAGAGATTAAACAGAAATGCCGTTAAAAGAGCGACAAGGTGGTCAAAGAACGGGTAGCACCAAGACATGGGAGGCACGTTATGATCCAGGATAAAAGCGGTAAGTGCCTTCTTGAGAAAAATGACGTACTGGCACGATGGATAGAGTACTGTTCCGAGTTATACAGCTATGGGGGACCGAAACAACTTGAGAAAACCATCTCTCATACACCAACAACTATAGAGGATAACCAACTGATATCGAAGGATTAGGTAACTGCAGCGGTAAATACATTGAGAAGTAGGAAGGCGGCTGACGTGGACAGTATACCAGAAGAGTTTTTACATGCAGGTGGGAACGTAGTGCTGGAAGGCCTGACACAAATCTTCATCAAATTATTGACGACAGGAAACTGGGCAGACTATGGACCAAGTCAATTGGTATTCCATTAAATAAGTCTGGAAACCTAAAGCTGTGCCAGAATTACAGCAATATGCCTCATCAGCCTCAATAGCAAGGTCATGCTTAGATTAATCCCCGACCGAATGAAACTATAAGCAGAGAACATCTTCGCTGAGAAACAAGCAGGATCAGGCTGAAAGGAAGCACTACAGAACATATATTTAGTTTATAGCTGCTAAGCGAGACATATATAGAACAGCAAGGAAGACGGTATCATAAGTTTGTTGATTTCCGAAGGCGTTTGAAAGGGTATGGCATATAGCGCTATTGGCAACTATGAGTATAAAATAAACTGAGCTATTATAACGGTCCATGAACACATGTATGACAAGACGTCCAGCGCAGTTCTTTTTAAAGGGAGGCAAGGTTACTGGTGTGAGACATGGTTGTACACTGTCTGTAACTCTTTTCAATATTTTCCTTGAGGGAATTATGTTCGAGGCACTTGAAGGTCACGTTGGTACTGTCAAGATAGGGGGCCGAACGATTACCAACCTATGTTTTGCAGATGACATCGACATGTTGGCGGGTTCAGCAGCAGTACTTCAAGAATTAGTCATAAGGCTCAATGAAACAGTCCTAGGCTCTGGTATGGAGACACATGCTGGAAAGACAACATCAACGATCAACAACGCCGGGGTCTTAAACAGCAGGATAAAAGCTAATGTCCAGGAACTCGAAGTGGTTGACAGTTTTAAATATCTAGTATCGATTGTCTGTGATAAAGGATCAAAATGTGGGGTGTTTGCCAGAATAGGTGCAAGGCAGAAGAGGCCGGCCCAAAAAGTGGTTGGAGGACAACATAAAATAATGGGGCAATATACTATCAGAAGAGGCGCATGCAGCGTCCGCTGACAGAGAAGGGTAGCGTGGGATTGTGAGGATGTCGTCATGTGTGCCCCAACGACCTCACCAGTTACAGGATGACCTGACTTGATCTGACCTGGTCTCTACTTCAAGATGCGATCCACCCCTGAAATATCTGACATATGTGAGAATCATGAAATGAGATGGTCAGATGGGTGGAGCATTATTCTTAGCTCTTTTCACGTGAAACGTGTTGCAAGCCCTGCACATTTTGGTGTAACTTGAAAGACCGCCATCTCTGGATGATCTTGACAAGGCGATTGACTAAGTTTCAAGCGGCAAAGCACCGAGAGAAAATAGTAACACATGCGAAGCAACAACATGAAGCAGCTCTAGCTCAGTCGTTGTTTCATCTGATAAGCCTCTGCTGGAAGGAAGTAGCAGTCTACCAAGATGTCAATGTCGCCATCAATGTAAAGTAGAGTAAAGTAA
This sequence comes from Ariolimax columbianus, assembly GCA_036924085.1. Classification (NCBI taxonomy): domain Eukaryota; kingdom Metazoa; phylum Mollusca; class Gastropoda; order Stylommatophora; family Arionidae; genus Ariolimax; species Ariolimax columbianus. Next base: position 6,403,328 of record JAVGWX010000019.1, on the reverse strand, counting down.
AGTAAAGTAACCGATATCATTACTGCCGTAGGGGTGTGAGGTGTTAGCGAACTCACATTTCAAAAAGTCGGCTATATGAGGGCGGGAGCCATTTCCTCTCCCTCCCCGCTTTACTTCTCGGACTGAACCGGTACCCATTTCCCACCTTTACTTCCTCACCTGCCTGTAAGAGCTCTGCTGTGATATTGTCCACTCCTCAGTAATTAGTTTAAAAATCATGTAATCTGTTTGTACTCACCATCACCGTACAACACACGAAAGTGATGGTTCAATGTGCAGATCAACCATACATTGTCTTGAACGATAAAAACTATGGAGGTAGTAAATCACATCAACAACTTCTGATCTATCATCACGGACAACCTCTGATCTATCATCACCGACAACCTCTGATCTATCATCACCGACAACCTCTGATCTATCATCACCGAGAACCTCTGATCTATCATAATCGACAACCTCTGATCTATTATCACCGACAACCTCTGATCTATCATCACCGACAACCTCTGATCTATCATCACCGACAACCTCTGATCTATCATCACCGACAACCTCTGATCTATCATCACCGACAACCTCTGATCTATCATCACCGACAATCTCTGATCTATCATCACCGACAACCTCTGATCTATCATCACCGACAACCTCTGATCTATCATCACCGACATCGTTTCGCTGGACGCAGAGATGGAGAAAAGAATAGAAATAGCCTCATCAACAAATGTCAGGCTCCCACAGAGAGTGTAGAATAACACCTTCTGACCATCTCTATTTCGGTTGTTGTGTACAGATAATGAATAATTACTAACCTGCTCTATGGCAACGAAATGTGGTCTCTGCATTTCTCACAAGTAAAAAGGCCAAATGTTTTTGATATGCACTGCCTGAAACGCATACTTGGCATTTCATTGAGTGACAGAGTGACTAACAACGAAATGTTGGACCGTGCAAAGATTTTCAGCTTAGTTACGATCATGCGCCATCGCCAGTTGCCGGGGAGGGGGGGGGGCTTGGTCCCCGTGTGCAGCATGTTATGAGCGAATACCAACACATATAATTTACGGAGAACTCACCACGGGCAAGCGAAACAAGGGCAGATCCTTCCTCCGCTTCATAGATGTTTGCAACCGTGACGTGAAAGCGTTAGATTTGAACGCATGCAACTGGGAGAAACTTGTCAAAGACAGACCCGGCTAGATGCAGGCTGTGTGTGTTGGTATGCATGCATGGGAAGACATGATAAGTCAAAATGGAGACTACAGACATGTGCGGCCAAAATCAGGACAACAGTCTGCCCATTACCTAGCGCGATGACCATTGTATTGTCTCTTGAGACTGACATGATGCCTATCCAACCAATCATATATATGTATATAAGGTAGGCGGGTAGCGCAGTAGATAGCACGCTGTCTTCGCATCTGAGTGGGCCTGCGTTCATTCCTCAGTTGAGGTGGAAGAGGGCGCTCGGGTCAACACAGCCTAAAATAGGTACCGGTTCAGTCCAGGATCTAAAAGTGGCGAGGGAGAGGAGATGAATACCGCCCTCATATAGCCGAACCTTTAACGATGTGAAATCGCTTACACCTCACACATCTACGGCAGTAAAGCTATGAGTTTCTCAACTATATATATATATAATAGTTTTACTATTAGAAATTGCTGGAGGTAGGTGTTCAATGAGGTAATATCAGGTCGATACACACAACGCTTCTTGTATCCAGCATAATAAAACCTATACGTTACAATCAATGATAATGCTCCTCCAACGTAAACTTTTTCCTTCTGCTGTTTGGCCTGTTCAGTATACTCGACACTCCTTGTCGTTCTTCTTACACTGATGCTGTAAACCATCTATTTAATGGATCCCTTAATATGTTACACCTTATTAGAACATGTGTAAACCAGCTTATTTACTCTGATGACCTTATTTTAACACAAGTTTAGAATGCCGAAGTAAATGATACGAATGTGCTCCATGTAAAACCATAGGGGATCACTGTCTCTCAGAAAATGGCGAAGGCTGTAGATACTGATGCACATGTAACTCACGTATTGTATGCTCTCCTGGTCCGTCCTGTCAGACGTTTCTCTCTTCTGGACCCTCGACAGATGTCTACATGCTGCACAATGTGCAGGACTGGTTCATCCACTCAGTGTCGTAATCCGTAAGACGATCGGGGATGAACTTGAAAATGTCACCAATACCAACTATCATTGCTGGTGTCAAGGAAAGCAATGATGTCCGCTCCTTAATACCCGCACATCATATCATAGTCAAGGCAGTAGATCTACACCACGTTCTAGAATCGAGGCCTATATATTCACCTTGCATTCATGACGCAGCAAATCTGAATCAACTTCCTAAAGCAGGATTGAGAGTCAGAGACGATTACAGTCTTTATTAAAGAGGTCCAATATAAATACAATAGACTCACTGCCCCGATCTCCATTATAGTATTACACGCTGTTGTCAAGTAGACACATCAACTCCTAGCAACAAACATGTATCTTACACTAGCATATAACAACCCTCAACTCCATCGCTTCCCCTCCCCTTACACATATTTCCTATCGTGTATCAGATATATTGTTTTTTGAATGTTCACAACGAGTAGGTTTACTCCGCAGTGAACCCTGAAAAAGGACATTACTTGGCCGGTTGCAGTAGCTTTCATCACATCCCAATCCTGCAGATGAAGGAGGAACAAGGTCTCCCATGTGGTTGTGCTATGATTGGCTTCATCTGCGTGTTTCTCACTACTACGGAGATCACTTCGATCCCTATCCCTGTTAGCCAGACTGCCAAGAAACATCCCGTTTCCAGGGGGTTGGGGAGGAAGCCAAGGTAAGTGTCTTAGCCAGTATATTTTGCCTGACCTTGACTAACATATATGATCAGTATATTGTGCCTGACCTGGCGTTAGTCTTCTTCCCCGCGTATAACAGATAAATCATTATATTTGACATTTCCATGTGTTAGTTCTTTGACCTCGAAGTCCGCTTTCCCATTGCAAAAGTTTCTGCATTTCTTCGGCAGGAGGATAATGACGGTGGTATTCTGTAATTTTGTCTCCAACATGAATCCTTTGTAGCCCCTTTGTTTATAGTCTTTACTGCTGTTACTTGAACATTCGTTCTCTCTTTCTGTGCCAACCATATCTAACATTCCCTTGTATGTTTTATATGCAGCTGCTTTTTTGAAGACTTCGGCCTATGCCGTGTGCAACTTTATTTTAGAGAAACAAGTCCAAGCATATATCTCATTTTCCCGATGGGGGTATCCACGGAGCACAGCAGGTCCTCTCACATTTATGTTTTTCTAAATGCGTTTCATGGCCTTCTTTACATATATATTTTTGGCAACTCTTCTGAAACAAAATTGTTATAATGTGCACCCAATGTAACAGAGTCACAAAGGTCAAACGAGTAAGGGTAAGGGACGCCCCGAAAACACCGTTCGTGGCATCAACACATAGTTTGAGAACCCTGTCCAAGAGATGGAGTTCGTGGCATCCACGCATTTGTTTAAAACAATGTCCAAGAGATGAAATTCGTGGCATCCACGTATAACTGTAGAATCCTTTCGCAAACACTGAGCTCAATGTTTGCACTTCTTAAACATTGCTCGTTTTGGAATGTCCAGTCACAATGGATACTTTCCACGGTTTTACTGAAAATTCCACGATCTTTTAGGGCACATAGACAGTTTTAAACAAGGTATCCTTAAGTTTGCGATAAGGTAGTTCAACGAAAGTTGAGGCCCAAGAACTGAAAAGGCGGATATATCTTTGGCCAAGGCGGGGATCATGTGATATATGATGGAGCGATCAGGGAATTCAAAATATACCACAAAGGACGGGGAATAAAGAGCAGAAGACTACCAAGCAGCTAGGTCGGTTACTGAGATAGAACATAGCGCAAAAGACTACCGTAAGTTGAAAGGAAATACCACAGAACAGAGCAATTAACACCCAGCTGAAGTTCAGTAGTTAGAATAGAGAGATAGAACATACAAGTCACCGAAGCAGACACTAGCACTAAGAGAGAATCAGAGACCACGCACTTGAAAGCATTTGACAGTCTGTGTTATCCTGTTTAATAGGACGCTGACACAACTCACACGTGAAGACGAGACAGACAGGAGGTTCAGAAGATACATGCGTTGCAGAAGTTGAGCGGTTGAAGATAAGGCCACCAGAAGAGCGAGGATCGAACGATATGACAGAGAACAGCTAGCTAGACAGCATTGAGAAAACTTCAAACGATATAGAACTGTGAATGGAAACACATTTTCTATAATTGATCACATGATGGAATTTGTGCTTAATGAAGAGCAAGATAAATGCATGTGCTATTTGCACGAAACTCTTGATAGACATCGTTGTTAGTTGTTGTGTGATGAACAATAGAAAACGATTCACGTGCCAGTTTAATAATATACTGTGTATGTTGTATGTGAAATAAACCTTCATTTGTTTGCTTTGCTTCTGTTAAAATAATTTGTTAGTTAGTTGTGAGGTAAGGAGTGATAGTTGTAAGGAAGAAATGTAATGGTGGTAGAGTGAGTCCGTAACAACGTTCATAGAGACAAGTACTGAAAGTCATGTATAAATGACAATTATCTCAAATCTCAAAGTGTTGCACCAAAAAAATAACATGTACCGGGGAAACCAATTACTGAAGTCATTTATCTGATTAAATCATACATCATTTATTGAATCTGAACATCTACATTTCTTTCCACTGTAAGAAGATCGCACCAAATTGTCACACAAAGATGGCGGCAGGTCTGGAATAGGTTAACCGCCAAATCTCTTTAACGGCCAATTTCGCAATGCAAATCAGCGTAATTTGTATTTTCTGGACGTAATCTATATTTAAGTGCAAATGATCTTTAAATGTCGAATATTAAGCTGCGACTGGCCTAGCGAACTGACATTCGATTTGTATTTATTTTTCTGTACTAGCTTAACTTAAAGTCTTTATACTGGGTTTAGAAGACTGCAGAGTCTGTATGTATACATCCAATTCATTTCCATCACCTTACTCTAAAGGCTATGCACATCCAAACTATTCTTGAATGCATTTATTGTCCCTGCCTCCGCTATCTCTTTTGGAAATGCATTTATAGCATTCACCACTATCTGACTAAAACAATATTTTCTAACATGTAATCTGGGGGAGCAAAGGAGGGGCAGGACAGACGTGTCTAAGAGAGAGTACCTTACGGTGAGAGGCAGCCCCCATCCTTGATGGCCATGATCCTATTTGGTTCCCCCACTTCTGTCTAGCTCACGTATGTTTCCTAGAGTCTGTCTGTGTACGGCAGTGGCACCCCGGGGCAACGGGTTTGGCTGGCCGGCTAAACTACGTGAAACGACAAGAAGTGGAGTCCACCCCTGACAAGTACACACAGCTGATGGTGGAAGATATATAAGATCGACATGTGCGACAACAACTCTAAAAGTGGGAGCTAGAAATGCCTGGTATCGGGCTAAGGGTGCACTAGAGACCATAGATTTAAGCAGCTAGAACAACGTTTAGAAATCATTGGCAAACTACTGGATATTAAATGCCAAGAAACCAAAGCCAGATACATGACCAAATGGGAAACCGAACATACTGGTTACACCAAAAACGATGCCTATTACCAGTTGAACAGAAGAGAGCAGGTCGTTGTCTTCAGACTTCGCACTGGCCACAATAGACTGAGGTACCACCTATTTAACAAATTAAAGATAGGTGGTACCGACGAGTGCCCGTGCGGTACCGGTAAAATGACCGCTGAACATCTGCTGCAGAACTGCCCGACATACGAGGATCAGAGAGAGCAGATGTGGCCATCACCAGTGGAACTGCAAGACAAGCTCTATGGCAGTGTCGACAGCCTCAGGATGACCGCCGCTTTTTTCGAAAAAATAATGGTTGCTGTCTGACTGCGTACGAAGAAGAAGAAGAAGAAATGCCAAGAAACGAATGACAGTCGAGGGAAACGAAACTGAAAGATATGATGGTGAGGCCCTCAGGCCAGGCAGATCAACGATGCCAACTGGGGAAGAGGCCGATTTCAGAGTCAGTACAAGTAATAGAGATTGCCCAATTGCATTACAGTGGACAACTCTTCATGGGATTAAAAACAAAACTAAGAATAGGCACCTGGAACGTCAGTAGCCTATACCAGGACACGTTGTTCATGATTGCAAGAGAAATCGAGAGAACCAAGATAGCGATTCTTTGAGTCTATGAACACAGATGTCGGTCAAGGGCACTGTACCAGCTCTTCAGGAGAAACATTCAGATACTCTGGGATGGACAAGGATGTAAATGACAGGGTCGGCTTTATTATATCAAAGAAGACGGCTCCTTCACTACTCGATTACAATCCAGTTAACGACCGAATAATAGTAATCAGTCTAAAGAAAAACAAAAGAAATTTAACAATAATTCAAGTGTATGCACCAACATCATCATATGACGATTGCGAAATGGGTGATTTTTATAACACCTCGCAAGAACGATAGCAAAAGTTAAAAAAAAAATAGATATCATGATCATCATTGGCGGTTTCTAAGCGAAAGTCGGAGAGGGGAGAGCTGTAGAGGAGAGAAGTGTTCTAGAACTCTTTTGTTTGGGACACAGAAATGAGCGAGGAGAAAAACTGGTTGAATTCTGCACGGGAAACATCCTCTTCATTGCCAACACCTTATTCAAACAACATCCACGTAGACTATATACGTGGACCTCCCCTGATGGCAACAGCAGAAACCAAATAGATTACATCCTAGTGCAAAATAGATGGAGATCAAATGTGCTGGCAACAAAAGCACTGCCAGGAGCAGACTGCGATACGGACCATGAATTACTGTTTGCAGTTTTCAAAACAAGACTACGTAGGATCAATAAAGGTTGCCAGCCAATATGCTTCGAAAAAACAGCAATACCTACTGAATTCAACATATAACTAGAAAATACATTTGAGGCCTTGCTTTCGGTACAGGAAGAGATGCCATCTGGGGAGTTGACATTGTATTCAAGGGGTGTTTAATCTTGACATCGAAATAAATGATTCTCAAGATGTCGCACAAGAAACAGAGCTTTATATATCAGATGGAACACATAAACTCATTGAAGAAAGGCAATAGTTAAAACAAATGGGAAGTAAGGGGACCAACACAGCATGTGACACTGCGCAAGAAAAGTTAAAAGAGAATAAAGAAAAGATAAAGGCAGACACATAGTGGACACGGGTGATGATCTATCCATGTGGATGAATGTACATTTATCTACATTAAACTCCATTTGCCAGCTTACAGACCAATCTTAAATTTAATATAATTCCGACCTCAATATATCCACTTCTGCTTTAGATGGGACACTACTGCAGAGTTTTGAGTCATCAGCAAATTTTGCAATCATGGATCCCATGTCAACGTCCAAATCGTTTATATATTTATCAAGAAAACAATTGGTCCCAAAACCGATCATTGTGGCATTCTACGTTTTACTTCACACCACTCAAAGTACTTTTTTTTAGCAAGTTACTGCCGTCTTTTCGTTAACCAATGTTAAATCCATTTGCCAATTTCCCCTCCTTATTCCATGTGATTTTAACATTCGAAATATGTTTTTATGAGGTACACTTTCAAAGGCATTTGCACAATCTAGATAAATAACATCCACTGGCTCCCCTCTTTCCATCATTTTGGTAACCTTATCCATGAATTTGAATATATTTGTTAAGCGCGAATTCCCTTTAGTAAACCCTTGCTGACTATTTCTGAATATAGACCGCTTGTCTAAATCCTTTACAATGGTGTCTTTGATTATTGAATAACAATTTACAGACTATGCTCGGTTAACTCACTGGTCGATAATTTGCAGGATCTGATTTTGTTTTAATTTCGAAAAATTGGATCACTCTAGCATCTCTCTAATACCGTGGAACAATTCCTTTTGCAGGTGATTTGGAACATAATATATCAAACGGTTTTGCTAGTTGGTGTTAAACATAAATTGTGGATGAATACAATCTTGACCTGGGCATTTATCCACTTTCAACACCTCCAGTTTTTTAAAAACCATTTTCTCTGTGATACAGATTGATCTGAATCACGTTGTTTCCATGTGTCCTTGAAAAATATCTATAATCACCGGAAGCTTGTAAGCAGTCATCTTTTGTGTAGACTGTGCCAAAGTACTGATTGAGTTATTAGCTGCATCTCTATTTGCACATGTTATTTATCATGTATTATCTATAAAATGGCAAATTGACTATCAGTCTTGATCCTCTGAGGAACTTCTTTTTCAAAGTCTAATTTTGCTGTTTTATTCATTTTCTGAGCTATTTTCTGCTTGTCCATAACATCTGCGTTAAATCCCAATGTTGATTTCATGTACGGGTCAGTCAGTCTTGACTGTATCAGAGTTATTTCTATTTAAGAAGAATACTCAGATATTTGAAGGGCACCACAAAATACAAGGCCCCAGGGGGACAACCTATCAGTTCGTGCCATAACAAGTTGTCACATTGAAGGGGTTAGATGGCTCACATAGATCTTTAATCAGGTCTTGATTTGAAGGGACGGTACCTGGTGATTGGTTAGGGCGGTGGTGGGAGCGTTTAAAAAAAATATAACAGCAGCAGAAAACACTGCATCTCTTATAGCGTCATATATTTTCTATATTTACATAATAACCAATTATTGCACGGGTCCTTGAACAACGAGTTCGAACAATTGTGAAGCCACTGATCAGTGCTTCACAATCAGGATTCTGGAAAAGCACGGGGTGTACGGATGTATAATTGCTCTCCGATAGTTAAGTTCAGCAAACCGTATAAAACAATGCAAATACTCAACGTGACTATTTTGATCAAGAAAAGGCATCTGGCCAGTTAAACTGAGGAAGGAAGTGGGGAATAATGAAATAATATCGTAGAGTGCTAACTACGGAATGACATTCGTGCCTTGTATGCAAAACATGGAAAGGTGCAAACGACCGAATGCAGGTATGGCAAAGTTCATTTCAGTGCTGAGTAGTGTACGACAGGAGTATATTCTTTCTACACTTTGTTAAAACATGTATATAAATACAATTTTAACGTTGTCTAACTTTCATGAGGAGTCATTAAGTGAACAGTTGTTTCCTGATGATCAGGTCAAATTTTACCAAGGCAGGCTATGTTGACATAGCGTGAACAAGTGCAGTTTTTATATTGGAGATATTGGTATCTAGCAAATACGGGAGATCAAATACCTATATGATATTCAGAAGAGTATTATAAGTCCTTACCCTGACCATCAAAGAGTAGGAGGAGAACGTTGACATTTGACACAGTGCTTTTTCCTTCCCAGTGCAGCTACCAGCTGAATTTGTACATTTCTGCAATCTCTGCGTGATCTTCAATAGACCTGCTTGTGGGACATAGGCAGTTACAGTATACTTTCAGCGAAGGATCCATGCCATGGAGATGAGATGTTTCCGAAGACTTTTAAACGTCACGTCCAAAGATTGAGTTACAAATGAGGAAATATGAGATATAATTACAACAGCAATAGGGCCTTTTGAAGACACATTAGCAACTGTCAAACGAAAGAAACTCGCTTGGTTCGGTCTAATATCGAGATCAAATGGTCTTGCAAATACGATCCTCTACGGAAAGGTACAATGCAGACTACTAAGAAGCCGGCCCAAAATGAGGTGGGAGGACAGCATATATGAATGGACCAATCTCCAACAAGAAGAGGCACAGGCAGCGGCCGAAGGCATAGAAGGTTGGAATGGGGTATTTAGGATGTCTTAATGTGTTTCTAAACGACCTCACCGGTTACAGATGACCTAACTTGGCCTGATATAATGGCATGGCTATTTACAAAATAGTAGAACAATTTAGATAACAAGAACAAATTGAACACAAAATAGTACAGACTTCCATTTATGGGACCACATTTAGAATGGTCCACAAAGTTAAACTGTATGATTGATTTGATATTCAAACTGGGACTAGACAGGAATGTCTACTATTTATGATGTCTTAATGGGCTTTCAAATCTGTCTAATATGTAATAACAATATCTGCAATTGTTGTTTTAGCAAAGTTGTCCTTTCATTGCTTCAATGTAGGCATGTGTGTGTGAATCTCGTGTCTTTGTCTGTCTGCGTGTATGTCATGAACGCTAACTGTTTAAAAGAAAAATAGGACTGTCAATTTTAATTTAATTTTATATTCATTACAGATCCAGGAAAAAAAAAATCTCAATGTCTATACATTTCATCTCTGAATATCGTATTTACCATGATGCGATTGTTAGTAACCACTATTCTGATTGTGATGTCATTTACAGGTAAGTTGTAGAGGTATATTTTGTTGATTTATATTGGAATTTCTTTTACACTAAAGATCATCTTTTGAATGAGTCCTATGGAACATACTAGTTAAGATTATGCAGCACATAGGTAAAGACAGACTATTCAAAGCATGTGTGAAAAGAAGCAGATTATTTCAATCATAGAAGGTCTCATGGACCCAGTTTTCAAGACAGGGGATACGACATGGCTGCTTGATTTAACCGTTTCCAGTTCTGGGAATCGATGTAGCTACACTCCGGTCAATACCATAGGTGCTCAGTCTCTCTCATCAAATGGCGCAATGTATGGATACTGATGATCCCTGTAGCTCGCTGGTTGTACACTATCCTGCGCCGTCCTCTCATGAACCTCACTCCGCACAAGCCTTGTTTAATGTCGACAGTTTGCAGTTTGCGGATTGATGTTTCATCTTCTGTTGTGTCCTCTTTCACCAGGCGGTCATTGGTTGATTTCAAATTAACAATTTTATCCATCACTAATGTGCACTTGACGGTAGCTTTGAAAGCCATGATTCCAGCTCTTTCATTTCATGTCAACGCCTTGGGGTTTGAGGCCTTAACATATGCTTTCTTCTCGTCTCTTTGACCGATGCATTGACTGAGTCTCTATAACGCATATTCCTATCCGATGATTGACAAAGTTATGCGTAATTATAATATGGGTATCAAAGTTAATAGCATGAAAGTTAAAGTCGCAAACGAAACCATAGTGAGGGGATCAGTAGAAATGTTTTATATGCTGCTAGAAGAAACATTATAATACGGTCAAAACGATTGGCATGACGATAAACACATCGAAAAGAAAGAATTTGACAATATCCAAGCAACGTAGTAAAAAACATATATTCATCAATGGAGAAAAAATGGAACAAATGCATACATTTACTTGTTTTTGTAAATGATGTCATAGTATGCCTGCAAGGAGAAATAAATTATTCCAATGATTACAATGACAAAAAAGGGATCAGGAGAGGAACATATAATGCCACCCTAAAAAAATAGGAAATTACTGAGGACAAAAACAATCGAGATTCATGTTTAGCCACTCGGACTGTATGGGGCTGGGACATGGACTCTAGTAATGAAGAATAACACACGTTTTCAATGTATGTAATGGGGTGCTACCGTAGAATCCAAACAGTGAGTTTTTTTTGTTGTTTTTTTTGCGTTCGCCTTATTTCTCTAATCCCCAAGGCGGTGTGCATTGCACTGCGTTTTTATTTTGCGCCTGTCGGCCCAGTGCATCCGACTTCAGCATGCATTTTATGTAAGGGTCTGCTTCCTCCTGCATTTTCTAAGGGTTTGCTTCCCCGGGGTAACGGCCGGTGCTGAGATGGGGATCGAACCCAGCACCTTCTGGTTGTGAGCCGTGTCACTTAACCACTAGTTCACGCCGTCCCCCAAACAAACAGTGAGTTTGACAGAAAGAAGATTAAATGACAATGTACTTACTGGTGTGGGTGGATAAAGACAAATATTGCAACTGATACAGAAACATCAGTTGAATTGGCTGCGTCACAATTTGAGACACGAAAGTCTTTAACAGAGGATACTAGAGGGCTACTTTTTAAGTGAAGAGAGGGGCGGGGCAGCCAAGACTCATCTTTTCATCTCAGGCATGCAAGGACATTAAAGTACGAACTGCAATGAAGAGAAAAGCTTACGATAGGGTAAAATAGAGAGACATACTCAGACAACAATACAACCAGTCTACGAATATATCAACCTGATGATGATGATGAAATGGTACACGCAATTGAAAACCATTTATCATTGAAATTACATCCCCCCTTATTCCACCGACATAGTCACACTTTTTCCCCGAAGTCAGTGAAATGACAGGCCCATTTCGTTCACGTTGTGTCCACCAGTCAGTTGTCTGGATACTCACCATTAGCAGATTTTCCAGAAATTATATCATGCATTATGATGTAGGCTAAACAATGCGAACAATCTAGTGCAGTTGATAGACTGTCTAGTTACTCGCTTGTCAGCTCGAATCATCTCACCCACCCATGAAAAAAAGCTTCTATTGCAATCTGAACATGGCTTTTTTTCTTTTTTATCGGAGTTAAGTTTTGGCATTTAAAGCTTAGTGTTGTGACGAACATCGTGTTGGATACGTCTCTTTTAGTAGTTAGTATCACGTACTTGCAATTACTTTTTTAAGTTAATTGACCATTAATGTCATTGCCTTATTGCATCGCTGTTAGATTTCACCATGTAATTCTTCGGTCTGCTGATAACATGCTCCTAAAGTATGTGAAATCATTGTCCTGTTCGATTTCCTGTTTTCCAAGGAAGATATTAACACTTCCAGCTATCCTAGATATTTTCACGACCTCAGTTGTTTAAACATTCATTTCCATTTTGGACTTTTATGTTTTTTTAAGATGGATTTAGTTTATCCATATGCTGTTGCAATTAGAGCTCTGAAGTTTAGATGACTGCTTGATCGTCGGCTTGAATGTCTTTTAAGATTTTACCAATGTTGCTACATTCATTTGGGTTGGATGTTCTACAAATGTGGTCTACATATGTAATGAACAACAAAGGTGATAGCACACATTCTTGTCGTTCTTCATATTCCACATGCAATTTTTTCTGAGAGTTTGGTTATTGTTTGAATAGAGCCCTCGCTATCAATATAAGACTTTTTCATAGGTTAATTATGTAATCGTTTACTCTAAAGTATGCCAATATGTTCCCATATATGATGTCCATCTAACGTGCCAAACGCTTTTTCTTGATCTACACACACAACATATAATTCCTAATCATATTCACTTGTTTTTTTGTTCCATCAATTATTCGAATGTAAAAACTATACCTGTACAGCTCCCCTCCTTCTTAATCCCATCTGACTATCGTTGATCTGAGGTTTGGTAATGTACCATCATCTTTTTTGCAAAGATTTTACAAAACGTTTTGGCAGTGTGGATCAAAAGCGATATTCCTCTGTATTTTGCGTAGCATATGAAGCTAATTTTTTTTGGTTCGCATATTGGAATTGTAATTGCATTGTGACAGATTTAGTCTTGACAGACACATCGTGTTACATATTGACAGCTTATTTGTGTCTAGAATTACTTCCAACTCGTAATTATAGATTTCTTTTAAATTTATAAGCGGACTTTCAACCAAACCTGACAACTCACGTCATGTGTACCGCGATAGTGTCGCGTATTCATATTGACGCCCAGGACGCCATTTTGAAAGTAGCACCAGCAGAGAAAATATCCTGGTGAGATAAAAGCCTGGTGGGACAAGAGCCCAAGCCATTTTTTTCCGAGAGATTCAGAGAGAGACGGAATTTCATAGCCGACACGTTTCGAGAAAAAACTTTTCAAAGAGATTCACAAGACAGACATTACATTACGAGATATTCAGAAAGATACATTACCAGAGAGACGAATCAGAGAAGGAATCACTTTGAGAGTCTATCCAGTCACAGAAGATTGATCATCGTATTGACGGAGTTCTAGTTATCAGAGCCAAACTATTCATTTGTGAGTAATTAGATAGAACGTCATCAGGTTGAAGTTTGACCAGCGTCAAACACGTGGGTGACTTTTCAAGTTTATGGTCGTTGCAAAGATCTCACAGAAGCAGCCTAGATCAGTCATAGCTACCCGCTGCAGAAGAGAACGGGCTTCCCGACATCTATATCAGCTCAAAGACAACTATACCCTTTAACACGTGTGTTACCGCGTGGTCAGCCTACTTTTGTTCAAAACACGCCAGTTTAAACACGTGACCACCTTGCCAAGTCTGTAGTCATCGTAGATTCACAGCAGTAGCCTAGTCTTTCGACATCCACCACGCCGATCGACAGTCGTCGATAAGGAACCAAGTACCTTTTACCTGGCGTGGATTTAAACCACGAATTAACCATCGGATTCAAAACGCCATAATTCAGTATTCACTTTACCGAAGGCCAAGTACGGACAGTAGACTGTGGACAATAGTTTTCGTTTAGCGGTAGTGCATGGTTTAAAAAAAGGTAACCATTAGGAGCGTGCAGAAAGTTGAGTATGGTAGAAGAGTGGAAGTGTTTTAACGTGTAGTAATACATAATTTGTTTTTATTGTTTTGAAATAGTGTCCTTAGTTAGTTTATTGAAGTGTTAGATGATGTGATCAATTTTAAGATTGAAAAGGTGTATAGTCAAGTTGCGGCCTCAGAGAGCCGGGAGAGCAATACCCCGTCCCGTCTGCTACATCATTTTTCCAATGTTTTTGGCATTTTCTGTAAGGTCCATTCAAAGCTTTGCGATCTATGTAGCCATACTATCCGTACATCATTGGCTGATATAATTAAAACAATAGAAATTTCATCAGACAGATGTCAAATTGTTGAGTGAAACATCTTGACAAAAATGTATGATTGATGAAAGAGTGATGTTTAGTTCTGACTCCTTACTTATGTTAACGTTGATATCTGATTTGTCATTGTTCCCAGTTGTTGGAAAGTTGAGAAATTTTGTTTAAAGTATTGCTGTTATCTGTTCAGGACCAGTTATTGATCGTTTATTGAGATCCCTTTGTCGTCATTAATAATTTTTTGTTGGATTGTAACAATCGTATCTGCATCTTATATTTTTGATTTCCATGCACACGTTTCTTGTTTCAATGTTGTATTCCGATTTTATAAGTTCTCCATACTCTTTTAAAATTTAGATTTGACTTCTTTAATTACCATCTGTGCGTTCATTCTTTATACCTGAAATTCGGCCTAGTCTTGCTGCATTTTGCTAGTAGCATACAATCTCCTCCTTTTTTTTGACAAAAGTATATACTAAGCTACAATGGGATAGTAACCACTGAAGTATGGTTCGCTTTGTGGACGTTACCTTGCTTAATTCATTTCTCATTATTGGACGTTCACCACCCATGAGATCTTGTCGTGTAGATAATGTGTCTGTGAAGGTGCCCACCTGCCAGCAATCGTGAATGCTGTTATGAATCATTGACATCTCGTTCACGTGTTTTTACCTTGGATGTATAAGTTAAACATAATTCGGCGGAAGACGGATGTGTCAGACCGAAAGGTGCAAACATCACAGTCAAACTGTAAACTAGCGACAAAACGCATGCCGTCCTCCGTACTACATCCTGCAACTTGCAAAACTCTGTTCAGGGCTTAGTACCGGGAGATTGAGAACGAACGCAGAAGAAAAAGAAGACGAAGAATAAGAACATAATTGATTAGTGGTCTCCTCAAAATACTACAGTGGAATGCGGAGGGAGTCATTAACAAAAAACTTTCCCTAACACATCACCTGCATGATGGTAAGATTGACGTGGCATGTATCCAGGAAACGCACCTCAACAATAATCATAAATTCTCAATCAGAGGATACCAGACCTTCCGTTTAGATAGAGAAGGCCACAAAGGAGGGGTCTTGATACTGACCAGAAACTGCATACCGAGTAGCGCGGTATATGTCAATCACACCGGACAAGCAGAAATTGTAGGAGTTGACATAATGGCTCAAAAGACGAAGCTCCGCATTTTGAATCTGTACGGACCACCAAATAGAGACCTATCGCTCTCGAGTATGGAGGTCAGAGACTCCAACTGCATAGTAGTTGGAGATTTCAACAGCCACTCGGAGAGATGGGGATACTCTGACACAGACAGCAGAGGTGACGAAGTGGAAGATTGGGAGATATATGCAAATCTCTCCCTAATCAATAGGCCGGAGGATAGCCCTAGCTTCTATTCAAGAACATGGCATACCACCTCGACTCCAGAGTTGGCCTTCTCCACACAGGACATACACCATAAAATAGACCGCCAGGTGCTAAACCAACTGGCAGGTAGCGACCACAGGCCGATCAGGCTAACCATTGACATGGAAGTAGGCCCACAGGAAACAAAACCGCTCCCACGTTGGAATTACAAACGAGCCGACTGGGACAGATTTGCAATCCTGACAGATGGGCTGTGTGAAACCATCAACACACGAAACACCAAAACGAAGCCCATGGTGGAGAGCCTAAGCAAGGCAATAATGCAAGCCGCCACTAAAACCATCCCAAGAGGAGCTAGGAAAAACTATAAGCCCTACTGGAATGATGAGTTGCAGAAAGTGGAAGATGCAGTAACAAATGCTAGGAACATGGCAGAGCGAGAACAATCCATGCAGGCAAACATCGCCCTCAAAGCCGCCACGGCGAAGTACAAACACACTCTCAAGCAAACAGCAAGAGAAAGCTGGAAAAATAAAACGGAAAGTCTAAACCTGGACAAAGACGGGAACAAGCTATGGTAGCTAGTCAGAGCCATGAACGACGAAACCCCGTCAAATAAACAAATTACTATCAAGCAGGGCGATAACTTGATCACAGGTAAGAAAGCCGCAAACGCCTTTGTCGATCACTATGCCAGAGCAAACCACATCTAGGTCCCTGCAGATCAGCATACAGACATTAGCGAAGAGCTAAAGGGGCACGAAAACATGAATACGGCACCTGAAGAGCACATGATGGCCAAATTAACAATGCGCGAAATGGAAGAGGCTATGAGAACACTAAAGAAAAGGAAATCTCCCGGAAAAGACGGGATAACAAACGAAATGCTGATGGGGCTGGGCCAAACAGCGAAGAGGAAACTACTATCGGTCCTAAACCAAAGCTGGAAACGGGGAATTGTACCACAGGCATGGAAAGACGCAGTACTGGTACCAGTACCAAAAACAGGAAAGGACAAAACAGATCCAAATGGATACAGGCCCATAAGCCGACTGAGCTGTGTCGGCAAGTTGATGGAACGGATGATAAACACCAGACTGATGTGGCATCTGGAAGAAAAACGAATACTAATTCCACAGCAAGCCGGCTTTAGACAGCACAGATCCACTGAGGACCAGGTCATCCTCATAGCCCAGGAGATAGAAGATGCCTACCAGGCACAGAAACACACAGTAGCTGTTTGGGTGGATCTGGAAAAGCCATTTGACAAAGTCTGGAAAGATGGACTTAGAGTCAAGCTAAGAAGAAGTGATGTTTGTGGGAAAATGTAAAAGTGGATCAACCACTTCCTCAAACAAAGAAAGGCCCGAGTCCAAGTACAAGGGCAGATGAGCAAAAAGGTGACACTCGAGCAGGGAGTACCCCAAGGGGGAGTACTGTCACCAGCACTCTTCCTGGTATATATAAACGATATTACAGAGAATATACCAAGAAGAGTCCATAGCTCAATGTTTGCAGAAGATCTGGCTATGTGGACCTCTGAAAAGAATCTCACCATAGCAAGAAATCGGATGCAGACGGCCCTAACATCGCTGGAAGAGTGGGCGAACTCATGGCTGGTCAACATAAACGAGGAGAAAACCACATGCACAATATTCTCGCTTTCATTAAAATCCCAAAGTACCAAATTAAGTCTAAATGGCAAATTCCTGCAGCCAAACGACAACCCAACCTACATGGGAGTCACATTTGATCGGCGCATGACATGGAAAAGTCAGATTGAGAGAAACCGAATGAGAGCCAGACAAAGAATGGCAATCATGAGGAAACTTGCTGGCACAAGCTGGGGAGCAGACGAAGGCATACTAAAGAAACTGTACACTGGAAGAGTGAGACCAGTTCTCGAGTATGGCATTGCGGCATGGACAACAGCAGCGAAGGCGGACTATGATAAAGTTAGCAAACTTCAAAACCAAGCCATGAGAATTATAACAGGTGGCATGAAGTCAACGCCAATTGTAGAACTTGAAAAGATTACAAAACTGCAATCCATGACCGATAGAAGAGACTGCAGAGCCCAGCTGCAGTCAGAGAAGCTCCGAAGACTGACCGACCATCCAATGCACCAGAGACTAAACAATTTGGGAAATGGGAAACTAAAGTGGAGAAACTTTGCATAAATAGCCAAAGCAAAGATGCACGAAGATCCCATAAACGCACTAACAACACCAAAACCCATCACTACTGTACGAAAACCTACCTGGAGGCAGGATATATTTCCAGAGGTGGTAGAAAATATACCAGGTATTGCAAACAAAAACTACCAGACTGAAAAAGAAAGGAGAGATACTACCCTAAGCTTCATAACGAAATGCTACCCAAGCATGGACTGGACCCATGCATACACCGACGGTTCTGTAACAAACACAACACAGAACAGAGGGGCAGGGGTATTCCTGAACCTACGAAATGGTATAAAAATAACACTACCTGTGGAAACTGGAAAATACTCAAGCAATTTCAGAGCGGAGGCAGAGGCACTGAGGGCTGCAGTAGAAGCAGTGCTGACAGGAAAAAGAAAGCCAGATAGTCCTGTTTACAGATGCGCTGGCCGTAGTTACAGCACTAAAAAGCCAGAAAAATACTAAACTTAATGATTTAAGAGCAGTACTCTGTAAACTATGCCAGCAGTCCGCACCAAAAAGAGTAGTGGTACAGTGGGTTTCATCCCACTGTAACATCCAAGGCAACGAGGAGGCAGACAGACTTGCAAAAGAAGGTGCAAGACTACCACAAGCAGATTCTAGTGTGACCTACGACGAGTCCAAAAGGCTTACTAGAGTCAGATACATGGCCAAACGGGAAACAGAACATATTAGCTACACAAAAAATGATGCTCATTACCAGTTGAACAGAAGAGAGCAGGTCGTGGTCTTCCGACTCCGCACAGGCCACAACAGGCTGAGGTACCACCTATTCAATAAACTGACGATAGATGGCAGTGTCGAATGCACTTGTGGTACCGGGAAAATGACCGCTGAACATCTGCTGCAAAACTGCCCGACATACGAGGACCAGAGAAAGCACATGTGGCCATCACCAGTAGCAACACTAGACAAGCTCTATGGCAGTGTCGACAGCCTCAGGATGACCGCTGCTTTTTTTCAAAAAAATAAAGGTTGACGTTTGACAGCGAACGAAGAAGAAGAAGATAATAATGTACAGAATGTTCGGTAAACTTACCGGTCTATAATTTTCTGCGTCTGATGTTTTTCATTTTTTGAATAAGAGTATCACTCATGAATCTTTAAAATCCTCAGGAACAATCACTTTTGCAATTGATTGAGAACATAATATAGCCATTAGTTTGTTAATTGGTCTCTAATTTCAAGCAGTAACTGTGGATGAATACCATCTTGATCTGGAGATGTATCCACTTCCAATGCTTCCAATTATTTAAAAACCATTTCCTCTGAAACAAAGATTGATTTAAATCCGACTCTATCCATGCCTCTATGAAAATACCCAAATTCTCTGGGATCATGGTGTAGTATTTTTACGTGATGACTGTGCCAAAGTACTGATTGAGTAGAATAGTTGCCTCTCTGTTCTTACGTATTATGTTTCCTGTGCTATCTGTTATACGGCCTACTTTTTCTTTTTTTTTGTAACATAAGAAAAGAAGTTGTTACTATTAGTCATGATTCTATGTGCACGTTTTTTTAGATGACTATGTGTGTGTTTATTTTCATTTCTGGGCTATGTTTTGCTTGGTCACACATATTGAATATGTTTCTTTTCAATATATAATCTATTGACTAAACTTCAAGTAAACATTTGAATGTAAAATCAAGAAAATATTAAAAATAGTAATATTGTCCATTATCTTTCTGTCTTATGACTACATAGTAAGCTTTTCAGTATTGCTGAAGAAGTGAGTGAAGGTTTCACTAGTTTCAGACCCTCATGCCTTTAACGTGTGTTTCTTCTTATCAAAATCAACTATATGACCAACATTATTTACTGATGTGACTAAAAGAATTTAGTCTGGGCTTAAACGAGCTGAACTGTCATCACCAAAATAGAGGACATCTTGTTAAGCAAAAACTGTTCACTTACTTGTTATTTCCGCATCCAAGATCGTTTGCTTTTTTTTGTCAAAGTAACATGATAAGCTTTTCCTTTCTTTTCTTCCAGTGCTGTTTTCAAGGTAATTTGTATTTTGTTTTAACTCATTGTTAATTATTTTTTTTCTTTTCTTTTCTGTCCTGCTTGTGCCTTTCAACATTAGATTATGAAATTGTTTCTTGACTGCGCCATAGTATGTGTTTCATACGCGGGGAGCCGAGCTTCTTCTTTGATTTCTGCTAACTATCTGTTGGGTTGTTCGCCCTTGGCTATGTATCCCTTATTGTATTTGAGAAGCAATGCCTTCTGAGGGATAGTATCATGTGTTTGACGTGGCACGCGGTCGAACCATTTGGTTTTCTGTCTGTTGATCCGGTCTAGCACTGGTGTTATACATACTTGTTTTGTAATATATATGTGTCTGATGATATCAATTCTTGTTGTTCCAAGCTTTCTACGCATGCATTTCATCTCTGTTGATACAATGTTTCTTTTATCTTTGCTTGTCAATTTATAATGTTGATACTGATATCACAATGTGGGTAGGAATATCGGGTTGTATCGAATTCTTTTGGTATCCATTGTCACTTATTTACATTATAATATCGATTTAATTTACCAACTGGTTTGACTCGCTTTATTCCATCTATGTTGGATTTCGATGTCTCATTCGTCATCAGTTGAGATTATATTACTAATGTTAACCAGAAACGTGAAATGTTTCACCTGTTTCCCTTTACTTATTGGTTTAGTAAAATATCTGTTTCTATTTTGTTTCTTGCAATGGTCACAACTTCAGCTTCCTCAATCGTGATGTGTAAACTGTATTTCGTACATAATTCATTATGTTTCATTTTTTTCTTTCTAAGAATCGACGTCACTGCAATCAGAACATACCCATAAGTTCTCAGTCTCTCTTAGCAAACGGGGCAGGTTATGGATGCTGATTGTACCTGTAGTTCGCTGGTTGTACACTCTCTAGATCTGTCCTCTCATGCACCTGAATCCACTCGTACCTCATTTAATGTCAAAAGTATGCAGCCTGCGGATTGCTGTTTCGTCTATTGCAGTATTCTTATCTAACAGGCGCCATTTATTAATTTAAAAATGTAATTCACTCCCCTAACTAAAGTTGCCTAGATGGGGGCTTGTGAAGCCATGATGGCAGCTCGTTAGTTACCATGAACCCCAGAACGAGCAGAGTAATCAATCCTTGTCAACCCCTGAGACCTCAACAGCTGATATCCACTAAAACCCAAGATAACCCTTCTGCACCTTCTGAAGTACGGCTTACAAAATGACTGCTGTTGTTAAAGAAGTATCATATATCCATCTCAGGGTTGTGGTCACTGCTTCCAACTCGATTCTCAAACTGGATGTTTTTGACATGTATGACCTACTAGACTCATCAACAAGCTATCCTCTCACTCTAGCCGAGAAGCCCCTGCCTGATGTTAGTTGAGCCGCACTGATCCATCGGCATTACTTTATGACGGCATCACAATGCTGCATGTTTTTCTCTATCAGCAGATTCACCTACTGCTTTGCTCTCCTGTTGTCCCATTCTGTGTATTCCTTGATTAAGGTTATGATGACAATATGTGGCTATATCACGTTATCACCAGTGTGGACCTAATTGTACCCCTTGGCTATCGTCTCAGTTGGGGAGCCATGTCCGATTATTGTCTCTACATGTGTCATCCATGCCGCCCCTCTCTTGATTCTTGATCCCTTGATGTCTGATATAGTACATAAC
This sequence comes from Ariolimax columbianus, assembly GCA_036924085.1. NCBI lineage: Eukaryota > Metazoa > Mollusca > Gastropoda > Stylommatophora > Arionidae > Ariolimax > Ariolimax columbianus. The sequence continues at coordinate 6,381,375 of JAVGWX010000019.1, read as the reverse complement.
AGGAGAAGCCACCTGCCTATGGCATATATGCTTTGACGTTTCTCAGTGCATCTCTGGATGCAACTCATAACAAGCCCAACATGTGCAGCCCAAAACCAGTCGCATACCTTCATTGTGGATGCGTTCCAACCTTTAACACTATTTTCTGGTTAATGTTGGGATGTCCAGTCCATAATCGATAATCGACAACACTACCTGATGAAATAAGATGAACGGGAGACATCTCTTCTAAGTTTGCAGCAGCCATATTCTTTTTTCTTATTTTATTTTTGAGCGTTCGGTTTTTTTTCTGATTCTGTTAAAACGTCAATCATAGCGCCATAATGAAGTCCACAGTCCTTCCGAGGTCTGAGCGGTGGCCTTATAGTTTGCGCCTCAGCTATGTTCCATCTGGTCAGGTCTGGCATCTTAGTTCTTTGTAGTTCGGGCATTTTTTAAGTACGAATTCAGGGGTCTGGACTCCTTCCCCACATGGACATTCATTTGTTTCGGAGATTGAGAGAGCTGCTTTATGTGGCTCAGTAGTCTGTTGTGGTCCGTTCTCATGCGAAAGATTCCAATTTGCTGGTGTCTTTGTAGATGTTGGATTGTGTCTGGACTATTACTCTCTCGGGTTTGATGGTATTCACGCTGCGAATGATGGTTTTTGCTTCCTTATTTCGTATTTTATGGGTGTATTGTTTTATGTTTCCACCATCTTTGAATAGTGTATCGGCTTTGGAGTTTTACGTAATTGCACAATGAGAGCGGAGGAATGTAGTGGGATCTTTGAGATGTTTTGAATGGCATTTAGTTCTGTTCTGATTGTATGTGTTATGTCCTCATTTGTTGTGTTCTTTTTAGTATGAGAAAATAACTATCCACGCGTGTGTTTGAGCTTCCAATATATTGGTAATTTTCAGTGCTTGAAGACGTGCCATTGATTTTGTCCTAAGGCTAGAAGAAATGTGTCCTGTTAAAAAGAACTTATGGGTTATCTCTCCGTTAATTTTGTTCTATAAAGATGATTCAACCACCCTTTTTGCCGCCCCTTCTGCAGATCCATCTATGTACACATGTGTCCATTGTTTGGAGTTGTACTTGCCTTCAATAATCAACTCTTGAGCATTGGCTCTTACGTCGGAGGTGGCCTGATGATATCTTGTTTTCTATTCTGGGCACATCTGTGTTAATGGAAACTTTATCTATATAGTGGTTTGGCTCCTCATAGCCCGACATCATTTATATTGCAGTGGTTTAACTTGGGAGGAGGTATCTGTGACAGCTATGCATTTGTTTTTCTGGGTGTATGAAGTTAGTAATTTAGAACCTTTTTTTACCTGAATTTTCGTGTTTGGCAGGCATTGGATGGTTTGGCATGAGTCGCAACTTCTCACTGTGCACAAGCCCCCTTCTTTTCTCGTCTATAATGCAGGGGTCCGAGTTTGGTGTGTTTTTTTCATTTGCCTGGATTAAGGTACTTTCAAATCAACATGTGATTAATCCGAGGCATGCGTTTTGTATTTTTGTTAGGCGGACTGTATTTGTTTTGGATAATGTGTCCCATACTGACATGCCGTATTCCAGATCTGGCCTGGTTGATCCTGTTTAGACGTTTTTGAGAATGCGACTGTTTGCTCCCCAGCTTGTGCCTGCCAACTTCTTCATTAGGGATAGCTTTCTTGTTGGTCTATGTTCTATGTTGTTCATGTGTGTTTTCCAGGTGAGCCTTTTGTCTAGCTTTACGCCAAGACGTGTAGGGTTTTCTTCATATGTGATTTCCCTTTCCTGTAATTTTAGTATGACTATTTCTTTCCGGTTGGATAACGAGAAGCATGTTACTAGGGTATTTGAAGTATTTATTTGGAAGCCACAGTCTGAAGTATGTTTTCCTTTGATATGTACTGTTCCACGCATACTATGTGTAGTAGTGTGTAGGTTTTCTGCAGCACGCCATGCTGCAAGATCATCTGCATGGAAAGCCCTGGAGATATACTTTGGAATTGTCTCCACTATGTCATTGATGAACATGATGCAAAAAGTAGATGATTTGGCTCGACATTGCTGTGAGAGTACCACGATGTTTCAGAATCCCCATCTAGCTTCACTCCTGTTCGATAGAGGAGGAAATCACGTATCCAACTGAACATTCTATCTTCCACTTTATTTGTAAGCATCTTGAGAAGTCCGTCTTTCCACACACTATCTAAGGTTTTTGTTAGATCTACAAAGACTGTCATTACTTATTTATTCTTTTGGAATGCGTCTTCCGCCTTCTGTAATATGTACGCTATCTGGTCTTCTGTGCTTCGAGTTTTCCCTTCGGATTGTGATTTATCTAGTATACAATTTTTCCAGCTATGTGATTTGTCTCTTGTGTATAATTCTCTCCATGACCTTTCCCAGGTGTGTCATTAGTCTCGTGTTGACAATCCTCTCCGTGACCTTGCTCAGGCAGCTCAGTAGGCTGAGTGGCATGTAGCTTGATTACTTTGTTTTATCTTGCTGTTTCTTTTTTATGGGCATGATGATTGCTTCCCGCCATTTGTCTGGGAATATTCCGGTGCTCCATGATTGGTATCGTATTATGAGAAGCTTGTGTCTGGCTGTGGGTCATATATGTCAAATCATGTCGCTCTCTTAAGAATTAGTTTGTTTATGGAGACATGTTGTTCTATCATTGCAAGGGACGGCTGCATGCATGTGACTGAGTTTTGGTGCTTTAGCTTGATTTTGGTCTCAGTATGAGACCGTGTTTGATGCGCTTTTGTGGAATTGTTGCATTACTTCCATCTGTGTATGAGTCTTCTAAGATATTTTCCGCCATCTTTCCTGTATAAACTTTTCCATTTTCACTGACAACACTCATACCGCAGCTAGCGTTGGTTTCCTCGTAGAGTATTGTTTGTTAGCTGCCATAGCTTGTATGTATCTATGTCCACGTTAAAGCTGCTGGTCTGTTCATGTCAACTCCCTTGTATTTATAACATTTTCAGTTCATTGATGGCATTTTCTGTCTTATCGTGCCTGTGGACATTTTATTATGTAGGGCTTTCCTCCATGGCTTTTCTTGCTTCATGTAGGTCACGATGTACTTTTTCTAGTACGTGGCTCCAGTATGGTTTACATTATCGCCGTTTACCACGTAGGATCGATTTCATTGCGGCTTGGATTATTGATAAATTGAGTTTTGAGACATTTTTCTTTAGATTGTTGGATTCAGGCGCACAATTCCCACATATTTTTGATTGCATGATGAAATTGTTGTATATTATAATTGATTGTGCTAAAATGAAACCCAAACTCACTGCCTAGGATATTGAAATAACAAAACTGAAAAACAAATTCTGCAATTAAATATTGTTTAATGTAGTCTTCAAATGCCAATTATTCTACTGCCTTCCATCCAACTCATCTTGACCATTGTCATGATCAATTAAAATGTAATATGATTCACAAGATCATACAATTTGAATCTCTTCATCGAGTGAGTGCGGTCAGTAGAGTTTTAAAAGATTCCATGTCGATGGTGTTATGTTTACCAGAACGTGCGAACAGGCCTAACCTACAGTCCAATAGATAAATTGTCACATAGTTCGATACATGCTACTTTGGTAGACCTATCACTATAGAACTTACGTTTCCTACTAACTTTTATTGTTGTCTTTGCGTCACGACATGATTTTATTTCCGAAAATTCTCACAAACATGTTTTTCTTTAAAATTTGTTTTTTCTTAAGCTAAAATTTGACTAACATCATGCCATATGCATTACATGCGGAAACAAGTAGGGATTAGTCATTATATTATATATTTCTTATGGAAGCTTGTGAAAACCCATTATTTTTGTTGTATTATCTAAATTCTAGGGGAGTATGAATTTGAAACTAGTAACTAGCAGCCATGTTCAATTGTTTTCTTTATGTTTAGGGGCCTACGCCAGGCTTGTTTGACATCCTACATCTCTAAAACTGCTGATGCTATACATTAAATTAAGTTGTATATGCAAGAAGCTTGATTATACTTTCCCAAATGCTCAACGCAAACCAATTTACAGAACAAAACGCATTTTCACCAGTTTCTAGATGGTACTCTTTCCTTAACTTTTGCTTAAACGAGTTCAATTGAGCAAAATTATGAATGGTAAGGTGGATTCAAACACATATGACCATGCTCTTGATTCAACTTGTCTATTCGAAATGTATTTTATTTTCATGACTATATATATATATATACACATATACTAATAATAACAGCTGTCCATCGCTGTCGATGAGAACCGTCCACATGTTCCTTGTCACTAATGTCCCTGTTGGTCCACATCTTCCTTGTCACTAATGTCCCTGTTGGTCCACATGTTCCTTGTCACTAATGTCCCTGTTGGTCCACATGTTCCTTGTCACTAATGTCCCTGTTGGTCCACATCTTCCTTGTCACTAATGTCCCTGTTGGTCCACATGTTCCTTGTCACTAATGTCCCTGTTGGTCCACATCTTCCTTGTCATTAATGTCCCTGTTGGTCCACATGTTCCTTGTCACTAATGTCCCTGTTGGTCCACATCTTCTTTGTCACTAATGTCCCTGTTGGTCCACATGTTCCTTGTCACTAATGTCCCTGTTGGTCCACATGTTCCTTGTCACTAATGTCCCTGTTGGTCCACATGTTCCTTGTCACTAATGTCCCTGTTGGTCCACATGTTCCTTGTCACTAATGTCCCTGTTGGTCCACATGTTCCTTGTCACTAATGTCCCTGTTGGTCCACATGTTCCTTGTCACTAATGTCCCTGTTGGTCCACATCTTCTTTGTCACTAATGTCCCTGTTGGTCCACATGTTCCTTGTCACTAATGTCCCTGTTGGTCCACATCTTCCTTGTCATTAATGTCCCTGTTGGTCCACATGTTCCTTGTCACTAATGTCCCTGTTGGTCCACATCTTCTTTGTCACTAATGTCCCTGTTGGTCCACATCTTCTTTGTCACTAATGTCCCTGTTGGTCCACATGTTCCTTGTCACTAATGTCCCTGTTGGTCCACATGTTCCTTGTCACTAATGTCCCTGTTGGTCCACATCTTCCTTGTCATTAATGTCCCTGTTGGTCCACATGTTCCTTGTCACTAATGTCCCTGTTGGTCCACATCTTCTTTGTCACTAATGTCCCTGTTGGTCCACATCTTCTTTGTCACTAATGTCCCTGTTGGTCCACATGTTCCTTGTCACTAATGTCCCTGTTGGTCCACATGTTCCTTGTCACTAATGTCCCTGTTGGTCCACATGTGGCTGAACAGTCCAATGGGAGAACGAAAACATATGCGGCATAACGGGCACAAGAGTTCAGACGGTGATGATATTCTTCCTGCTCGTGATTTTTGGGTCTCGAGTCTGCTCTAGGTTTTCACAACATGGTGGTCTACGCTGCTAGCTACACCCGCTTCGACTGCGCGTCTCCAGTCAGATTTGTTTTTCTCAGGTGGTAATATATGTCTGCCACCTTTTCCGTGAGTCCCCCATATTGTCAATAAAATGTTTATTTTAGCGCCCCTGCTCGCGCTTGTCCTCTATTTAAAAATTTTTTTTAGCGCCACTGATCGCGCATATTTTATCTCAGCTTCCCGTAGAACCTCTTTGGGAGGCGGCTGTCTGAAATATGAACAGCATTTGTCCGGCCTATCCTAGCTGTGCGTTTTCTAGTCGATTTCGGTGAATGTAGAATATTCGTCGCAGTCAACCAATTTAGAAGGGGTTTTACCTCCATGCGTGTCCAAAGTATACAGTCCAGCTTTCGCAGGCGAACTATATGTGTGTATATATATATATATATATATATTTATATATTATATATATATATGTATATATATATATATATATATATATATATATATATATATATACATATATATATATATATATATATATATATATATAAACATCTGGCGATGCGGTGTATTGATTAGAGTTTTTCCACCATCCCTATTACCTCCTCAGTACTTTTTGGGGCTTCAGATAATAAGTCCCTGGCCCTAATTTCATTTCCATGATCTGTTACCCTAACGCACAGCCTGAAACGATGTAACTACATGGGGAATGCAACCAAAGCTGACATAACTGTTCAAAACCGATGCGCTTTGGGTTGAAAGTTGACCGATTTCGTAACATACGGGGACCCTGTTATTTCCAAAAATACTCATTGCCATGAAATGGTAATCATTTCAAAATAATGGTTTCATTAGGAGCGCTGGTTGTTGTATACCGTAAATAAAGTAAAGAAGATTAGTATTCCGTTTGTTTAGGACAGGATTCTATGAAAGGACCTTCTCAACAGTGATTTGTTGTGGTTTTTACTGTTAATTTGTTATATTTCTCTGTGTGGATGAAGTATGTATTGACATATATGCTTTGGCACATATGAGTGTTGCTGGTGAGTTATGTAAATTAGTTGGCCTATACATGTGAAGTTCCAGAGGTATTTTACCGATGAATGTGACGGCTTTCTTTCAGAAAGTGGCTATGACCAATGCCATATATGTGGAGTTGGATTTTCTTATCCCAAGTCATCATGTAAAACACGCAATCTCTGTGAAAATCCTTTCTTCCCGACTTGGCACTTTACAATTACAATTCCATAGACACAAGACAACCCATCTAATCATTCATTTCTACACTCCCCATAACGGCTTTGGCGATAACGTCGTGGAGCTGTTCTATCAGGACCTCGAGCAACTATTACACCGTCTCGAATACAAGAAGGTTGTCCTACACAATCCGAATGCCAGACAGACCAGTGAACAATTTTTTGGAGCGTTGTTCGAAGACCAGAGTAACGACCAGGGAGATCGACTGGCTATCTTCGCGGAGACCGATACATTGGTCATAACAAATACATTATTTAGGAAACCTATGGTGACAAAATGGACATGGCACTCTCTAGATTGGACAGAAATAGTAGAATTCGATTATACCATGTGTGACGACCTCCAATTACTCACCGATGTCTAGGTACAACATCGCTTAGACGTGATCGGCGACCACAGACCACCCCGGATCTGGTTAAGCCTAACCTGCCCTCTTTACAAACAATGGAACAGAGGTATAACACACGTAAATAGCATCAAGCTTTCCGGTCAAGTCTCAAGACAGAAATGGCCAATCGCTGACGATCCAATAAGTTATTTTGGTCAATTGATGACTATAATAAAGGAATGTGTCGCTACTGCCACAGTGTATACCGCTATTAAAAGATGATCTCGGATTTGGGAAGAAACTAGACGTTAACTTGAGATGCACATAATGCTTAAAGTCAATGGTCCACTCCATAGGATTGAGGTATGCGAATTGAACAAACGAATACTACATCTACTCAATGCTGACTGCGAGCAGCATCAAACACAAAGACCGGTAAAGGTAGCTGAATACAGGAATAGTATAGTGAGATGTCGTAAGTGCATAGTACATGAGAAAGCCATTCTTCAAACACTGGCCGATAACACTAGCTCAACAGACAGATGACGGACCACATAGACAGCGTGTCAACAGTAGTATACTAAACTTTTCTCATCGAAGGTGAAGGTACCAAAGGTGCCGGCAACAACCGAGTTCAAACATGTGCAATTGATTGAACCGGGTGATGTCATCCAAGTCATAATACTGGCAATATAAAGACCAGCCCCAGGAGTAGAAAGAATGATAATATACGTCCTTAAGGAGGGAGGATATATTCTAGCACTACAGTTCTCAAAGTTATTTAACAAGTACTTTTCAGAGGAGCTAATGACGTATCAATAGGAATACTCAACAACGATACTCATCCACAAGAAGGCCGACACCAAACTCCTGGAGAACTATCGCCCTATGTACTTACTGCTGATCATATAGAAAAAAAACTCCAAAATCCTTATCAATAGGATTCAACTAATATACCTCCAACAACCGCGTCAGCAAGCTGGATTTAGAAGAAAGGTTATCCACTACTGACCATATGTACACAATCCACCGGCTGCTGACGAGAGCACGTGAACTACGCCTGCCGAGATGTCTAGTATTATACGATTATGAAAAATTCGTTGACAGTAAAGGGATAAATGCCGTGATAAATGTTGTGATAAATGCCGTGATAAATGCCGTGATAAATGCTTGATAAATGCCCTAAGAAACTAGGACTTGGTCGACAAATAGACGAAGATGATCAAAGAAATACATGTAGGTTGCAGAACGGACATTACACTTTACAACATCCCAATAAGTATTTTACTAGCAAGAGTAGTACGACAGGGCGACACTTTATGCAAAGCTTTTCACAGCAGCGCTTGGGGACGTCCTCTAACAGCTGAGTTGAGCCGATATAGGGATACATGTAGATGGGGAATGGATCACCAGCCTGCTCTTTGATGACGACATTGTGATCCTCAGCCACACCACGGACGAGGTCCAACACTCTCTGAACGAACTGGATGAGGTGGGCAGGTGTATCGGACTATAAATGAACAAACAGAAAACGCAATGCCTCCTCAACCTAAACTACCGCAAATGCGAAATTAAGCTGTGAAATGAACCGGTCGAAGATGTCAGCGCCTACATTAACTTTAGGCAGGAAATAAACGCCACGCTAACCCTAGACAGGGATATTTCCAAATCAAGAGTTCCTACCTGGTCCAGCCTCAATACCATAACGCATATACTCCTGCATCTGAAAACACCATGGCGATGCATGTTCTTCTTCTTCTTCTTCTTCATCGTACGCAGTCAGACAGTAACCATTATTTTTTCGTAAAAAGCGGCGGTCATCCTGAGGCTGTCGACACTGTCATAGAGCTTGTCTTGTGGTTCCACTGGTGATGGCAACATCTGCTCTCTCTGATCCTCGTATGTCGGGCAGTTCTGCAGCAGATGCTCAGCGGTTATTTTCCCGGTACCACACGGGCATTCGTCGGTACCACATATCTTCAATTTGTTGAATAGGTGGTACCTCAATCTATTGTGGCCAGTGCGAAGTCTGAAGACAACGACCTGCTCTCTTCGGTTCAACTGGTAATAGGCATCGTTTTTGGTGTAGCCGGTATGTTCAGTTTCCCATTTGGTCATGTATCTGGCTTTAATATACCGTTTTTGACTCTTCGTTCGTCATACTAGTATATGTTTGTGGTAGTCTTGCACCTTCGTTTGCCAGTCTGTCTGCCTCCTCGTTGCCTTGGATGTTGCAGTGTGATGGGACCCACTGTACCACTACCCTTTTTGGTGCGGACTGCTGGCATAGTTGACAGAGTACTGCTCTTAAGTCATTAAGCTCAGTGATTTTCTGGCTTTTTAGCGCTGTGACTACGGCCAGATCGTCTGTAAGCAGGACTGTAGGGCTTTCATTGTTTTTATGTGTCACCATTTCTTCCAATGCCGCACTCAGTGCCTCTACAACCCTTCTGAAGTTGCTTGTGTACTTACCAGTAGCGAATGACAGTGTTATTTTTCTGTCATTTGGTAGGTTCAGGAATGCTCCTGCCTCTCCGTTCTGTGTAGTGTTTGTTACAGAACCGTCGGTGTATGCATGGGTCCAGTCCATGCTTGGGTAGTTTTTCCATATAAAGCTTATAGTAGTATCTCTCCTTTCTTTTTCAGTCTGGCAGTTTTTGTTTCCAATACATGGTATATTTTCTACCACCTCTGGAAATATATTCTGCCTCCAGGTAGGTTTTCGTACAGTAGTGATGGGCTTTGGTGTTGTTAGTGCGTTTATGGGATCTTCGTGCATCTTTGCTTTGGCTATTTCTGCAAAGTTTCTCCGCTTTAGTTTCCCATTTCCCAAATTGTTTAGTCTCTGGTGAATTGGATGGTCAATCAGTCTTCGGAGTTTCTCTGACTGCAGCTGGGCTCTGCAGTCTCTTCTATCAGTCATGGATTGCAATTTTAAAATCTTTTTAAGTTATACAATTGGCGTTGACTTCATGCCACCTGTTATAATTCTCATGGCTTGGTTTTGAAGTTTGCTAACTTTATCATAGTCCGCCTTCGCTGCTGTTGTCCATGCCGCAATGCCATACTCGAGAACTGGTCTCACTCTTCCAGTGTACAGTTTCTTTAGTATGCCTTCGTCTGCTCCCCAGCTTGTGCCAGCAAGTTTCCTCATGATTGCCATTCTTTGTCTGGCTCTCATTCGGTTTCTCTCAATCTGACTTTTCCATGTCATGCGCCGATCAAATGTGACTCCCATGTAGGTTGGGTTGTCGTTTGGCTGCAGGAATTTGCCATTTAGACTTAATTTGGTACTTTGGGATTTTAATGAAAGCGAGAATATTGTGCATGTGGTTTTCTCCTCGTTTATGTTGACCAGCCATGAGTTCGCCCACTCTTCCAGCGATGTTAGGGCCGTCTGCATCCGATTTCTTGCTATGGTGAGATTCTTTTCAGAGGTCCACATAGCCAGATCGTCTGCAAACATTGAGCTATGGACTCTTCTTTGTATATTCTCTGTAATGTCGTTTATATACACCAAGAAGAGTGTGTGACAGGACACTCCCTTGGAGTACTCCCTGCTCAAGTGTCACCTTTTTGCTCATCTGCCCTTGTACTTGGATTCTGGCCGTTCTTTTTTTGAGGTAGTGGTTGATCCACTTGTACATTCTCCCACAAACTTCATATCTCCTTAGCTTGAATCTAAGTCCGTCTTTCCAGACTTTGTCAAATGCCTTTTCCAGATCCACTCAAACCGTTACTATGTGGTTCTGTGCCTGGCAGGCATTTTCTATATCCTGGGCTATGAGGATGACCTGGTCCTCAGTGGATTTGTGCTGTCTAAAGCCGGCTTGCTGTGGAATTAGTATTCGTTTTTATTCCAGATGCCACATCAGTCTGGTGTTTATCATAGCTCAGTAGGATGATAGGCCTGTATCCATTTGGATCTGTTTTGTCCTTTCCTTTCTTTGTTACTGGTACAAGTACTGCGTCTTTCCATGTCTGGGGTACAATACCCCTTTTCCAGCTTTGGTTCAGGACTGATAGCAGTTTCCTTTTCGCTTTTTTGGCCCAGCCCCATCAGCATTTCGTTTGTTATCCCGTCTTTTCCGGGAGATTTCCTTTTCTTTAATGTTCTCATGGCCTCTTCCATTTCACTCATTGTTAATTTTGCCATCATATGCTCTTCTGGTGCCATATTGATGTTGTCGTGCCCCTTTTGCTCTTCACTAATGTATGTATGCCTATCTGCAGGGACCTCGATGTGGTTTGCTCTGGCATAGTGTTCTACAAAAGCGTTTGCGGCTTTTTTTCCAGTGAGCAGGTTTTCGCCCTGCTTGATGGTAATTTGTTTCTTTGCAGAGGTTTCGTCATTCATGGCTCTGAATAGCTTCCAGAGCTTGTTCCATTCTTTGTCTAGGTTGAGGCTTTAAGTTGTTTTTTTCCAGCTATCTTTTGCTGTTTGGTTTGGAGTGTATTTGTATTTCGCCGTGGCGGCTTTAAGGGCGACATTTGCCTCCATAGATTGTTCTCGCTCTGCCGTGTTCCTAGCATTTGTGACTGCATCTTCCGCTTTCTGCAACTCATCATTCCAATAGGGCTTATAGTTTTTCCTAGCCCTTCTTGGGATGGTTTGTGTGGCGGCTTGCATTATTGCCTTGCTTAGGCTTTCCACCATGGGCTTCATTTTGGGGTTTCGTGTGTTGTTGGTTTCACACATCCCATCTGTCAAAAATGTAAATCTGTCCCAGTCGGCTCTTTTGTAATTCCAACGTGGGGGCGGTTTTGTTTCCTGTGGGCCTACTTCCATATCAATGTCTAGCCTGATCGGCCTGTGGTCGCTACCTGCCAATTGGTTTAGCACCTGGCGGTCTATTTTATGGTGCATGTCCTGTGTGGAGAAGGCCAAATCTGTAGTCGAGGTGGTAAGCCATGTTCTAGAATAGAAACTAGGGCTATCCTCCAACCTATTAATTAGGGAGAGATTTGTGTATATCTCCCAATCTTCCACTTCGTCACCTCTTCTGTCTGTGTCCGAGTATCCCCATCTCTCCGAGTGGCTGTTGAAGTCTCCAACTACTATGCAGTTGGAGTCTTTGACGTCCATACTCGAGAGCGATAAGTCTTTATTTGGTTGTCTGGACAGATTGAAAATGCGGAGCTTCGTCTCTTGAGCCATTACGTCAACTCCTACATTTTCTGCTTGTCCGGTGTGAATTACAGATACCGCGCTACTCGGTATGCAGTTTCGGGTCAGTATCAGGACCCCTCCTGTGTGTCCTTCTCTATCGAGACGGAAGGTCTGGTATCCTCTGATTGAGAATTTATGGTTAATGTTGAGGTGCGTTTCCTAAATACATGCCACGCCAATCTTACCTTCATGCAGGTGATGTGTTAGGGACAGCTTTTTGTTAATGACTCCCTCCGCATTCCACTGTAGTATTTTGAGGGTCTTGAGTTTTTGGTCAATAGAAATTGCCCTACAGCCATGTGCCTTGACTCCACAACACATGGGTGGGTGACCACCAGTAGTCAAGGGTGGGCCCCTTCGAGGCCTGAGGCCCGGCACTCTGGCTGCCTGGCGGAACTCCGCAGGATGAACGCCATACGTTTTTCTGATCGGTTGTACTGTCATCATACTGCGATTTACGCTGCACTGTTTCGTTAGGCTTGTGGCCCTGTGCATCCGATTTCAACAGGCGTTTCTGTAGGGATGCCCTCCATAGCCTTTGGCTGTCTCCAGCCTATCTGCAAGGCAGCAGTTGTTTGTGATCAGAGTTGTCTCTTTTATGGAAGTTGTCTTACCAGACTAACGAGTCTTCACTACTCGTGTCTATAGGGTGCGGTGATGATACATGAGATGATATATGATATGCAATGGTTTACCCGGAAGAGAGGCAGTCCAGTGTGTCTGTATCCCAGGATCGTCACGTCCTGCTAGAAACGTAGCATTTGCATGTGAGTGGGGTATCTCTTTGCTCCCTTTATTTTCTAGGCTTCTATGCAGGGATGGTACGCTTAGCATTCCCCGCCACCTGGGATGTTGACACAGTGGGGCAGGTGTGCAATGTCCGCTAGTCTGCATCTCTTCTGCGTCCATTGGTATGGCTGATAGCGTACAGAGGTAGAGATCGAAGCAGAAGTGCATTTAACCAGGGGACAAGCCTGATAATGTCACGGAGATGTTGTTCGCCTGGTTAGCGGACATATCTCGTGGTCAAGGAATGAGTCTCGACACTTCACAGTGAGGTGGATAATCTACTGTTTTCGACACCCCGACCAAGAACTAAGTTTTATGTTGGTGTTTCACAGCTCATCGCCGTATAGGGTGAATATCGAGCAGCTATCCGTCCGCTTTGGTCGGCGGATGGAAGAGTACTCTTTCTGTGACTCGATCTGGAAGGGTTGAGGCGCGATCCCCAGGTCCCGACCATATCGAGGCCTCCAATTGCAGTGGTGCTGAGATTTTGGGCAGGATTCCGGCTTACAGGCGTCCGGTCGTAGTACCTCACATGGTAGCCTCGCGCCATTGGCTTATCAGCCTGGTACGTGAACCAAATGTATGCGGCTCCTCTCGAGTTGAGCAGGATTTCCGTAGCAACGCCCTGTCATTTGTAGGGTAAAACTGATCTGTCTTCCGATGGTCTATTTCCAGCACCCGTTCACTATTTGGCCAGGACGAATTAATCGACGGCTTTTGTTTGTCCGTGACCAGGTATGTGGAACCTGCTGTTTGTGCGGGGTTAAGACACGATTTCCGTAGCGTTCCTTCATTAGAAGGTTATAGAGCTGACCTGTCTTCCATGGGTCTATTACCAGCACACGTTCACTATTAGCCCCAACGAAACTGCTCTCGATTTGTCAGTCGTTCTACAGTATTTGCGTGTTTAGTCAAATTAAGCCAAATGCTCCACTCATGGTGGTGCCCTTCCGTCAATTCATTTAAAGAACACTGGATGCGGGACAGTCAAGCAACCAAGAGGATAGCCCCAGATTTTCGAGGGTCTAATTCCAGCACCCGTTCCATATTAGACGCAACGAAAGTGCTCTCGGCATGTCAATCATTTCAGTGTTTAGCCGTGTTGAGTCAAATTAAGCTGCAGGCTCAACTCCTGGTGGTGCCCTTCCGTCAATTCCTTTAAGGTTCAGCTCTGCATTAATACTTCCACCGGAACCCAAACACTTTGGTTTCCCGTAAGCTGCCCGCAGAGTCATCGACGCAACTCCTGCAGATCGCTAGTCGGCATCGGTTATGGTCAGAACTACGACGGTATCTGATCGTCTTCGTGCCTCTGACTTTCGTTCTCTTCAAAGTTCTTTTCAACTTTCCCTTACGGTACTTGTCCGCTATCGGACTCGTGCCAGTGTTTAGCCTTAGATGGAGTTTACCACCCGCTTTGAGCTGCATTCCCAAACAACCCGACTCCTGAGACGCTCGCGGGCGCACTGAGAGGCACCTGCAAAGGCCTTACACCCGCTCTGGGTAAAGCTACGATTAGGAGGACTTCGGCGCCCTCTGATGCGACCGGTGGTGTCCAACACACCACAGTTCCCGTCAGCGTGACACTGAGAGATTCGGTGCTGGACTCTTCTCCGGAATCAAACCCTGATTCCCCGTTACCCGTTACAAACATGGTAGGCATGTCCCGTACCATCGACATTTGATAGGGCAGACATTTGAAAGATTCGTCGCCGGCACATGAGGCCATGCTATCAGCACAAAGTTATCCAGAGTCACCAGTTGGGACGCCGCAACCCCGCTAGGGGAAACGACGATTGGTTTTAAACTTATAAAAGCGTTCTTTCCCCGAGGGTCGGAGCTTGGTAAGCATGTATTAGCTCTAGAGTTGCCACAGTTATCCAAGTAGGATCGTGTCAGCTAAGGAACCTCGACTGATTTAATGAGTCATTCACGGTTTCACCGTGAGACAGTGTGAACGTAGACATGCATGGCTTAATCTTTGAGACACGCATATGACTACTGGCAGGATCAACCAGATATGTGTCGGAGACGTACGTACCGCACACACCGGTCGGCGGAGGACGGGTGTGTAAAAAGCCTCACTGGGACGGCCGCAGGGACCAACTGACGATCGGACGGACGGTTGTTCCACCCGTCCCTCACTCCGTCGACCTAGGACCGCCTGACAGGGGGCCCATACACACACCAGACGACGGACCGACCGGGCTCGCTCGAGGAGGGATGTCAGCGCTCTGTGCAGAACGGATCCCAACGACCCCGGCGATGAATTTCACTGGTACTAGAGACAATTTGGCCTGCCGTCCTGCCCTTCTCCCGAGGGTTGGTTCCCGGGAGAACACAGGGCCTTCAGGCACGATTCCTGCTTTCCATTTGCCGGTCACAAGCTCATTGCGAGAGTCTGACCACCTGCGAGACGAACTGTTGGGCTCTGCTATAAGCCTTCGAAAAATCACCACCGACTGTCAAAGTTTCTGGTTACGGACCAGAGCAGCGCACCTCATTGGAGGCAACGACACAAAAAACTGCTTCCCGATACCTCTACGGGGAAAGGCGAGCAAGCGTTTTCCGCAAGCCCGCGCTATCGCTCCCCCTGGCGGGACTGAGATCGCTTTACGAACTCTGGTTGAAATTGAATCGCGGCGGCGAGACAACTACCCGATATGAGGCATGTTCAATTCTGCGGACGTACCAGCAATGATCGATTAATGTGACGTGTAGAATATGCGCTACGCGGATGAAAAGAAATTACGCATTACCCAGCTAGCGATGCAAAAAAGACTCAACTCAGGATCTCGATCTAAGATCGAATCCACATTTCTGAAATCAGAGAACGCACTCTAATTCGAGACGTCGTGGAGGCTGCATTGTTTCTAAAAAACCACTGAGATTGGCAGGTTGTACACATGCCATTCAACATATGTACACTCAGAACGCCGTGTTGGTGGCCATAAACGATCACGCGGTCACCCGCCCATACGATGGCGAGATGGTCTGTTGAGAAACATAGGTCAGTAATGGCACGCCACGGCGAAAGATTGGACTGCGTACATGTCATTGTTGACTACCTTGCATTCGGGATACTTATAATACTGATACTCAGATACATTCATCGGCGAAGTGATTCAACGAGCAAACGTCGAGGAGAAATCAGCGAACAAAACATTAAACAACAGCGACTGACATGAAGATCTTAGAAGGACACTAAGTGGAAACGGGTAATTATCATTTGTTTGTTTTACAAAGACCAGCCCCGAATAGTTATCGAAATAGAAGTCAACGAACAGCAGTTCAAGAAGCTTTTACAAATTCTGAATAACGGAATTCAAGTCATACTTCATCTATTTGCAAGGCTGCATGAACACACATGTAAGTTCAGAAAAGTAGAAGTCCACGAAAAGCAGTTTTATTAGCGCCCATTCGACGTTTATAAATCGGCAAGTCATATAATCATAGTAGTACTATATGTGTTTTACAGTCCATAATAGTTATCCAGTTGCAGTATTAGGTAAGTAGTTTGAAATGTGTATTCGCAACATTATTCACCGGAAAGGTAGAAGACAAAAAGGTTAAGAATTGTTCATTTTAGTGATTGATTAAAATGAGACGTGCAAATGTTAGAATTGATTTTCCATGGTTGTTAATTACACAAACGGTCCAAAGTAGAAGATACGCAGTTTTAAGCACAGTGTTATTATTATTGTTATTATCCCTAATCCAAAAATGATATTGGGAGGTAGCGATGTCTGGAACTTGACCTCCCACTCGTTACAGGAAAGCAAATGCTGTCTTATAACCTCTCTTTTATATGTGTAGAGATCGCCGCTGAACTCGGGCAGGAGTTTTTTTTTTTTACAATGGTCTCTCCTGCATTAATGTGTTCACAGCAGTTCAGGAGTGAATGAAGGATCAATGCTATGGACAGCTGTAGGAAATAATGAAGAATAGCGCCGTGAAAGTAGCACTTTTCTTTCTCAAAGAATGTACTGCTAGAATAGTTGGGGACCAAATAGTGAGAACCACAAGCCTCGGGCATCATGGTATTGCCAGCATACATGCAAACATTCAGAGAATGCTGGAGTTGTGCATATTTTAAAAAAATGTGTATGTATTACAAATATTTTTTTCAATGGCAAGCAGCAAAAAAAAGTTTCCTAGAAACACCATAGGTCACATCGATTGATTATCATCAGAAGTTCAGCTTTAAACATGGTCCTCAAAACTAGAAGTTATCATGGTGCAGACTATGACTCCGACTATGCTCTTGTATGTAGCAGGTTACTCTTGCAGCTTCGGAAATTATACAGCTCCAAACAAAGGAGGCATCCCCACAACAAAACTGCTCTAAGGTTGGTTCCTTCCAAGGCATATAGGTGTGTGTCCGACCTGAATCGTGCTCTTCAAAAGGGATCGGAGTTTGACGCCGCAACTAAGTGGAACGTTTTGAAAAGGTCATTTTTTGGTTGTTTTTGCATTCGCCTTATTTCTCTATTCTCCAAGGCGGTGTGCGTTGCACTGTGGGTTTTATTTTGCGCCTGTCGGCCAAATGCATCCGACTTCAGCATGCATTGTATGTAAGGGTCTGTTTCCTCCTGCATTTTCTAATGGTTTACTTCTCTGGGGTAACGGCAGATGATGGGGATCGAACCCATCACCTTTCGGTTGTGAGCCGTGTCACTTAACCACTAGGCCACGCCGTCCCCGAAAAAGTCATTTAACATACAGCATTAGCTACGTTTAGCATGACGGAATGGGCTAATCAGGAATGGTTCAAAGCACATCTCACAAGAATAGAACAATTAATTGAAGCCAACCAAGAAGCTTCAATCGATTTTGAAAACAAATTCCCAAACGAGAAGACACTTCCATCCCTCAGGAGAGCCTGAATTACCAACCAAAGAACCGCTAGACAATGCATACATGAGTACTGACATAAGCTGTGGGAAGAAATGCAGATATATGCAGAGAATGGACATATTTATGGCATGTGCATTGGCATAAAGATGAGCCTAGATCTTACTGCACGAGGCGCTTTCCCCTGATATTTCTGACAGATGTGAGAATCATTGACTGTGACCAGCATATGACCAGCTGGATGGATCACTACTCTGAGCTCTACTCACGAGAAACAGTGGTTACTGGCGAGGCCTTGATCGGGCTACAGGTCCTGCCCATTATAAAGAAACTTTACATACTGCCTGCTCTGGTGAAGTTTGACAAGGCTACCGCTCATTCGTTAAATCACCTGGGTGTGATGGTATCCCAAATCTCGATATCTACCTCTGTGCGCTATCAGCCATATAACTATCATGCTGGACGCAGAGGAGATGCAGACCAGCGGACATTGCACACCTGCCCCACTGTGTCAACATCCCAGGTGGCGGGGAATGCTAGGCGTACCATCCCTGCATAGAAGCCAAGAATATAAAGGGAGCAAAGAGATACCCCACTCACATGCAAATGCTACGTTTCTGGCAGGACGTGACGATCCTGGGGTACAGACACACTGGACTGCCTCTCTTCCGGGTAAACCAGTCCATATCATATATCATCTCATATATCATCTCACATAGCATCACCGCACGCTATAGACACGAGTAGTGAAGACTCGTTAGTCTGGAAAGAAAACTTCCATAAGAGAGACAACTCTGAACACAAACAACTGATGCCTTGCAGATAGACTGGGGACAGCCAAAGGCTAAGGAGGGCATCCCTACAGAAACGCCTGTTGAAATCGGATGCATGGGGCCGCAAGCCTAACAAAACAGTGTAACGTAAATCGCAGCATGATGACAGTACAACCGATCAAAAAACGTATGGCGCTCATCCTGCGGAGTCCCGCCAGGCAGCGATAGTGCCGGGGCTCACGCCTCGAAGGGGCCCACCCCCACCCTTGACTACTGGTGGTCACCCACCCATGTGTCGTGGAGTCAAGGCACATGGCTATGGGGCAACTTTTATGGACCAAAAAAATCAAGACCCTCAAAATACTACAGTGGAATGCGGAGGGAGTCATTAACAAAAAACGTTCCCTAACGCATCACTTGCATGAAGGTAAGATTGACGTGGCATGTATCCAGGAAACGCACCTCAACAATAATCATAAATTCTCAATCAGAGGATACCAGACCTTCCGTCTCGATAGAGAAGGCCACAAAGGAGGGGTCCTGATACTGACCAGAAACTGCATACCGAGTAGCGCGGTACCTGTCAGTCACACCGGACAAGCAGAAATTGGAGGAGTTGACATAATGGCTCAAGAGACGAAGCTCCGCATTTTCAATCTGTACGGACCACCAAATAGAGACCTATCGCTCTCGAGTATGGAGGGCAGAGACTCCAACTGCATAGTAGTTGGAGATTTCAACAGCCACTCGGAGAGATGGGGATACTCTGACACAGACAGCAGAGGTGACGAAGTGGAAGATTGGGAGATAGATACAAATCTCTCCCTAATCAAAAGGCCAGAGGATAGCCCTAGCTTCTATTCAAGAACATGGCATACCATCTCGACTCTAGATTTGGCCTTCTCCACACAGGACATACACCATAAAATAGACAGCCAGGTGCTAAACCAACTGGCAGGTAGTGATCACAGGCCGATCAGGCTAGACACCGATATGGAAGTAGGCCCACAGGAAAAAAAAACGCTCCCAAGTTGTAATTACAAACGAGCCGACTCGGACAGATTTGCAATCCTGACAGATGGGCTGTGTGAAACCATCAATACACAAAACAACAAAATGAAGCCCATGGTGGAAAGCCTAAGCAAGGCAATAATGCAAGCCGCCACTGAAACCATGCCAAGAGGAGCTAGGAAAAACTATAAGCCCTACTGGATTGATGAGTTGCAGAAAGCGGAAGATGCAGTAACAAATGCTAGGAATATGGCAGAGAACAATCTATGGAGGCAAACATCGCCCTCAAAGCCGTCACTGCGAAAAACAAATACACTCTCAAGCAAACAGCAAGAGAAAGCTGGAAAAATAAAACGGAAAGCCTAAAAGTGGACAAAGACGGGAACAAGCTATGGAAGCTAGTCAGAGCCATGAACGATTAAACCCCGTCAAACAAAAAAATTAACATCAAGCAGGGCGAAAACTTGCTCACAGGTAAGAAAGCCGCAAAGGCTTTTGTCGATCACTATGCCAGAGCAAACCACATCGAGGTCCCTGCAGATAAGCATACAGGCATTAGCGAAGAGCTAAAGGGGCACGACAACATCAATACGGCACCTGAAGAGCACATGATGGCCAAATTAGCAATGAGCGAAATGGAAGAGGCTATGAGAACATTAAAGAAAAGGAAATCTCCCGGAAAAGACTGGATAACAAACGAAATGCTGATGGGGCTGGGCCAAACAGCGAAGAGGAAATGCTATCGGTCCTGAACCAAAGCTGGAAAAGGGGAATTGTACCCCAGGCATGGAAAGACGCAATACTGGTACCAGTACCAAAAACAGGAAAGGAGAAAACAGATCCAAATGGATACAGGCCCATCAGCCTACTGAGCTGTTTCGGCAAGCTGATAGAACGTATAATAAAAACCGGACTGATGTGGCATCTGGAAGAAAAATGAATACTAATTCCACAGCAAGCCGGCTTTAGACAGCACAGATCCACTGGGGACCAGGTCATCCTCATAGCCCAGGAAATAGAAGATGCCTACCAGGCACAGAAACACACAGTAAATGTTTGGGTGGATCTGGAAAAGGCATTTGACAAACAAAGAGCAGCCAGAGTCCAAGTACAAGGGCAGATGAGCAAAAAGGTGACACTCGAGCAGGGAGTACCCCAAGGCGGAGTACTGTCACCCACACTCTTCCTGGTATATATAAACGACATAATAGAGAATATACCAAGGAGAGTCCATAGCTCAATGTTTGCAGACGATCTGGCTATGTGGACCTCTAAAAAGAATCTCACCATAGCAAGAAATCGGATGCAGCAGGCCCTAACATCGCTGAATAAGTGGGCGAACTCATGGTTGGTCAAAATAAACGAGGAGAAACCACATGCACAATATTCTCGCTTTCAATAAAACCACAAAATACCAAATTAAGTTTAAATGGCAAATTCCTGTTGCCAAACGACAACCTAACCTATCTGGGAGTCACATTTCATCGGCGCATGACATTGAGAGTCAGATCGAGAGAAACCGAATGAGAGCCAGAGAAAGAATGGCAATCATGAGGAAACTTGCTGGCACAAGCTGGGGAGCAGACGAAGGCATACTAAAGAAACTGTACACTGGAAGAGTGAGACCAGTTCTCGAGTATGGCATTGCGGTATAGACAACAGCAGCAAAGGCGAACTTTGATAAAGTTAGCAAACTTCAAAACCAAGCCATGAGAGTTATAACAGGAAGCATGAAGTCAACGCCAATTGTAGAACTTAGAAAGATTTCAAAATTGCAATCCATGACCGATAGAAGAGACTGCAGAGCCCAGCTGCAGTCAGATAAACTCAGAAAACTGACTGACCATGCAATGCACCAGAGGCTAAACAATTTGGGAAATGGGAAACTAAAGCGGAGAAACTTTGCAGAAATAGCCAAAGCAAAGATGCACGAAGATCCCATAAACGCACTAACAACACCAAAACCCATCACTACTGTACGAAAACCTACCTGGAGGCAGGATATATTTCCAGAGGTGGTAGAAAATATACCAGGTATTGGAAACAAAAACTGCCAGACTGAAAAAGAAAGAAGAGATACTACCCTAAGCTTCATATCGAAAAGCTACCCAAGCATGGACTGGACCCATGCATACACCGACGGTTCTGTAACAAACACTACACAGAACGGATCGGCAGGAGCATTCCTGAACTTACCAAATGGCAGACAAATAACACTGTCATTCGCTACTGGTAAGTACACAAGCAATTTCAGATCGGAGGCAGAGGCACTGAGGGCGGCAGTGGAAGAAATGGTGATACACAATGAAAATGAAAGCCATATATTCCTGCTTATAGATGCTCTCCCCGTAGTCACAGCGCTAAAAAGCCAGAAAAACACTGAGCTTAATGACTTAAGAGCAGCACTCTGCAAACTGTGCCAGCAGTCCGCACCAAAAAGGGTAGTGGTACAGTGGATCCCATCACAGTGCAACATCCAAGGCAACGAGGAGTCAGACAGACTGGCAAAAGAAGGTGCAAGACTACCACAAACAGATACTAGCATGACGTACGAAGAGTCAAACCGAACATACTGGCTACACCAAAAACGATGCCTATTACCAGTTGAACCGAAGAGAGCATATCGTTGTCTTCAGACTTCGCACTGGCCACAATAGACTGAGGTACCACCTATTCAACAAATTGAAGATAGGTGGTACAGACGAATGCCCGTGCGGTACTGGTAAAATGACCGCTGAACACGTGCTGCAGAACTGCCCGACATACGAGGATCAGAGAGAGCAGATGGGGCCATCACCAGTGGAACTGCAAGACAAGCTCTATGGCAGTGGCGAGAGCCTCAGGATGACCGCCGCTTTTTTCGAAAAAATAATGGTTTTTTGTCTGACTGCCTACGAAGAAGAAGTATCCCGAATCGAAGCCATTAAATGCATAGAATCAGTACTAGCTCAGATGTATGATCTCCCATGCCTCTGCTTGGAGAAAGGTGCAGAGACCCAAGATTTGCGTGACGCCATAATGTTGACTATTTACAAAAACAAAGGTTGTCACGAGGACTACAATGATTACAGATGATTCTGGCTCCTGAGCGGTGTAGGCAAAGTCGACGAGTACGTGCGAAGACCAAGGTAAGAAGAGTGTTCATTGGGGAGATGATATACGCGTGTGATGGGATTATAGTGATCAATCCAGAGGATGCCCTACAGAGACCGGGAGTCAGATTCGACGATGAGTGCAAGCAGTTTGGGCTCACGATTAGCCTGGAAAAGACAAAGGTATGCGCACATGGTATTACGACTTCCCCCTCCATAGAGATTGATGGCGTAACTCTGGAGGACGTCATCAGTTTCACTTTGCGGAAGACTGTCATCAGCAATACTCTCTCTCTTGAAGAAGACGATATACCGTAGGCTTGGCAGGGCAAGTACCGTCACGGCTCGCCTGACCAGACTTTTGGAGAACACTGGGTGGCAACATAGAGTGCCGCATAATAGTGTCTTACTGCAAACCCTCATAGCCAGTTCTGTTCTGTTCAAGTGCGATCTCCGCACATAAGATCGGCTGCAATGGATCTCCAGTGCACTCGATATCTTGCTGTAAATGTGCAATTTGAGAGGCGGTATCCAGCCAATCTCCTAATGGTATAAACCCACTTAAAACTGTGTGTGCTTCATGAATGACTGCCTTCCACTCTACCCTCCAGTATGCTCTTCAACAAGGAGGTACATCTTGATATTAGCAAAATAACATAACTGTCTAACACTGATTTCGGTCATTCATTCTCTTCTCACCACTCATTTTTTCAATACCTCCAAATGTGAATGCTCCTATTTCCAAGATATCCGACCAAATCGTCTATATACCAAGGTTGTGAAGACTTTGATAGTTTTTGTCCAACGTGTTATTCATTGCCCATGTTTCTGCGCCATAAAGTAGTGACGAGTATACGTAACACTTGGCAATTCTAAATTTCAAATTATGAATTATATATTTGTATGTTTGCACAAACTACTATAGGTATATTCCATTTTTGGCCTAACTGGCCCAGTGTATACTTGCTTGAGGATTCCCCCATTCCCCACCACGATGTACTAGCAAGTTTGTTGTTCACATAGTCTGTTTCTGGTCATTGCCTCGATTTTTTCAACATTTGACTTCCTGTTGTGTCTTGAGCCAACTTTGATTCAAAGAAAAGTGGGCGAGTCCGACTGAGGTTTTTGTTGATTTACTATATGTTTACTATATGTACTGCTATTTTATCTTTGTTTTGGGGAGAGTGAGAAGTGAGTGATTGGGGATATTAGTGTGGTTTATTTTCAGTCCCCAAAATTATGTTCAGTTCACCACCTTCTCTTCCGTCTTTAGGATCAAGTGTACGAATGTTGTTGCATATTGTGTGGTTGTCCATATAGCGGTTATCTGCGTTTAAACTGTTTGAGATGCTTATGATATATATATATATATACACAGACACACACACACATCATGAAGGATGTGATATTTCACTTTCCTGTGATACTCCTCTCTCGGTCTGTCTGACCTTCTGGTATAGTTGTCCAAGTTTAACCAGGTAGATCTTTGTAAAAGTTACATTTGTGTCCATGAGAACATTTTGGTAACTCCTATTGGGGTAGATTCCACATCATGTCTTCTCTCCACAGTATGGTATAGATCAAAGCGATTTCTATAACTTTCTTTAGAAGACGTTTTCTATTCCCAGGGTTATATATGTCATCTGGTCATATGAGCTTCTGTGCTGCGTGTATCCTGTGAGTTAAGTCGAGTCCCGAGTTGGTCTCATGGTGCAACGTGAGTTATTTATGTATCACTTTCCATCAGTTTCTCCACACAGTTTAGGAGACTAATGGACCTCTAGTTTTTTAGATCGTTTTTTTCTTTTCTTGGTTTAGGAAATGGTTGGATGGGATCATCCTTCCAGAGTACTGAAACAGTAACCTCATGCTAGTTCTGGTTAACAATTCCAAGAAGGAACATTTACCTATAGGGCCGAAGTTTTGGAGCAAAATCGTGTGTATACCATCTGCTTTTGATTTTCCTTTTTAATTTACTAATGTGTTCTAGTTTCTGTAGTGGCAGCTTTCCTGACGTACACCAATGATTAACCAGTAGTGGGCTTCCGGCCTGATATTCTCCAAGGGTATGTGCTTGTCCCGTGGTGAGCATATAATGCATATTAAAAAGTCTTCGTCAGAGGTTCTTAAGCTGATATGTATGTGCTATGTGGCGTGTAGCTTGGATCTCTGAGCTTTCCAGGCCGGGTACTTGTTATTGATGGCAGTGAGGACTCCTCGTTTTGGTTGACCTTTTCTGTTCAGTCGGAAGATCTCATGTCCTCTTATCGAGTGACTGTGGCTGCTCGTGAGGTATGTATCGTGTATACAACATTTGTCGATTTCTTGATCTTTCAGGAACTTTAGTAATTCCAGTTTCATAGGTCTCACCATTTGCCATTCCAGTGTCATAGGTCTCACCCTTTGCTTTTCCACTGTCATAGGTCTCACCATTTGCCATTCCAGTGCTATAGGTCTCACCATTTGCCATTCCAGTATCATAGGTCTCACCCTTTGCCATTCCAGTGTCATATGTCTCAACCTTTGCCATTCCACTGTCATAGGTCTCACCATTTGCCATTCCAGTGCTATAGGTCTCACCATTTGCCATTCCAGTACCATAGGTCTCACCCTTTGCCATTCCAGTGTCATATGTCTCAACCTTTGCCATTCCAGTGTCATAGGTCTCACCCTTTGCCACTCCAGGTACATATGTCTCACCCTTTGCCAGTCCAGTGTCATAGGTCTCACCGTTTGCCATTCCACTGCATAATGCAAAGTCTATGTCCAGTAGTATTGGCAATATTTCATATATACTTCCCAGAAGTGTTGGGGCGTATCATTCCAGTAGTGTTGAGTGCGCACCCTTGGAGGTGGGCAGTCTTGTGTCTACCGTACTTGACCACATTCGCAAGGCAGATATGGTTTAAGTGTTGGTGTAACCTTCACACGGATTAATAGAAGAAGAAAGCAAGGACTGAGACAAGAATATTGTTTAGCCCATGAAGTGGACATGGATTGGTGGACCATAGCGCTTAGTACTAGCCGGTGGGTTCTGCGCCCACGCCTATAGGGTTCCATCAACTTCTCATCTTTTTGTCTAGTACCTCTCTCCGGACCTGACCGGATTGGATGACCCTGCCAGTAGTAAAACACGCGGCGTCAGATAGCTACTGAGGTTATTGGAGCACACCAGCTATCCAACCACGTTAATGTCGGTCTAGATGGGGAGAGAATAGGTCACTAAATAGGTACATATTGTTCTATGTGACATTTAGCATTTCTTTTTTTTAACTTTTTTCCTAAATCATTATAGAGTTTGACATATGCGTTTCCATTGTACAGACATTAGACGTTTCTTCTGCTTGTAGCATTTGACGTTCGCAATTAAAATTGTTCTTACTCAACACCTCTTACTTTTGTAGATTTATTATTGTGTGATGTGAAATGTAAAAATGTGTTTTAAATACAGAACAACAAATAACAACATTTATTGTGATGTCTTTCTTTCTTTAGGGATTGACAGTCAGGAAATAGTTTTGAAGCTCCCACAATTCACCTGTTCAGATGAATTACAGAGTGACATAGATAGATATTTTATCCCTGGAATATTTGGGCCAAATTTTTTTGATTTTGTGAAATCAGGATGGACAGATATAGTTGCAGTTGAAATGTTCATACATTTAACAGCAAAATGGGAATTGGTGAGCGCATTTTGATTCATACATTACCATGTGTGTTTTATCATTATGTGTATGCAATGCTCATATGTTATGCTATTTTGTATTATTCTTCAGTGTATTATGTACAGGTTTTTGTTAACTTTAAAATTCATTAACAAACTATAAGTCAGGAAGCGTTAACGATCCACCTTCCTGTGACAATATGTCAGGCTCTTCATTTCTAGGAATATTGCACTATACCACAGCTTGTTTATATAATCGGAACAATTCTTTAACTGTAATTTTATGTTCATATGTTGGTGAATCATGCATATATACAAAATTGGTCAAACTATTGCTTTAGAAGTTTCGTTGATATATATATAGTCGATTTTAGCAATTTTTTTTATTGTTTAGATTGTCTATTCTTTATGATTCTCATTAGTGTGTTTTTGAATTGGTTTATTCTGTCAAAATTATAATTCTTAACTCTATTCCATGATATTATGTTATAATCTAGAACTGATCTCACATGTCCAGTGTATTCGGTCTGTAATATTTTGTTACCTGCCCCCCCCCCCTAATCTTTGTGCACATATGGTGTTTATGTGGCTACTTATTATTTGGTCTCACCTTGGGATGCAAGGGAAACCAATAACCAACCTTCTGAATGCAGACCGATTCTCACCTATTTTCTTCAGTTGTTTTCAGCGTGTGAATATGTTTCTTGCAATAGCCTTTAGGTCTATTATCCATGCATTTGTTGGTCCTTCACGTTCCCTTCCCATGGGGACCATATACAGAGATTGACCGACATTAAGTTCTCAGAGTTTTCAGTGTGTGGCCTATCCAGATCCACATTTTTAAACATACTTCCTGTCCCTTTTCTGATCTCTCCCACACGCGTTAGTCAAGAACCATCCTCAACTAATGCACATCCAGAATATCTCCAATGAATTTATTGTTAAAACCCTGTAATTGTCCAATATCTAGTTTGCCATTTGCCATGCCACCATAAGCCACACACAACAGTCGACCTCACACCTAAGTGGACGATCTCCAGCCCAGCGTGTATTTAGATCATTCCAGAGTTCCACACAGTTCGCAACATACCAGTTTCCAATCGTTCCCCCTTCATCCAATTCAACACCAACTTTCATATTCATCAGACCACCTAGACATGGGAAACTCTATTCTATGCCTATCACACTTCTTCTAATTCTTCTCCTTCTTCTTCTTCTTCTTCTTCTTAGTACGCTGTCAGATGTCAACCTATATTTTTTTCGAAAAATGTAGCGGTCATCCTGAGGCTGTCGAAACTGCCATAGAGCTTGTCTAGTGTTGCCACTGGTGATAGCCACATGTGCTTTCTCTGGTCCTCGTATTTCAGGCAGTTTTGCAGCATATGTTCAGCGATCATTTTTCCGGTACCACAACTGCATTCGTCAGTGCCACCTATTTTCAGTTTATTGAATAGGTGGTGCCTTAGTCTGTTGTGGACTGTGCGGAGTCTGAAGACAAAGACCTGTTCTCTTCTGTTCAATTGATAATAGGCATCATTTTTTTGTGTTGCCAGCATGTTCTGTTTCCTATTTGGCCATGTATATGGCTCCAATGAGCCTTTTTGACTCTTCGTACGTCACACCATAATCTGATTGTGGTAGTCTTATACCTTCTTTTGCCAGTTTGTCTGCCTCCTCGTTGCCTTGTATGTTACAGTGGGATGGAACCCACTGTACCGCTACTCTTTTTCGTGCGGTTTGCTGGCATAGTTGAAAGAGTACTGCTCTTAAATCATTAAGTTCAGTATTTGTCTGCCTTTTTAGTGCTGTGACTACGGCCAGAGTATCTGTAAACATAACTATCTGGCTTTTGATTTCTTTTGCCTGTCAGTATTGCTTCTGCTGAAGCCCTCAGTGCCTCCGCTCTGAAATTGCTTTAGTAGTTTCCAGTTGCCACTGACAGTGTTATTTTTCTACCATTTGGTAGGCTCAGGAATACCCCTGCCCCTCCATTCTGTGTTGTGTTTGTTACAGAGCCGTCGGTGTATGCATGGGACCAGCCCATGCCTGGGTAATTTGTCGTTATGTACCTCAGGATTATGTCTCTTCTTTCTTTTTCAGTCTGGCTGTTATTGTTCGTAATACTTGGTATATTTTCTGCCACCACCAGAAATACATTTTACTTCCAAGTAGGTTTGCGTACAGTAGGGATGGGCTTTGGTGTTGTTAATGTGTTTATAGGGTCTTGTTCATCTTTGCTTTAGCTATTTCTGCAAAAGTTTCTCAGCTTTAGTTTTCCATTTCCAAATCTATTTATTATCTGGTGCATAGGATGGTCTGTCAGTCTTCTGAGTTTGTCTGCTTGCTGCTGGGCTACGCAGTCTCTTCTATCGGTCATGGATTGCAGATTTGTAATCTTTTCAAGTTCTACAATTGGCGATGACTTCATGCCTCCTGTTATAACTGTCATGGCTTGGTTTGGATATTTTCTAATTTTGTAAAAGTTTGCCTTTGCTGCTGTTATCCATGCCGCAATGCCATACTCGAGAACTGGTCTCAGTTTTCCAGTGTACAATTTCTTTAGCATACTTATGTCTGCTCCGCAGCTTGTGCCAGCAGTTTCCTCATGAGTGCCATTCTTTCTCTGGCTCTCAATCGGTTTCTCTCGATCTGACTTTTCCATGTCATGCGCCGATCAAATGTGACTCCCAGGTAGTTTGGGTTATCGTTTGGCCGCAGATATTTGCCGTTAAGACTTATTTTGGCGTTCTGGGGTTTGTTTGAAAGTGAGAATATCGTACATATTGTTTTTTCCTTTTTATTTTGACCAGCCATGAGTTTACCCTCACTTCAACTGATGTTAGTGCCTGCTGCATCCGATTTATTGCTATGGTGAGATTTTTTTAAGAGGTCCACATAGCCAGATCGTCTGCAAACATGGAGCTGTGGACTCTTCTTGGTATATTCTCTGTGATGTTATTTATATACACCAGGAAAAGTACTCTCCCTTGGGGTACTCCTTGCTCAAGTGTCACCTTTTTGCTCATCTGTCTTTGTACTTGAACTCTGGCTGTTCGGTTTTTGAGGTAGTTGCTGATCCATCTGTACATTTTCCCACAAACTTCACTTCTTCGTAACTTGACTTTGTCCCTCTTTCCACACATTGTCAAATGCTTTCTCTAAATGCACCAAAACCGCTACTGTATGCTTTTTCTCCTAGTAAGCATTCTCTATTTCCTGGCTATGAGAGTGATCTGGTCCTTAGTGGATCTGTGCTGTCTAAAGCATGCTTGCTGTGGAATTAGTATGTTTTTTTCTTTCTGATGCCACATCAGTCTGGTGTTTATCATACGCTCCATGAGTTTACCTACACAGCCTAGTAGACTGATAAGCCTTTATCCACTTGGATCTGCTCTATCTGTTTCTTTCTTAGTACTGGTATAATTACATCATCTTTCCATGCCTGTGGTACAATTCAACTTTTCCAGCTGTTGTTCAGGACTGATAGTAACTTCCTTTTTGCTGTTTCGCCCAGCCCCATCAGCAATTCAATTCGTTTGTTACCCCATCTTTTCCGGGCAATTTATATTTCCGTAATGTTCTCATGGCGTATTTCATTTCATTCATTGTTAGTTTTGCCATCATGTGCTCCATATTGATGTTGTCGTGCCTCTTTTGTTCGTCACTATCGTATGTATGCCTATCTGTAGGGACATCAATGTGGTTTGCTCTGGCATAATGTTCTAAATAGGCGTTTGCTGCTTTTTTTCCAGTGAACATGTTTTCGCCCTGCTTGATGGTAATTTGTTTGTTTGATGGAATTCCGTCATTCAAGGCTTTTACTAACTTCCATAGTTTGTTCCCTTCTTTATCTACATTTAGGCTTTCTGTATTGTTTTTCCAGCTGTCTCTTGTTTTTTGGTTTAGTGTTCTGTTGTATTTCGAAGTGACGGCTTTGAGGGTGATATTTGCCTCTATAGATTGTTCTCTCTCTGCCATGTTCCTAGCATTTGAGACTTCGGCTCCCGCTTTCTGCAATTCATTATTCCAATATGGCTTGTAGTTTTTCCTTGCCCCTCTTTGGATAGTGTCGGTGGCTGCTTGCATTATTGTTTTGCTTAAGCTTTCCACCATGGGTGTCATATTGTTATTCTATATGTTGATGGTTTTACACAGCCCATTTGTCAGTATTGCAAATCTGTCCCATTCGGCTCGTTTATAATTCCAACGTGAGAGCGATGTTATTTCCTGTATGCCTACTTCCATATCAACGTCTAGCCTAATTGGCCTGTGGTCGCTACCTGGCGGTATATTTTGTGGTGAATATCCACCGTGGAAAAGGCCAAGTCTGAATTAGAGGTGGTGTGCCATGTTCTAGAATAGAAACTAGGGATGTCCTCCGGCAAATTGATACGTTAGAGATGTGTGTATATCTCCCAGTCTTCCACTGTATCACTGTAGCAGACTCTCTTCTGGCCGTGATCTAACTTAGAACATTCTCACACTCATCCACATCATCATGACCATACTCAGTAAATGACATATCACACAGCAGGTGGCCTATTTATTATATCATACTCATATCATAGAATGAGTAAAGAAATTACAACCACAATATAATACATATCTTAACTAATCATTCTACTATAACGGGAATTGAAAGCATTAGCTATTAATGGAATTCCCAACTATCTAAAAATCCAGTTCTATTGCCTTGCAATTACATCACACACACATCGCCTTAACTGCGTCTTCAACACACCTTATCAAATACTCTTCCTTACTGAAATCCCCTCAGGCGGGCGATCTCGTATTAACTCGTTCACAATGTGTCCTTGCTTACAAACATACGTTCAGATTATCTATTAATGCAAAACTCACACACCTATTTGAGCGATCCTGTTCTATCACTAAACATTTGTCCAACAGTCTATCAATCGCTCCTCTATGTAAGTCGGTGAGTTAAACATACTATCCACATTCAGTCTCTCTCTCTCTACTCTCCTCCATACAGCCTCTCTCTATCCAGCCTCCCTCTCTCCAGCCTCTCGAGCTAAACTTTGTCTCGAGTTATATATCCTCAAGCAAGGCCAGAGCTTGACCAATCGATCTCAGGTAATGGTCATTTTCAATCCAATTGGACCGAAACACTTTGCACACATGTCACTTCATTTCTCTCGCAGCAAGCCCCGCTGTCAATTTCGTCTGTCAATCAATCTCCCCCTACCACAATCTGAAGGCCAGTGGTCAGTTTCTATCTGTCCACATTCCTTAAGCCAACTCTGTTCTCCTTTGCTGAGACGGTGAGTGACCTTGACATGCATTCAGGTAGCTTTATACTTTAACATGTTCAGGCATCCTAAACTCCCCTTGCTCCGGTGGGAACTGTTACATTACCTCCCTAAACTACAGACCGAAACATGGATGGTCATTTTTTTCATCTGGCAAAAAACCTTGATTTTCGTCTCCACTATGCAAAATGTAAACCCTACTCCTGTTTACAACTAAACTCAAATTGTACCTGCCTTTAAAAGAAAACACTGTCACACAATTTTCGTCTCCACTATCCATAATGTAAACACCACTCCTGTTTACAACTTCACTCACATCGTACATGCATAAAAAGACATGTAATTTGATACATATAAACTTTGTGTAAAACGTACACAATCAATACAAGCCGAAGAAAAACACTGTGGCTGATCGTTTTTACATCACAAGCCACCACTTTTACATTGTTTTACAGGGAAATACACCCAAGTCTGTCCCTGCGGGACCTTTAACTCATCAAAACAGAAACACCTTAAAGAATTTTCCTTACTCATTGAGGTCACCATACCTCGCCCTGTTTCCCGTGCCTTCCTCTAAGGACACGAACCTTCATTGTTACACTCGACCAGATCAGGTCAATTTTCTCAGGCGGTCTCATTACACGCCTGGCCGACGATTCACTCCATATTAACTCCTGTGAGGCCACGAATTTACGTGGGTTATCCTCATGCTAGTTATCATTGTCTCTCTTGACAGCTATCCTCTCTCAAAGAAAACAGCAACATTCTTTATGCTTCCCACAAAAACGATATTTGACAACATATGTCAGTCAATATTACAACTTCTGATCAATATAGTCTTCTCTGCAAAGACTCCACATTATTGTGATAAAATATACACCATACCAAGTCAGTAACATCTACTGTTACAACACTAAGTCCCATAAACTCAGCCAGCTCAGTGTTCCAACATGCTATTTCTTGTTCTGGATCTCGTGGTGACTTCTGTTTGCGGAGGCCTACAGTCTGGATGAGATATACTGCTCTGTAGATCACCTTTATAACCTGTATCAAATACCTGTAAAAAATGATGATTCAACAACAACAACAAAAAACCAACAAAACACAAGACAAATGCATTGCATACAATGTGGAAACCCAAAACCAAATACAACTGTCAAAATATTTTCACTCGTACTCATGATATCAATATTTCAGTCAGCAATCATCACACTTTGATACTGTCAGGATATGTAATCTTTGATACTGTCAGGATATGTAATCATTTTTAAACAACAAACCAACAACAAAATAAAGATAAATTCAATGCATACTATGTTGACCATACAGCCTACTAAAAATGCAAGTAATACCATTAGTCAAAACCCAAACACCAAATACAAATGTCAAAATATTTGCACGCATACTCATGATATTAGTATTTCAGTCCGTAAGTATCACACCTTGATACTTATGTCAGGACACATAATCATGTTTAAACAAACCAACAACAATCAATTAAAGTGCAAGTAATACGCTTGTCAAAATCCAAATGTCAAAATATTTACACACATAAACATGATCAAGTGCCATCAACCTTCACTCCTGCTCGTGCCCCACAGATGAGCACCTGTTAATGCCCCTTTAAAAGATACTAAACTATGACTAAGTTCTAACTTAATCAGATACTAAACTATGTCTGAGTCAAGTCAAAAACCGAATCGTCCACCTGTCGAATTACGTCATGCTGTAACCCTACTAGTCACGATGCAGTCTTTGTTTAAAGTTGGCAAGCCCCTTTAACTGCTGGCGGTCTTTGTCACAAGGAATCCAAACCAAGTGTTGTGATCTAACTAATTCACCGCTGTTTCCCCAAATTTCCCGCATCAAAGCTACCTGGTCAGATTTTGACCGAAACATCACGTCCACGTGTTACCCCGCGTCGCGTAATCATTACCTGGCGCATCCAGCTATCATGCGTCTCTTGTCCGTTCTGTCCGTTTCTCTGGTCGGAAATGTCCCTTTGATATCGGTCAGTCTTCGCTTCAGACTGACCGTCCGCTCATTGTCTGGCGTGTACTTCAGATAACGAATTCAAAGGAATTTTTAACATCTGGTCATTCCTCCATCTCTATACCCTACCCCCTAATTATCAAAATCTCCGTTTCTCAAAGATAACGGTAGATGAAACAAATTGTATGCAAATGCATACATTAACTGGAGTTTCACGTAACTTTACTCCACACGACTTTACCTAATTCCATTTCTGAATTCCATGTTTTTGGCTAGCGTCAGTAAACATTGTATCAACCGTTCCTTATCACTACTGCTTATTTTAACCAGACTATGCGCTGCCCCATCAGCTGTTACTGATTGCTGCGCGATTTCCGCCTGTAAAACGCCCATCGTCTGGTCTGTTTGTTTCACGGTTTTTTGGTTCGTACCCACCGGTTTTCTGTTAGTGTTACGTACACTTACATCGTCCGCTACTTCATCCTTCCGTCCATCTGTATTCACTATTTGTGGGAAAGACCTTTCACACTGTTCGTTTGACTGTTGGCTTATCTCGAACTGAGATCGTTTCTTCATCTTTGCTTCGATGACTGGTTCGCTGTCCTGGCTGTGGTTAACCTGCCTTTCCCTTTTTTTCGTTTTCCTTAGAAACTCTGTTCCTCTTTTGTTGGCTGCTGTTGGTGCGTCCGTTTCGCATTCCAACTGTGCGTCATTCCGACTTCCTTCCTCGGTGGCCAAAAGGTTGTCCCTTCTTTCGGTCTGTTCAACAACTTCTCCCACATGGCTAGGACCTGGAGTGGGTGGGCACGAAACCATAGCTGGTCCTGCCATCATTCCTCCCCCTCTCATTTCCTCTTTATCTGACGAATCTCCGACTGTTTCCTTGTTCGATTCTTCGTCGACATCAACTAATGTTCTACCGGGCTTGACCACAAGTTCCTGGTAAACTTGGCCCCTTTCAGCACGCCAGACCATGTTAATCGACGCAATACACTCTTCCTAAATTCTCGGCCTACACTGTGCGATGCATTACTTTTCATCTGGACCGCTGAGCGAATGTTTGTCTTGTTTGCATTGCATAACCTGCCCTCCGTCCCTAACTTTTCTGGATACACAAAACCTGTATCTCTTTCTTTCTGTCCATCCGCCTCGTGCTCAAAGTCTCTTTGATAGCTCCTGTCCTGCCTCTCAATCTGTAACCGTGCAAAAGGCCTCTCGTGGTCTAAAAATCTGCCAGATTCAAACTTCTGCCCAACCATTCCTCCTCCTCTCACTTGACTTGGCCTCTCCACCTGGGTAAAACTCTTACGCTTGCCGCCACCTCTGTCCAGCCGTCTACAATCATCCGTTCTGAGATTTTCACCTCTGTCCCTCCACGGATCGGAATGTGGAAGTTGGACGGGCTTCCTATACACTTTCCTACCACTCTGTCCCCTTCCAAAATACTGGGCCGTGTTTACTCCTGTGATTTCTTTATTTCTTATCTCCTTTCTAGCTGGTTTGAAAGCTCTGTTTTCAAACTGTTGCAACAGCTGTCGCAGCTTCCATTGGAGGTCTTTTTCCTGTTTTTCCAGCCGAATAACTCTGCCTGTTAGTTCTCTTAGCTGGTTTTGTAGTTGACTTCTGTCCTCCCACTTACCGCTGGTTGTAGCTAGTGCCATGAAAGGCTTGCTTTTGACAAACAGTCCTCCTCTTCTCCAGGAACTGTTAATATTCCGAAGAATATTAGGGTATCCGATAGACAAATGTCCAAAAGCTAGACAATGATAACATTGTTTAACATTGTCCAACCTCGACATATTGAATAAACCCGTCTGGCCCACCAAAATAATTTATAAGACTGTCAAGTACGCACAAAGTCTTTTCAATAATACACAATGGGTGGAAGAAAAATGTCACACTTACCAGTCAGATGATTGGAAAAACTGTCTATGGTACTAACACTCTAACCACTAGCTACTCCTCTATTTCTAACTACACACACACAAGTTATATATAACTGCGACACTTGTGTTACACAGGCAAATAAAGATATGTAGCTACACACACTATATTTATAAAACTATAACTATCCGTGGTCACTGGCACCAAAATAATAATAACGTGTAGCAAACTCTCTTCTGGCCGTGATCTAACTTAGAACATTCTCACACTCATCCACATCATCATGACCATACTCAGTAAATGACATATCACACAGCAGGTGGCCTATTTATTATATCATACTCATATCATAGAATGAGTAGAGAAATTACAACCACAATATCATACATATCTTAACTAAACATTCTACTATAACGGGAATTGAAAGCATTAGCTATTGATGGAATTCCCAACTATCTAAAAACCCAGTTCTATTGCCTTGCAATTACATCACACACACACATCGCCTTAACTGCGTCTTCAACACACCTTATCAAATACTCTTCCTTACTGAAATCCCCTCAGGCGGGCGATCTCGTATTAACTCGTTCACAATGTGTCCTTGCTTACAAACACACGTTCAGATTATCTATTAATGCAAAACTCACCCACCTATTTGAGCGATCCTGTTCTATCACTAAACATTCGTCCAACAGTCTATCAATCGCTCCTCTATGTAAGTCGGTGAGTTAAACATACTATCCACATTCAGTCTCTCTCTCTCTCTCACTCTCCTCCATACAGCATCTCTCTATCCAGCCTCCCTCTCTCCAGCCTCTCGAGCTAAACTTTGTCTCGAGTTATATATCCTCAAGCAAGGCCAGAGCTTGACCAATCGATCTCAGGTAATGGTCACCTTCAATCCAATTGGACCGAAACACTTTGCACACCTGTCACTCCATTTCTCTCACAGCAAGCC
Source organism: Ariolimax columbianus (assembly GCA_036924085.1). Classification (NCBI taxonomy): domain Eukaryota; kingdom Metazoa; phylum Mollusca; class Gastropoda; order Stylommatophora; family Arionidae; genus Ariolimax; species Ariolimax columbianus. The sequence continues at coordinate 6,344,980 of JAVGWX010000019.1, read as the reverse complement.
CCGCTGCCAATTTCGTCTGTCAATCAATCTCCCCCTACCAAAATCGGAAGGCCAGTGGTCAGTTTCTATCTGTCCACATTCCTTAAGCCAACTCTGTTCTCCTTTGCTGAGACGGTGAGTGACCTTGACATGCATTCAGGTAGCTTTAAGCTTAAACATGTTCAGGCATCCTAAACTCCCCTTGCTCCGGCGAGAACTGTTACAATCACCTCTGTTGTATGTGTCCGAATATCCCCATCTCCTTGAGTAGCTGTTGAAGTCTCCAACTACTAGGCAGCTGGAGTCCTTGATTTCCATACTCGAGAGCGACAGGTCTTTTTTTGGTAGGCCATACAGGTTGAAGATGCGGATCTTCGTTTCTTGGGTCATTATGTCGACTCGTACAATGCATGCTTATCCGGTGTGATTGACAGCTACCTTACTACTTGGTATTCAGTTACGTGTTAGATTCGTTTTAATTCGAAATGGACTAAACCGCTGACCACTTTTAATTTCACAATTCCTAAATTTTTTGCGCATCTTCAAACCTACTTACTGGGAGAATATGCTATTTTCCTATATATATATATATCTACATTTGTAATTGACTCAACATAACATGCTCATGCCATCTGCAAAGTTATGTTTCTCTAGCTGTATTAATCAGGCCCACTTGATTCCACATCTCTCAGACCACCGTTTCCTTCGCAATCCAATCAATTACTAGCATGAACAAAAAAGGTGACACCAAAAATCCTGGATAAACTCTATATGTAATGCTTTATGACTCCGTGATCAGCCCCTGGCACACAACCATGCACTTACTGTATCCCCAACAAAGCTGAAAAATTATGTTTCATGACCAGCTTAGCTGATATACACATTTTAATTTCATTCCAATGACTGCCCTAAAATTATGTACAATTATGATATGAGGTCTGCTAATTTTCTGTCCTGTCTGAAACATGCCTGTAGATCTCTCAACTTGGGTAACACAGCTGTTATTTAGTCTTTCAAGTCTGGCACACACACTCTCTCTCTCTCTTTTTCTCTCTCTCTCTCTCTCGAACACTCCAGCTGGTACAGACAAGAACATTGTTCCTCTTAGTTGGAATCCTGGTATTCAAACATGCATATTAATTATGTTGTCAGGTAGCCAAAGGCTTCGGCTCTCCGTAGTAAGTATTTTAAACTGTCTGCGGTTTACTAGCCCGGCTGCAGTTACACATATTTTGGGTAGCATTTCAACTATGATTTTTTAATTTTTATTTTAGCTGTATCGGAAGATTGTTTGTTTAAATGACGTGTTGACTAGTGTATGGATGCGTGTGTGTGTCTGTTTGTAATGTGTTCCCCTATGGCAGTTCGACATTATAGTATGTTTTGGCATTCATGTCTGAACATGGAGAAGTCTTCGTACCAAGAACAATTCCTGACATGCCCACTTAAACTGAGTAAAAATGATTTTGAACCCGATATATTGGAATTGCAAATCAATCTTGCATTAAAATATCGGTAAAAACAAACACCTAAATAGTTTAGGTTTTCGTCCAGTCCAATATTTTGTTCATTCATTTCAGAGGTCCGTGGTCTGATTGAACAAATGTTTGGCATGGCTGCAAAGAAAGAGTTGGGGTATCTGACTAATTAATAGTTCACTACTTCTGGTGTATCTAGTCAGCATAATAACCTAGCTAACTAACGTGCTTCTTTGTAACAAGGCACATCTGGCACTTGGTGGTTCGTTGTTAAGTTCCTCGTTGCATATCACTAAACTTTCTTTTTTGTCTGTTTGGTGTTTATGTTTTCGAAGTGCTTATAATACACTTATTTTTGCGATTGTTGGAACACAAAACTATGTTTATTTAATGACCTATGAGTTTCCATTTGTTTTGTCACGTAACTGTTTTGTTCTATTGTCTTCATATTTGCAACAGCAAACATTATTAAAGTAAATACAGGAGATTTAGTATCTTCTCAGTTTATGAGTATTGTTTAACAGGACAAACATTAGTTCTAGCCGGACAGATCAATTTGTACCCAATCTCTTTAAACTGATGAAGACACGTATTTTAGCTAATTTGTTTTGTACCTCTATCACACACGTATGATCCTTCCTACCAGATGACGTTATTAACTCTTGCAATGTTAATTCCAAATTTCTGCAATCGCCATATCACTCATTTATCGTGTATTGTGTAACCGATCGTTATTGACTGACTCCAATATGTCTATTGTACCCACTAGAATTGCTTTCCAATCTAGAATACTTACTTTAACATTGACTTGAGCAAAACCTGGTATATTGTAACTGCTTCAATATCGTTCTCATAGTGGAAGTTTTCAGGTAAGTTCAGAGTTGGCTATGCTGGTATTTTGCCTCTCACTCTAACACCATGGGTTCTCACCACGCCATCCTATCATTATATGTACTGTTTCTCTTGTGTTTACTATCCGAATTTAGTTTCTTCACCGTACCACTCTCTGTATTCCCTGGAACGAGTGAGAGCGATTTGTCAGTGGTTTACCATTATCTCTACAATATGTCTTTCCCACTTTATATATAATCTTACTTGTCATCAACTGTCTAATTGACATGTCTACCTGTGCATCCCATGACACCCCTCATCTGACCTTTTTGTTATTGATGTTGACAGTTATCCCGTATCTTTTGTTACCGTAATCAAATATAGACTTTACTTTGAAGTTTATCATGTAGCAGACAATCATATACCTTACTGAGATTGACATGTGGGTTAGCTGTCTAAGTCATTTGAGTAGTGATGTTTGTCGTCTCGTCTCGTCTTCCCCTTAACCCTCAGAAAGGTCGTAGGGGAATGCCTCCATTTGAGAAGGATGTATCTTGGCCATGTTCCTAGACGGAAGCCCAATACTCTCCAGGAGGTGAATGGATCAGTGCTGGTCTGTGTGAGGTCGTTTTGGCAACACCTCATGTCACTGCCTCACGAGTAAATGCACAAGGTGTGTGTCTGTCCAGCGTCATAATTTTGGTGTCCTCCAGGGTTTTCCTGTCTACATCATAATATCATTTGTCTATGTTTTTTTTAGCCGCATTCTTTTCTCTTGCCAGCGATTGTGCCTTTCTTTGTTTTGTAGCCCACTCGATCGCAGTACATGGCCGTACCATTGAAGCTTGCGTGTTTTTACTACTGATACAAGGTTTTCATAAGGTCGAATATAATGTGGTATCGTGTTTCGTATGTTGACGTTGATTCCAAAAGCGAGAGATGGAAGGAGTTCATTATATGCGTGGGTAATGATAATACCCTCCAGAAGTTCTGGAACATGCATCGGAAGATGAATAGAAAGACTTCAAGCCAGCGTATCCCCAACATTTAACACATCACACGAATTGCCATGAATATAGGTGAAGAGAAAGGTCGGTTTTTTCCGTCAATATGTAGCCAAGACTGTTACAGGTGACAGAGACGCTTATCAGGAACATCGAGAAGCCGTCAGGGAAGACGTTTATGTAGACTTTATCACCATGCAGAGGTCGCAAATAGACACACTACCAGAAAAAACACTGCCCCATGTCCTGATGGAGTACATGATTGCCTCATTATACAGTTGGATATGACAAAGAAAAGAAATATGATGAAACGTTCAATAACACTATAGAGATATGATCTTTGCCTGGAGACTGGCTTCATAGCTATGTGTGTCCACTGTCTAAGCCCGGAAATGACTCTACGCTTCTCTGCATCTATCGAATAATCACCATACATAATGTGTAAGGGAAATTGCTCGAGACTATAGGGCTAAGAAAATAACGGTCTTCCTATAATGGGAGCGCATGCCACCAGATACACTATGCAACTACATAGCAGTCAAGGCGAACTGAAGTAAATATGGAATATTTGTGTATGATGTGTATGAGAGTTTTCAGTCAAAGCAAGAAATAGTCGCAATGTCACTCGACCTGGAAGATGCATACAACCGTGTCAAGTTTGGGACGTTAATTACATGTCTGAAGCAGTAGGGTTTACACAGTGGCTCGTTAGTTGGATATCAGCTGCCCTGATGGAAAGAACAGATGGGGGATCGAGGACATCAGAACTTAGGCGATTATGTCAATGACTCCTCCAATGGTCTCCGCGTTCACAGGTATAGTTTAATATCTATACAGTTAAAGTGGTAAATAGTAACCCCACAGGGACAGAGCGAACGTTAAATGTTGCAGATGACATCCTAGCGCATATAACTGACTCAAACAAGCAAGATATGGTCAATGCCATCCATGAATCAATGCAAGCAGTTTCAAAGTGGTGTAGCGATTCAAGCTCCATGATCAATCCCAAAAGTTCTGCGTAATGTGGTGCTGTTTGAATAATTTCATAGTAAAAACTGACGTCCCTTGGCATGACATGTAATAGTTGCACCATTGACAGGTGGGACAGGTTGAAATACCTAGGAGTGACATTTGATCGCATCTTCTACTATAATTGCAATGTTTACCTTATCGTACAAGGATGTATCTGGAGCTAGTCTCTCGGTGGCTCGATTGGCTCGCATCCAGTGTTCGTACAGCGATCTCAGTCCCGCCAGGCAGAGTGAGCGCGCGGCTTGCCTAACAACCTGGCCCGCCTCTCCCCGGAACCAATTTGCTGGAGTCATACCGCTGGTAACGGTGCGTTACTGTAGTGTGTATCGAGAAGCTTTGTCAATCCGTGTGGTTCGTCGAAGGCTCGTCTCGCTTGAGCTCTTTCTCTCGCAATGAGCTTGGGACCGGCAACTGGAAAGCAGGAATCGGGTCTAATAGCCCTGTCCTCACCTGACCAATCGGTGGAAGAAGGGCAGGCCGGCAGGCCATGCCGAGGTCTCCAGTCCGAGGGAAAATCATCGCTGGGGCCGTTGGAATCCGTTTTTCACAGAATGCTGCCATCCCGCCACGAGCGAGCCGGGTCTGTCGGTTGGTGTGTATACGGGGGCTCCGTCCAGGCGGTCCTAGGTCGACGGAGTGAGGTACGGAACAACCATCCGTTCGTCAGTTGGTCCCTGCGGCCGTCGTCGTGATAATTTTTACACATTCATCCTTCGCCGACCGGTGTGTGTGGTTCGTCCGTCTTCGACAGATATCTGGATGATTCTGCCAGTGGTCATATGCTTGTCTCAAAGATTTAGCCATTCATGTCTAAATTCACCATGTCTCCCGTTGAATCCGCGAATGGCTCATTAAATCAGTCGAGATTACTTAGATGACACGATCCTATTTGGATAACTGTGGCAATTCTAGAGCTAAAACATGCTTACCAAGCTCTGACCCTCGCGTATAGAGCGCTGTTATTAGTTCAGAACCAATCGTCATTTCCCCTCTGGTTACTCTGGATAACTATGTGCTGATCGCATGACCTCATGGGCCGGTGCCGCATCTTTCAAATGTCTGCCCTATCAAATGTCAATGGTACGGGACCTGCTACCATGTTTGTAACGGGTAACGCAGAATCAGGGTTTTGATTCCAGAGAGGGGGCATGAGAAACTGAAACCACATCCATTGAAGGCAGCAGGCGCGCAACTTACCCACTCCCGGCACGGGGAGGCAGTGACGAAAAATAACAAAACGGGACTCATTCGAGGCTCCGTAATTGGAATTAGTACACTTTTACCCCTTTAAGGAGGATCTATTGGACAGCAAGTCTGGTGCCAGTAGCCGCGGTAATTCCAGGTCCAATAGTGTATATTAAAGTTGTTGCAGTTTAAAAGCTCGTAGTTGGATCTCAGGCGCTAGCCGGCGGTCCGGCTCGCGCCGGTTCACTTCCCGTTTTCTCATGTCCTACCGTCTTCCTGCTCCCTCACGCGGGTGATCTTCGCTCATCGTCTCGGGTGGCCGGCGCTTTTACTTTGAATAAAATTAGAGAGTTCAAAGCAGGCCTCAGCTGCCTGAATAATGGTATATGAAATAAAATAATAGGACCTCGGGTCTATGTTGTTGGTTTTTGGAACTGGAGGTAGCGATTAACAGGGACAAACGGGGGCATTCGTATTGCGGCCTTAGAGGTGAAATACTTGGATTGCCGAATGACGAGCTACTGTAAAAGCATTTGTCAAGAATGTTTTCATTAATCAAGAATCACAGTCAGAGGCGCGAAGACGATCAGATACCGTCGTAGTTCTGACCATAAACGATGTCCACTAGCGATCCGCAAGAGTTGCTTCGATGACTCTGCGGGCAGCTTCCGGGAAACCAAAGTGTTTGGGTTCCCAGGGAAGTATGGTTGCATAATTGAAACTTAGAAGAATTGACGGAAGGGCACCATTAGGAGTTGAGCCTGCGGTGTAATTTGACTCAATACGCCAACACTGTAATGATTGACAGAAAGAGAGCACTTTCGTTAAGTCTAACGTTAGGTCTATGGAGGCAAACATCGCCCTCAAAGCCGCCACGGCGAAATACAAATACACTCTCAAGCAAACAGCAAGAGAAAGCTGGAAAACCAAAACGGAAAGCCTAAACCTGGACAAAGATGGGAACAAGCTATGGAAGCTAGTCAGAGCCATAAACGACGAAACCCCGTCAAACAAACAAATTACCATCAAGCAGGGCGAAAACTTGCTCACAGGTAAGAAAGCCGCAAACGCTTTTGTCGATCACTATGCCAGAGCATACCACATCGAGGTCCCTGCAGATAAGCATACAGACATTAGCGAAGAGCTAAAGGGGCACGACAACATCAATACGGCACCTAAAGAGCACATGATGGACAAATTAACAATGAGCGAAATGGAAGAGGCTATGAGAACATTAAAGAAGAGGAAATCTCCCGGAAAAGACAGGATAACAAACGAAATGCTGATTGGGCTGGGCCAAACAGCGAAGAGGAAACTGCTATCGGTCCTGAACCAAAGCTGGAAAAGGGGAATTGTACCCCAGGCATGGAAAGACGCAATACTGGTACCAGTACCAAAAACAGGAAAGGACAAAACAGATCCAAATGGATACAGGCCCATCAGCCTACTGAGCTGTGTCGGCAAGCTGATGGAACGTATGATAAACACCAGACTGATGTGGCATCTGGAAGAAAAACGAATACTAATTCCACAGCAAGCCGGCTTTAGACAGCACAGATCCACTGAGGACCAGGTCATCCTCATAGCCCGGGAAATAGAAGATGCCTACCAGGCACAGAAACACACAGTAGCTGTTTGGGTGGATTTGGAAAAGGCATTTGACAAAGTCTGGAAAGACGGACTTAGGGTCAAGCTAAGAAGAAGTGATGTGTGTGGGAAAATGTACAAAGGATCAACCACTACCTGAAATAAAGAACGGCCAGAGTCCAAGTACAAGGGCAGATGAGCAAAAAGGTAACACTCGAGCAGGGAGTACCCCAAGGCGGAGTACTGTCACCCACACTCTTCCTGGTTTATATAAACGACATTACAGAGAATATACCAAAGAGAGTCCATAGCTCAATGTTTGCAGACGATCTGGCTATGTGGACCTCTGAAAAGAATCTCACCATAGCAGAAAAATCGGATGCAGCAAGCCCTAACATCGCTGGAATAGTGGGCGAACTCATGGCTGGTCAAAATAAACGAGGAGAAAACCACATGCACAATATTCTCGCTCTCAATCAAACCCCAAAATACCAAATTAAGTCTAAATGGCAAATTCTTGCAGCCAAACGACAACCCAACCTATCTGGCAGTCACATTTGATCGGCGAATGACATGGACAAGTAAGATCGAGAGAAATCGAATGAGAGCCAGAGAAAGAATGCAATCATGAGGAAACTTGCAGGCACATGCTGGGGAGCAGACGAAGGCATACTAAAGAAACTGTACAGTGGAAGAGTGAGACCAGTTCTCGAGTATGACATTGCGGCATGGACAGCAGCAGCAAAGGCGAACTTCGATATAGTTAGCAAACTTCAAAACCAAGCCATGAGAGTTATAACAGGAGGCATGAAGTCAACGCCAATTGTAGAACTTAAAAAGATTACAAAACTGCAATCCATAACCGATAGAAGAGACTGCAGAGCCCAGCTGCAGTAGAGAAACTCCGAAGACTGACTGACCATCCAATGCACCAGAGACTAAACAATTTGGGATATGGGAAACTAAAGCGTAGAAACTTTGCAGAAATAGCCAAAGCAAAGATGCACGAAGATCCCATAAACGCACTAACAACACCAAAACCCATCACTACTGTACGAAAACCTACCTGGAGGCAGGACATATTTCTAGAAGTGGTAGAAAATATACCAGGTATTGGAAACAAAAACTGCCAGACTGAAAAAGAAAGGAGAGATACTACCCTAAGCGTCATATCGAAAAGCTACCCACGCATGGACTGGACCCATGCATACACCGACGGTTCTGTAACACACACTACACAGAACGGAGGGGCAGGAACATTCCTGAACCTCCCAAATGGAAGACAAATAACACTGTCATTCGCTACTGGTAAGTACACAAGCAGTTTTAGAGCGGAGGCAGAGGCTCTGAGGGCGGCAGTGGAAGAAATGGTGACACACAATGAAAATGAAAGTCATATAGTCCTGGTTACAGATGCTCTCTCCGTAGTCACAGCGCTAAAAAGCCAGAAAAACACTGAGCTTAATGACTTAAGAGCAGCACTCTGCAAACTGTGCCAGCATTCGGCACCAAAAAGGGTAGTGGTACAGTGGGTCCCATCACACTGCAACATCCAAGGCAACGAGGAGGCAGACAGACTGGCAAAAGAAGGTGCAAGACTACCACAAACAGATACTAGTATGACGTACGAAGAGTCAAAACGGCTTATCAAAGCCAGATACATGACCAAATGGAAAACCGAACATACTGGTTACACCAAAAACGATGCATATTACCAGTTGAACCAAAGAGAGCAGGTCGTTGTCTTCAGACTTCGCACTGGTCACAATAGACTGAGGTACCACCTATTCAACAAATTAAAGATAGGTGGTACCGACGAATGCCCGTGCGGTACTGGTAAAATGACTGCTGAACATCTGCTGCAGAACTGCCCGACATACGAGGATCAGAGAGAGCAGATGTGGCCATCACCAGTGGAACTGCAAGACAAGCTGTATGGCAGTGGCGACAGCCTCAGGATGGCCGCCGCTTTTTTCGAAAAAATAATGGTTACTGTCTGACTGCGTACGAAGAAGAAGAAGAAGTTAGGTCTAACAGGGAACGGGTTCTGCTATTAGACCTTACTGATGACGGCGTTGCTACGGTATTTCTGCTCAATCCGAGAGGAATCGCAGGTTTCAGACTCTTGGTCATTGACTGGCTAAAAGCTCTCTCTTGATCCGTTGGGTCTAATAAGGAACGGGTGCTAGTATTAGACCCTCCGAAGACAGGTCAGTTTTATCCTACTAACGACAGGGCGTTGCTACGGCAATCCTGCTCAATCCGCGAAAACAACGCAGGTCTCAGATACTTGGTCCACGTTCTTTGCTGATAAACCAATGGTCCGAGTCTACCATCTGAGGGATTACTGCCGAACGTCTCTAAGCCGGAATTCTGCCCTGAATCTCAGCAACACTGCGACGGGAGGCAACGATATGGGTGGGACATTAGGCTAGCGTTTCATCCCGACCCGAACGAGCCGCAGAAAGAGGTATCTGCCATCCCGCCGGTCAAAGCTGACGGGCAGATGCTCGATATTCACCCCATACGGCGTTCAGGTGTGACACCACTAGTAGAAGACTTAGTTCTCGGCCGGGGTGTCGTAAGCAGTAGAGCAGCCACCTCACTGCGAACTATTGAGACTCAGCCCTTGATCATGAGATATGTCCGCACACCAGGCGAACAACATCTCAATGCCATGACAAGGCTTGTCCCCTTGTTAAATGCACTCCTGTCTCGCTCTTTTCTTCTCTCTGCTATCAGTCACCAAAATGGAAACAGAAGAGCTGCAGGCTAGCGGACATTGTACATCTGCCCTATGTGACAACCTCCCAGGTGGCGGGCAATGCTAGGTTTACCATCACTGCAGAGGAGCCGAGAAAAAAAAGGGAGGAAAGAGATACCGCACTCACCTTCATATTCTACGTTTCTGGCAGGACGTGACGATCTTAGGACACTGACACACTGGACTGCCTCTCTTCTGAAACACTTGAAAAAACTAGTACATACAGTCCATCATATCATATCATCACCACATCCTATATACACGAGTGGTGAAGACTCGATAGTCCTGCAAAACAACTTCTCTAAGAGAGACAACTCTGACCACAAACAACTGATGCCCTGCAGATAGGCTGGAGACAGCGAACGGCTAAGGAGGGCACCCATCCAGAAATGCCTGTTGAAATCGCATGCACTGGGCCACAGGCTTAACGAAACAGTGCAACGTATATCGCTGTATGATGACGTCACAACCTAACAGAAAACAAGTATGGTGCTCATCCTGTGGAGTGGCGGGCTCGACGCCTAAAAGGGGTCCACCCAATACAACTGGAGGTCACCTACCCATATGCTGTGGAGTCAAGGCACAAGGTGATAGGGCAAAAATGATTGACTAAAAACCCAAGACCCTCAGAATACTACAGTGGAATGCGGAGGGAGTCATTAAAAAAAAGCTTTCCCTTCCACATCACCTGCATGAAGATAAGATTGTCGTGGCATGTATCCTAGAAACACACCTCAACAAGAACCACAAATTCTCAATCAGATGATATCAGACCTTCCGTCTTGATAAAGAAGGTTACAAAGGATGGGTTCTGATTCTGACACGGAACTGCATACCGAGAAGCGCGGTAGCTGTCAATCACACCGGACAAGCAGAAATTGAAGGAGTCGACATGATGACACAGGAAACGAAGATCCGCATCTTCAACTTGCATGGCCCACGAAACAAAGACCTGTTGCTCTCGAGTATGGAAATCAAGGACAGCAGCTGCCTTATGGTTGGAGACTTCAACAGCCACTTAGAGATATGGTGATATTCGGACACAGACAACAGAGGTGATGAAGTGCAAGACTGGAAGATATACACAAATCTCTATCTTATCAATAGGCCGGAGGACAGCCCTAGCTTTTTTTCTAGAACATGGCACACCACCTATACTTCAGACTTGTCTTTTTCCACGTGGGATATTCACCACAAAATAAACCGCCAGGTGTTCAACCAATTGGCAGGTAGCGACCACAATCCAATTAGGCTAGACATTGATATGGAAGTAGGCCCACAGGAAATAATACCGCTCCCACGTTGGAAATATAAAACCGCCGACTGGGACAGATTTGTAATGCTGACAGATGGGATGTGTGAAACCATCAACACACGGCGGAATAACAATTTGAAACCTATGGTGAAAAGCCTAAGCAAAGCAATAATGCAAGCAGCCACCGAAACCATCACAAGAGGGGCAAGGAAAAACTACAAGCCATATTGGAATGATGAACTGTAGAAAGCGGAGTATGAAGTCTCAAATGCTAGGAACATGGCAGAGAGAGAGCAATCTATGGAGGCAAATATCGCCCCCAGGTCATCACGGCGAAATACAAAATAACACTAAACCAATTAACAAGAGACAGCTGGAAAAACAAAACAGAAAGCCTTAATTTAGATAAAGAAGGGAACAAACTATGGAAGTTAGTCAGAGCCATGAATGACGAAACATCATCAAATAAACAAACTACCATCAAGCAGGGCGACAACATGCTTGCTGAAAAAAAAAGCAGCAAACGCCTTTATAGAACATTATGCCAGAACAAACCACAATGATGTCCCTGCATATAGGCATACATATATTAGTGAAGAACAACAGAGCCCCGACAACATCACGATGGCAATAGCGGAGCACATGATGGCAATACTAACATTGAATTAAATGGATGAGGCAATGATGACTTTAAGAAAAAAAATCGCCAGGAAAAGATAGGGTAACAAACGAAATTCTGATGGGGTTGGGCAAAACAGCAAAGAGGAAGTCACTATCAGTCCTGAATTAAAGCTGGAAAAGTGGAATTGTACCACAAACATGGAAAGACGATGTACTTCTACCAGTATAAAATAAAGATAAAGAAAGAACAGATCCAAATGGACAAAGGCATATCAGTCTACTGAGCTATGTAGGAAAACTGATGGAGCGTATGATAAACAACAGACTGATGCGGCATATGGAAGACAAACACGCAGTAGCGGTTTGGGTGGATTTAGAGAAAGCATTTGACAAGGTGTGGAAAGAGGGACTTAAAGTCAAGCTACGAAGAAATGAAGTTTGTCAGAAAATGTACAGGTGGATCAGCCACTACCTCGAAAACAGAACATCCAGAGATCAAGTACAAGGACAGATGAGCAAAAAGGTGACACTTGAACAGGGAATACCCTAAGGGGTAGTACTGTCACCTACACTTTTCCTGGTGTATATAAACATCACATAGAATATACCAATAAGAGTCCATAGCTCAATGTTCGCAGACGATCTTGCTATGTGGACCTCTGAAAAGAATCTCACCATATAAAGAAATTGGATGCAGCAGGCCCTAACATCGCTGGAAGAGTGGGCGAACTCATGGCTGGTCAAAATAAACGAGGAAAAAACGACATGTACAATATCCTCGCTATCAAACAAACCCCAAAATACCAATTTAAGTCTTAACGGCAAATATATGCTGCCAAACGACAACCCAAACTACTTGAGAGTCACATTTGATCAGTGCATGAAATGGAAATGTCAGGTCGAGAGTAACCGAAGGAGAGCCAGACAAAGAAAGGCAATCATGATGAAACTTGCTTTCACAAATTGGGGAGCAGACACAAGTATACTAAAGAAACTACACTGGACGAGTGAAACCAGTTCTCCAGTATGGCATTGCGGCATGGACAACAACAGCAAAGGTGAACTTTGATAACATTAACAAACTTCAAAACCAAGCCATAAGAGTTATAACGGGAGGCATGACGTCAACGCCAATTGTAGAACTTGAAAAGATTACAAATCTGCAATCCATGACCGACAGAAGAGACTGCGGAGCCCAGCAGCAAGCAGAGAAACTCAGAAGACTGACAGACCATCTAATGCATCAGAGACTAAATATAATTGAAAATGGGAAACTAAAGCTGATAAACGTTGCAGAAATAGGTAAAGCAGAGATGAGCGAAGATCATATGAACACCGTAACAATACCAAAGCCCATCCATACTTTACGCAAACCTACCTGGACGCGGCATATCATTCCGTAGGTGGTAGAAAATATACCAGGTTTTGGAAACAATAACAGCCAGACTGAAAAAGAAAGAAGAGACACAACCCTGAGGTACATAACGAAAAACTACACAAGCATGGACTGGACCCATGCATACACCGACGGTTCTATAACAAACACAACACAGAACGGAGGAGCAGGGGTATTCTTGAGCCTACCAAATGGTAGAACAAAAATCAGTTTGCAGATGCCCTGGCAGTAGTCACATCACTGAAAAGGCAGAAAAATACTGAACTTAATGATTTAAGAGTAGTACTCTGGCAACTATGCCAGCAGTCCGCAACAAAAAGAATAGTGGTGCAGTTGATTGCATCCCGCTGTATCATCCAAGGCAACAAGGCTGGCAAAGTAAGGTGCTCGACTACCACAACCAGATTATAGTGTGACCTAGGAATAGTCAAAAAGGCTTATTAGGGCCACACATATGGCCAAATGGGAAACAGAACATACTGGATAGACACAAATTTATGCAAATTACCAGTTAAGCAGAAGAGAGCAGGTCGTCGTCTTCAGACTCCGCACAGGCCACAACAGACTGAGGAACCACCTATTCAATAAACTGAATATAGGTGGCACTAACGAATGCACTTGTGGTAAAGGGAAATGACCGCTGAACATCTGCGGCAAAACTGCCCGAAATACGAGGACCAGAGAAAGCACTTGTGGCCATCACCAGTAGCAACACTAGACAAGCTCTATGGCTGTCGACAGCCTCAGGATGACCAATGATTTTTTCGAAAAAAATTCAGGTTGACGTTTGACAGCGTACGAAGAAGAAGAAGAAGAAGAAGAAGAAGAAAGAAGAAGTAGAAAGATGTAATCGAGGGTTAGGAGCATTCAAAACCATGGCTGCAGATGTTAATCCTATTTTGTCAGGTCGTTTTTTCTGTTATCGATTACCGACTGAGCATCCTCACACTATCAGGAACACTGTGTGAAAGGTTGCAACATATCCAAAATGCTACTGGTTCAAGGCTGGACTAGAAATACTCCGATTGTGATGATGCAGCACAGGTTGGAATTGTTATGGGTAACATTCAGATATTAACTGACACAAGTCAAAACATAGACACGCGTCACCATAGACACGCGGCACCCTCTGTACACTAGTATATAAGATATAAAGTGAGAGTGATACTATGATATGCATCGACGGTTTAGTGATGCGCAGTGGGACAACAGGTTGGGGCTTCTCGGCTAGAATGAGAGGAACGGTCGTTCTCGAGATCAGAACGACATTCATGTCAACAGCCTCCAGTTTGAGAATGGTGTTGGAAGCAGTGACCTCAGCACTGAGATGGATATCTGAGACTTCTATAACAGGGGCAGTCATCGTGACAGACGTGCACAGTTGGGATGACTAAGGTTCGAGTGGAGAGCAGCTATTAAGGCTTCAAACATTATGTAATTGATATGGATTTACTGTCCTCATGCTAGTGTTCAGGTCAATGACAGAGCCTTTCATCTCGGGCAAATTAGGGATGGATATACGTTCCATTTTTAAATCTGTCAGATAAAGAAATCGCAAACCACAGGCTGCAACATTTCTAAATTAAGCGATGTTTGGTGAATGAGAAGACGGAGCAAGAGAGTGTACAGCCAGCGAACTACAGGGACCATCAGCGTCCTTAACCTACGCCATTTGCGAAGAGAGAGACTGAGCGCCTATGGGTATGCTCCGAGTGAATTGATGTCATCACTATCGTATTATGTGCATTCACTCACACTCATAATCACTCACGCGGGTGATATTGACACTATACATTCAATATATTAAATATATACTCACTTCTGATCACACTCTCATTCGATCTGCACATACATCCAGATCGCTTATAGTCGATATGTACACTCTTGTAACCATTCACGACATACATTGTTCAGAAGGTGTTCTGCACCCACAACACACATTCAGATCTCTTCTAGACACAGAGCCCCTAACACACACCTTATAGAGCGACTGTCCAAGACTCAAAGATGTATGCTGGTTCTACAACCCCGTATTCCACTCTATATCACTAACATTTGTCAAACAGTGTATATAAATCATTATTCCATGAAGTCGATGAGCAAAACAGACTCCTAGCTATATTTCTGTCTCTCTCTCTCTCTCCATTGTCTAGTATTTGATAGTATCATGCTGTATCAGAGCTGTCCAATCGTCATCTTGGAGATGTCTGATCCAGCAATCGCCTAGTTTTGATCTACCTCCATTTAGTTGTTATTGGCACGACTCACTCTGAATTCCTGTCACTCAAAATGTCGCAACACGATTTGCTGTCCTCTGTCTGTCACTAGTCCCACATTACCCAAATCGTAGCGCCAGAGTGGTCAGCAGCAAGATCCTACCTGTACTAGACACATTCTTTCCTCTAGCCTCTTGCTCTCCTTTGTTTACTTAGTATCCAGACGGTGATTGACCTTGGCATAGTATCGAGGCGGACAGTGATCTTGGCACACACTTAGGTACTTTTGTTGTCGGAGTTGTTGACCACATTACCCCTGCCCTAAACGATCATGCTCTGGCTGGAACTGTTAGACATCTAATCTCCATCTCCTGGATGTTTCGCTCCATTTCCGTATTCAGTGTCCATGTCTCACGTGCGTACAGGTATACATAGACGATCAACGTTTGTATTAGATTGATCTTGGTTTTTGAGTGCGATGGATTTATTTTTCAATAAATGGTTCATTGATGAGAGGATCGACATCGGTTACGCATATCTGATTCTTAGCTTTGCCTTCGTCACTCGGCTCTATTTATAGATCCCGTATATTTAAACCTAGTAATGGTGTGTATATGTTTGCAATATATATAAAAGCTGTCTTGACATCCACTTCTGTTGTTCTGTCTTTCCAGAATTTATTGCTATCCCGTATTTTTGTATGCGGTTGTAAGTCTGGTAGCTAGGGAACCTCTTCTTCACTTCCAGCTTTGACATATACATCGCCGGCGAAACTTAGGCTCGTACTCGTGTCCTCACCCTTTGTTCCATGGTGACACCCTGGAGCATATGTGGCAATTCGTTCCAGTAACAAGTTGAAAAGAGTGAATTACAATAAACATCCCTGTCTTACACCGACAGTAGCTGGAAACAACTCTCCCTTGTTGCCGTTTATAAGTACTGCGCTAGTGACATTTTCATATTTACTCTTGATGACAGTTGTATGCCTTTAGTATGTATCATCTAAATGTGCCAGCTCTACTTCCCAGGATGTCTTGCAATTGTAGCTGCTATTACTTAGTGTCTGATGTATTTTATTTTTACTTGAATTAATATTGTCATGGCTAAAACTATTTATCTATGATTTTTTTCAAAATAAAGTATCTAATCTTTACAAAGTCGATGTTAATGTTTTTCATATGTATATTAATGATGAGAGTACGCTGTAGGTTAACCATATTTGTTTTCTCTTGTGGTTCATTCAAATCTCTTACAGATGTGCGTAGCTACCATTACTCCTGAATCGTGCATCTCGGAGAAGACTAATGATTGTCACTGTACAAATATAGATCCCATGACCGGTTCAGCTCAGGTTGTGTTCAAATCTAAACCAGTTCATGGATACAGCCAAGGACGTATTCGTGGAAAGTGGTATCATAAGAATGGCACTACACTTTACAGCACCAACACCCTTGACCTTCTACAAACATATGGTGAGATAATTGCATAGTTGTGTCTCCGAATTAATTGTTCGATAACGATGATGACTATTTACCTCGTCTAGGTAACAATTTGCATAACTAACTTGATTAGATTTGGGTATCCAAGAGATTCAGTATCGGGGGGGGGGGGTGGGGGGGATCTTATAAAACATGATCATACGACACCAGTGACTATGTGCCAGTAATTTGAACACCCATGACGTACAACTGTGGTTCCAGGCCTCGTCTAGTTTGGAAAAGGAGGTTGATATTTGTTGGAGTCATACTGTGCAGGGACAACCTCTGCTGCGCCTCCAGCCGGCCGGGAGAGGACTTTTGGAGCTAAGGAACGATTTGTGTTGTATTTTGTGGTCCGGTATTTCCTGGTCTAGCCGTACAACGTGACCGAACCAAGATATTAGGCGTCGGGCAATTGTTTCTGAGATTGTGTGGAAGCTTGTCTTAGGAGAGACCTCCGCGTTGCGGATGTAGCTATGCAACCGGATGCCAAGTATTCGCCGCTGGTTGCGCATGTGGAATGTTTCTGGTCTCGACATGTTATGTTGCAGCAAAGTTCAGGTTTCGGAGCCATAAAGCAGGACTGGGACAACGCCGGACCGGAAGATGCATATTGTTGTTCCATGAGAGATCTTGTCATTACTTCACACTCACCGGATGTCGGGCATAGCGGACGCAGCTATTCCGATTGGACTAGACATATCGAGAGTGATACGTCCATCGAATGATATCATGCTACTGAGATATATGAATTCAGAATCTCCCTCTGCAGTGTGACCTTCGGTTTCAATACCCTGGGATGCTGTGTCAGAAATGAGGTTCTGAACTTTGGTTTTGTATCAGGATATAGAAAAGCCGAGGGAGGGTGTTTATCTGCCTAACTGTTCCATAGAGCACTGCAGCGAAGATATTTATATGCTGTACAGGACAATGTCATCCGCATACACGAGATCAGTGATACATATACCGTATTGATGCGCGATAATTCGGTCAAGCAGCCAATCGACTGTCCGGCAGAATATTTTGGGGAAGAGAACACACCTATCTGACACTTGAGGTCGTGGAGAATCTATCGCAGTGTCATCCAGGTATACAAATATGCATTTTCAGAAAGTAAAGAAACCTTATAAATAAAGAAATTAAAGATAAATATAGAAGCATTGTACATAATATATTTACTGTTCATAGTAGTGTTGAACGGCCCGAAAGTAAAGCAACGCTGTAAATCTGCCAAGGATGTCTTCATAAGTGACTAAGGAGAATGTTTGTGACCGTCTCATCACTCTGAATCAATTTTAAACCACAACAACTTCAACATTTCTAAAAAAGTCACCAACAAGAAAACCACAAATTGACCATCCACGACAGAAGGACCTGGAAATGGACATTTTGAAATGATGCAGAGAAAACCACAAATTGACCATCCATGGCAGGAGGACCTGGAAATGGACATTTTGAAATGATGCAGAGAAAACCACAAATTGACCATCCATGGCAGAAGGACCTGGAAATGGACATTTTGAAATGATGCAGAGAAAACCACAACTTGACCATCCATGGCAGGAGGACCTGGAAATGGACACTTTGAAATGATGCAGAGAAAACCACAAATTGACCATCCATGGCAGGAGGACCTGGAAATGGACATTATGAAATGATGCAGAGAAAACCACACATTAACCATCCATGACAGAAGGACCTGGAAATGGACATTATGAAATGATGCAGAGAAAACCACACATTAACCATCCATGGCAGAAGGACATGCCAATAGACATTATGAAATGATGCATAAATAAACCACAAGGAACCTACGTCACCAACTGACTTTTGTTGTTGTTGTTGAGGGAAACTAACAGATTTGGTAGATGTAATATACATACAATGTACAAACAGGGAAGGCTGCATAAGTGGCAGCGGAGATGAGAAACTACAGAAATTAAAACAATCAATGTACTGTAGCATTACAAAATGTGTACTTTAATTTTATGTGTGCACAAATAATTAAAAAAGTAACTAAAATACAGGAGTTTCTTTTTTCATTCATTTATATAAAATGTGTATCCTAGGAATTGGTGAAACAAGGTGCGGAGCAAAACAGATGATGAATCTCAGCACAACGGAAATGATGCTGTTCTCGTAGCACATTTCTTTGATTTCCGTTCTTGTATGTGTTATATTATTTGGTTGCTTATCCATTCCTTTAGTCTGGCTGTTTCAAATCGATTTAGTCCTTGGTGCATGCAGTGGTCCAAGAGTCTTTCCAATTTGTCGCCCTAGTATAAGATTTTTCTGTATTGTCGATATTCTATTGGTTGCAACCCTACCATTGCTTCCAGGTCTTTTATTTGTGTGTAATTTAAATACTATCAACATAGGTGATGCCTCAAAATTGGTTTTAAAAAACACCTACCTGGACAATTAAATTATATCAGTTGGCAGATGTAGCAACACCAGATGCGAACCATTTACCTAGACGCTCCGATAATATGAAAAATAAGATGTAGTAACACTGGTTGAGAACCACTTACCTAGACATTCTAAAAATATGAAATACAAGATGTAGCAACACTGGTTGAGAACTACTTACCTAGACGCTCGAATAATAGAAAATACAAGATGTAGCAACACTGGTTGAGAACCAATTACCTAGACGCTCCAATAATATGAAATACAAGATGTAGCAACACTGGTTGAGAACCACTTACCTAGACGCTCCAATAATAGAAAATACAAGATGTAGCAACACTGGTTGAGAACCAATTACCTAGACGCTCCAATAATATGAAATACAAGATGTAGCAACACTGGTTGAGAACCACTTACCTAGACGCTCCGATAATATGAAAAATAAGATGTAGTAACACTGGTTGAGAACCACTTACCTAGACGCTCCGATAATATGAAAAATAAGATGTAGTAACACTGGTTGAGAACCACTTACCTAGACGCTATAATAATATGAAATACAAGATGTAGCAACACTGGTTGAGAACCACTTACCTAGACGCTCCAATAATAGGAAATACAAGATGTAGCAACACTGGTTGAGAACCAATTACCTAGACGCTCCAATAATATGAAATACAAGATGTAGAAACACTGGTTGAGAACCACGTACCTAGACGCTCCAATAATATGAAATACAAGATGTAGCAACACTGGTAGAGAACCACTTACCTAGACGCTCCAATAATATGAAATACAAGATGTAGCAACAGTGGTTGAGAACCACTTACCAAGACGCTCCAATAATATGAAATACAAGATGTAGCAAAACTGGTTGAGAGCCACTTACCTAGACGCTCCAATAATATGAAATACAAGATGTAGCAACACTGGTTGAGAACCACTTACCTAGACGCTCCAATAATATGAAATACAAGATGTAGCAACACTGGTTGAGAACCACTTACCTAGACGCTCCAATAATATGAAAAACAAAATGTAGCAACACTGGTTGAGAACCAATTACCTAGACGCTCCAATAATATGAAATACAAGATGTAGCAACACTGGTTGAAAACCAATTACCTAGACGCTCCAATAATATGAAATACAAGATGTAGCAACACTGGTTGAGAACCACTTACCTAGACGCTCCGATAATATGAAAAATAAGATATAGCAACACTGGTTGAGAACCACTTACCTAGACGCTCCAATAATATGAAATTCAAGATGTAGCAACACTGGTTGAAGACCAATTACCTAGACGCTCCAATAATATAAAATACAAGATGTAGCAGCACTGGTTGAGAACCAATTACCTAGACGATCCAATAATATGAAATACAAGATGTAGCAGCACTGGTTGAGAACCACTTACCTAGACGCTCCAATAATATGAAATACAAGATGTAGCAACACTGGTTGAGAACCACTTACCTAGACGCTCCAATAATATGAAATACAAGATGTAGCAACACTGGTTGAGAACCACTTACCTAGACGCTCCAATAATATGAAATACAAGATGTAGCAACACTGGTTGAGAACCACTTACCTAAACGCTCCAATAATATGAAATACAAGATGTAGCAGCACTGGTTGAGAACCACTTACCTAGACGCTCCAATAATATCAGAAAGGAGATACGGCTGTGAATTAAATAATTCAACAATCCATTCCAAATAAGCTTTCTACAACATGATGTTCTTTCCTTGCATCAAATCTAGATCGATAGAATTGTGAAAATTGTAAGTGTTATGTAGAATCGGTTTCTGTCATATGGAAGTGAATTGAATCAAGGGCATTCACTAAACAAACAAAGTGATATACAGTTGTACATTTCATAGCTCCAAATAACAAAAGTGCCACTAATATTAAGAGGTTTGATGATAACATCTTGAAAATGAATGGTATAACGATGATTGATCTGAAATTGTTTGGATAATAGCCAAGAAGTTCAATTTCATGTAAGTGTCATTTTAGTGTAGAAGTTTAGAGTAACGGTTTGGCCATGTTTTTGGGGATCCATTAAGATTTCTGTCATGAGAAACGATATGCCATTGGGGTCAAATGTACTTCTCGTGTGAGGTAATTTGCTATTTCCAAAGTTAAAATATGTGTACACAGCGACAGTCTTCACTACTTTTAAACTGAATTCTTTCATTTGTGGTTTAGCTTCACCAGGTCAGGTCAGGTCAGGTTAAGTCCTCCCGTAACCGGTACGGTCGTTGGGGCACACATGAAGACATCCTCACAACGCCACGCCACTCTTCTCTGTCAGATACCGCTGCCCATGACTCTTTTGGTCGGAGATTGGTCCATTCTTGTATGGTGTCCTCTCATCTCATTTTGGGACAGCCTCTTCGTCGTGTGCCATGCACCTCTCCGTGGAGGATTGTATTTGCAAGACCCTTTGATCTCGAAATGTGACCGGTAAAGCTTCACCAGCAGGGAGTAATTTGTCTCATGTTTTAATATTGATTAAGTTCTTGTTTCTAAGAATCAACTTTATTGCATTCTCAGGATAGTGCTCAGTATCTATCAAGAAATGGATACGATTGTTGATGTTGATGGTTCCTGTCACTCGCTGGCTGTTCACGCTTCTGCTCCATCCTCGTATGTGCTGCACAGTACTCAGCCCACAATGCAAAAGAGTTATTAGCATTCAGGCAAAAAACAAATAAGCTCAAAATGAGAGCCAACGTGTGCCTATTTTAAAAATCAAATTGATGTAATTTATTTATTGCCATCCTTTATTTTAATTTTACGTTAAATTCACCTTTGTCAATAGTACTTTTTGCGGAAAACTATTTTTTTTACATCTTATGGCGAACAATTTCTCGAATTCTATCATTATATGAAAGAAGATAAAATCAGACAGTCATGATGAGGTCATATTTCTGATCTTTTTTTTAAGTGTGAAGAAATGTGTTTTCTTTTTAATATTATAAAGCCTTTTTTAAGGAACGAAAAAGTTTGAGCATGTCAATAAAATAATGTTTTCCCCTGCGTATCTCTGATCAGATGTGAATGCTGCAACTTATGTGCTAACAATCAATACTAACCCATATGTGCTGGACACTGGCTTGTGTGACAGCAGTAGCGGTTTAATAGAAAATAGTGAAATAAAGGTGTGCTTTTCTAACACAGCCTCGCCTTGCTATACCAGAATTGCCATATAGTTAGATGTTGCTCAAAACCAAGCATCATGTGTTACATTTGTATTAGATATAAAACATGGCACAGTGAATGTGACAATATCCTATTTAGTCTGCTTTATGAATGACTACATCACACGAAACACCTGTATCATTGCAATAGGTAAGGCAGTTTACTACTGTGAAACTCAGGATTAATTTAGAGCAGACGATTAAGGTAGCTATTGTACAAATGAGGTGAATAATCTGTTGAAAATCTGCTGTAGAAGCAATCAAACATGTTTATGTCACAAAGGATTGCATGCTTGTTAAAATGTTCACTTCATCAAGGACAAATCATTGTCCCGAAATGATGGTTATTAACATCTTCACCCTGATATTGATGTCTTCCGTTTAATATTGTTTAAGGACTGGTATTCACATGTATATTAGTTGCATAGCTTTTTTTTTTTTACATATAGATACTACCACTGTAACACCAGCACGTTCTTCAACAACAGTATCTTGTAAATGTATTTAGTTTGATTGACTATTTTTATGAAGTTGATAATCTATCCTGTTTTCATAAAATTACACATGCCATTTGTGACTTTTAAGCTACCTAATATACATGATTATTTATAGCATGTTATCTTATTTATTTACATTTATGACCGGAAAAAATATTGTTGTTTTTAAAATGAAGTCAGTTTAATTATAAACAATGTCTTCTTCTAATGTTTACTGCTGATTTTTATTGACGTTTTAAGAACTGTGTCTTAACTTCATTAAATCAAAGGTGATGAGGTCAATACTCGCCATCTGATCACTGTGGGTATGATTCACATTAATGAGCATGACAATTAAAATGTGTAGAATGCAAATACAAATGTGAATTAAACAATTGATAAGATTAACAGAAGAGCTCTAAAATATGTTACTGTATGTTCACAAATATATTTTACATTGTAGGTTTTCAACATTGGATTTGTACTTTGAAAATTTTTAAACATTTTGTATATTTCCAGTCATTGAAACCAAATCATTCTTGCCGTTTAATTTAACTCATACCCTTTGTATTAGTTAGCAGCAATTATTTGGAGGATTTTTCTATTAGGGCACAGTATTAAAAACTGTGTTTATAGAAGTCCATTAAGTGAGACACATATTCGGCTATGATGAGCTATTATCTTCTTTTAACACCTGCTCACTGTTTTTTTTTTAAATAGTCCGGACATAAACGAATCATCACCAGGGCCATAACATCCACACCCACTGATTCACTAGAAACAATCGCAGACCTCCAGTCAATGGATGAAAGTCAGGATATACAAGTAATGCAGCAGGTAGATAAATTCATGAGATTCCCGAGACGCCCAATGCTCTAAAAAATGACCAGCAAAAATGAAAATTAATAGAAGCAACTTTGCATGAAACTCAAATGTAAATGATACTCAAGAACCCGGTGCTGCAACCCACAAAACCAAGTCGTATTCAGTCAACACTACTCTCATATTGATATGAATACTCTCAGAGCTAATAGACATAATAAAATGGGTATATGAAAGAAGATGGCAGACAGACCAAGAGAAGAGTAGATAGGCCCTAAATATTCAGCAGACAGGTTGACAAGAGCTTTTACATATGGCTCAGCTTGCCTAAATTAAAATACTAAGTTGAACAGAGGAGCAAGAGTGGTGATCAAACAACACATGGAAGGAATGTAGCCGTCTATTGTTACAGCCAAGTTATTATGCATCTTGAGAGCCGAAATTGAGAAGCTTTAGACCGCAGCAGAAATGGCTCTACAATACAAAAACCACACACATGGAAAAAGTATGATACGTACTGATAGATAGTCAGACATACCAGCACTTAAATGTGACAAGAACGCTGAGCTGAACAATTTGAAGACGACCGTCACGCAAATGTGTCACAGGTGTTTGAAGACAAAGATACAGTGGACACCATTACACTGAAACAAAAGGAGAAATGAGGTGGCAACAATCTAGCCAAAGAGGAAGCAAGCATGATACAGTAAGGATACCTGGTCATCTATAAAGAAGCAAATATTATAATAAAAAGTCGATATAATGTAAAGTATAAGGAAGATCTTCAAATACTACACAAATGACATATAATAACAACTGTCCAGAAAAGTCCACGTTATCAAATTATATCTACAAACTCGCCACAACAGCTTGAGATTCCCCATGTACACCGCATTCAAAAAAGTGGCCATCATGCTATGTTACTGTGACATGGAAAATTTAACAGCTGCACATGCACTTCATGATTGCGCACATATTTGTGAAATATAACGACAACGCTGAGAAAACTGTGCTGCAGAATTGAGAGGCTGAAAGGGACGGCATAATTTTCGGATTAATCCAGAGTCTCAGTCTAAGTGAGCAATGATCGGAGAAGTAGACTTGCTATAAATTTCTAAAAAGTTCGTTTGATACTTCTTCTTCCACATTTATTTTAATTTCTTATTTTTTAAAAGCATGCTTATTTGCAAAATAGTTTTGCCTGAGTGAAATGTAATTATTATTATTACACTATACTACAATACAATATCTTCGATTTCAGTCCGACAGGTGTGCCGTATGCGAGGTAGTAACAATGCCATGTACAGACCGACATTTCGCAGTGTTGTGGCATTTCAGACCTAGGTCTCTCAACAGACCATCTTGCCATAGTAAGGACGGGCGGTCGCGTGGTCGTGTATAATCATATGACCACCAAATCGTCGTTCTGGCATGCGCGGCACTTGACCAGCCCAGTGGTAATTACGAAACAACGCAGTCTCAACGACATATCTAATAAGAGTGTGTTCTCTGACTGCAAGATTGGGGATTCAATCTCTGATCGATATCCCGAGAACGCCTCTTTCCATCGCTAGCTAGTTATGCGTAGTTTGTTTGCATCCGTGTTTCGTAGATTCCACACTTTAAATTTTTATATCATGGCTGTTATTTCAGCAGAGTTGAAAAGGTGACCCCTTGTCATGGTGTTTTTTAGATACAGGAGTATGGGCAGTATGGCATTGAAGTCAGATCAGGCTGGAGCTCTGCGTCTAGAACTTTCCCGGTCTAGGGTGTGGGTGGCATTTATTTCCTTCCCCAAGTATATGTACGCGCTCATTTCCCAGCTTGGTCTCGCATTTGGTGCAGGATGAGTTTCGTAGTCATTGCGTTTCTCATTGTTCATCTGTATCGCGACACTTCAACCGATCTTATCCAATTCTTCCATGGAGTGTTGGACCTCATAGATCGTGTGGCTAATGAGCACAATGTCGTCCGCAAAGCGTAGGTTGGTGAGCATGCCCCCATCTATATTCATTCTTATATCGGCACAACTCTTTTATTAGAAGACATCCTCAAGAGCTGCTGTAAAGGATTTGGAGAAATTGTCACTTCCTGTCGCACACCTTTTGCTAGATACTATTGTTGTATAATGTGTTGGTGTTACAATTGTAGGGTCTACCCCTGAACGGTAAATGTTGAAGCACATATTATAATAAAATATACTTCGGGAAAATAAAAACTGTGGTACAATATTTTAACTTTGAATTAGCCATATCTTAACGTTAATTAAAACGGAAATCCACTAGTTACAATGGGAAGGTAACCTTTGCCTAGAGAAATATAAAATATAAGCCACTATGCAACTAGTATAAATATGTATACTAGGCCATGAAGAAAATTAGTGTGCATACATTAATATCAGGATGAAGATGATAGTAACCACCATTTCTTGATATTGATAATTCCTTGTTAAAGTACATAGTTTAACAAACATGCAATCCATTGGAACACAAACATGTATGATCGCTTGTAGCGGTATGATCATAAATGAGGCGGGTCAGATAGTATCAGTGTGCCTAATACCCATAACCATTGATACAATATGTCCTATAATTGGCATATCACCCTCCAGATCCGAAGTAGTGACGCAGCAGAAATCGAACGAGAAAAACAGGATCACGACCCAAGGCACCCAATGTTTGGACATCAGGTACACACAAAACACAATACTCCAATCAAGACATACATTTCTAAAAACAACAAACCCCATGCACACACACACCCTGAATGTCACCGTATTGAGAGGTGGCACGAATTGATGCAGACCCCAGAGATTGAACTTCGGGAGGAACCAGCTCCTACACATCATCTTCCATACAAAATACGGAAGTCGCTGAACAGACTCCGAACTTGTGTATCACGGTGAAAGAGGAATATGAAGCGATGGGGATACACAGATGATGACAGATGTGATTACGGCGCAATACAGGACCCTGACCACCTGATGGCCTGCCCCAATCTCCAGAAAACATGCAATATATGCGATATACTGGAAGTAAAGGACAAGGCAGTGTGTCGCAGAATACTGGAAGGAAAATATATGACGTGGTGCTTGGAAACGAAAAAAAAAAGAAATAATGGCTTGTACAGCAGGTTTTCAACATATAATTCACCTCATTACTGCAATAAATACCTTCATCTTCAGCTCTGAAATATACCTTCGTTACACAGTAGTAAACTACCTTACCTGCTGCAACGATACAGGTGTTGCGTGTAATGTAGTCATTCATTGACCAGACTGAATACGATTTCGTCCCATAAACTATACCATTGTAAATCTTACACAAATGTAACATTCTAGCGCAAGCAGTTCTGGGATAGCAATGGAAGGCTGAGTTATTGCAGCACAACTTGATTTCGCTATTCGCTACTAAACCGCTACTGCTGTCACAACAGCCGTTGTCTTCCACAGTTGAGTTTGTGTTGATTGTTAGCACAACAACTGCAGCAGTCACATCTGTTCGGAGATATGGGGGAGTGGGTGGGGTAAGGGAGGGGGGACATTATTATAGTTACATGTTCATACTTTTTTCATTATTAAAAAAGAGGCTTCATAATATGAAACAACAATATTGTTACTGCATACTTACAAGATCAGAAATATGACTTCATCGTAACTAATTGGCTGATTTGATCGTCTTTCATATTAGTATGTAATCTTGATCTTGATCATGAGAAACCGTTCCACAGCGTAGCTGCGGGTCCCAACTTTGTCTACAGCGGACCCTGTCTTTCGCCACGGAAGTCCAGTGTGTGGTAAGTGCTCTTCTAGAGGCATCTTGAATTTTGCAGATTACAACAAGGGAGTCTGACCAGCGCATTGGGGATATCCGTCGTGGTCATTTTTTACCTGGGGGGTACCAGACTACTGTCACTGTGGATCATCGACTATTGTTTCGCCACAACATATAATTTTCCAAGGTGCATTTTGCCTTGTCTGCATGGATTACCGCATCCTTCACCAGTGAAAATCCTCATATGTCAGAGTTGTGCAGACCTTCATTTCGTTGGTTCCGGACAGTGATTCCGACCAAGCGTCTCTAGAGGAAGACCTAGGTCACTTTCAATTTTGTCTCTAGTGATTGTGTTAGTGTCCACGTTTAGGCACCGTAGCACATCGCAGGGATTACCGTCGAATTGAAGAGAGAGGCTCGAAGGTCTCGGTCATGACAACCTTCCAGGACCGTGTTAATAGACGAGAAGGTTGCCCAACCCGTTCGGCGACGTCATGTCAGTTCAGGTTCCGGGCTGTTCTCCATATTCACAAGAGCTCCAAGATAAATGTACTCGTTGACATCCTCTATTCGTTCCTCGACAAGGAAAACTGAATCCACACTGGCGAAGAGATTGCGCAACACGTTGGTCTTCGAGCTATTCATCTCCAGATCCGTTTTCTCGCCCGCTCTGGTGAATAGCTGCATCTTTGGTTGGCTTCTGCTGCCGACTCTGTGATGAGCACTGTGTCATGGGATTATGTTGTTCGCTTTAAGATGTCACAAAAATAATTTACTGCAACCAGTAGTATTGACCAAAATATCATGTATTGTCTCTTTGTTAACTGAAACCATCCCAAGAGGAGCTAGGAAAAACTATAAGCCCTACTGGAATGATGAGTTGCAGAAAGTGGAAGATGCAGTAACAAATGCTAGGAACATGGCAGAGCGAGAAAAATCCATGGAGGCAAACATCGCCCTCAAAGCCGCCGCGGCGAAGTACAAACACACTCTCAGGCAAACAGCAAGAGAAAGCTGGAAAAATAAAAAGGAAAGTCTAAACCTGGACAAAGACGGGAACAAGCTATGGAAGCTAGTCAGAGCCATGAACGACGAAACCCCGTCAAATAAACAAATTACTATCAAGCAGGGCGAGAACTTGATCACAGGTAAGAAAGCCGCTAACGCCTTTGTCGATCACTATGCCAGAGTAAACCACATCGAGGTCCCTGCAGATAAGCATACAGACATTAGCGAAGAGCTAAAGGGACACGAAAACATAAATACGGCTCCTGAAAAGCACATGATGGCTAAACTAACAATGCGCGAAATGAAAGAGACTATGAGAACACTAAAGAAAAGGAAATCTCCCGGAAAAGACGGGATAACAAACGAAATGCTGATGGGGCTGGGCCAAACAGCGAAGAGGAAATTACTATCAGTCCTGAACCAAAGCTGGAAAAGGGGTATTGTACCCCAGGCATGGAAAGACGCAATACTGGTACCAGTACCAAAAACAGGAAAGGATAAAACAGATCCAAATGGATACAGGCCCATCAGCCTACTGAGCTGTGTCGGCAAGCTGATGGAACGGATGATAAACACCAGACTGATGTGGCATCTGGAGAAAAAACCAATACTAATTCCACAGCAAGCCGGCTTCAGACAGCACAGATCCACTGAGGACCAGGTCATCCTCATAGCCCAGGAGATAGAAGATGCCTACCAGGCACAGAAACACACAGTAGCTGTTTGGGTGGATCTTGAAAAGGCATTTGACAAAGTCTGGAAGGATGGACTTAGAGTCAAGCTAAGAAAAAGTGATGTCTGTGGGAAGATGTACAAGTGGATCAACCACTACCTCAAACAAAGAACGGCCAGAGTCCAAGTACAAGGGCAGATGAGCAAAAAGGTGACACTCGAGCAGGGAGTACCCCAAGGAGGAGTATTGTCACCCACACTCTTCCTGGTATTTATAAACGATATTACAGAGAATATACCAAGAAGAGTCCATAGCTCAATGTTTGCAGACGACCTGGCTATGTGGACCTCTGAAAAGAATCTCACCATGGCAATAAATCGGATGCAGACGGCCCTAACATCGCTGGAAGAGTGGGCGAACTCATGGCTGGTCAAAATAAACGAGGAGAAAACCACATGCACAATATTCTCGCTTTCATTAAAACCCCA
This sequence comes from Ariolimax columbianus, assembly GCA_036924085.1. Lineage (NCBI taxonomy): Eukaryota > Metazoa > Mollusca > Gastropoda > Stylommatophora > Arionidae > Ariolimax > Ariolimax columbianus. The sequence continues at coordinate 6,315,293 of JAVGWX010000019.1, read as the reverse complement.
AAGTACCAAATTAAGTCTAAATGGCAAATTCCTGCAGCCAAACGACAACCCAACCTATCTGGGAGTCACATTTGATCGGCGCATGACATGGAAAAGTCAGATTGAGAGAAACCGAATGAAAGCCAGAGAAAGAATGGCAATCATGAGGAAACTTGCTGGCACAAGCTGGGGAGCAGACGAAGGCATACTAAAGAAACTGTATACTGGAAGAGTGAGACCAGTTCTCGAGTATGGCATTGCGGCATGGACAACAGCAGCGAAGGCGAACTTCGATAAAGTTAACAAACTTCAAAACCAAGCCATGAGAATTATAACAGGTGGCATGAAGTCAACGCCAATTGTAGAACTTGAAAAGATTACAAAACTGCAATCCATGACCGATAGAAGAGACTGCAGAGCCCAGCTGCAGTCAGAGAAACTGGTATACCAGGTATTGCAAACATAAACTGGCAGACTGAAAAAGAAAGGAGAGATACTACCCTAAGCTTCATAACGAAAAGCTACCCAAGCATGGACTGGATCCATGCATACACCGACGGTTCTGTAACAAACACTACACAGAACGGAGGGCAGGACCATTCCTGAACCTACCAAATGGCAGACAAATAACACTGTCACTCGCTACTGGTAAGTACACAAGCAATTTCAGAGCGGAGGCAGAGGCACTGAGGGCGGCAGTGGAAGAAATGGTGACACACAGTGAAAATGAGAGCCATATAGTCCTGCTGACAGATGCTCTCGCCGTAGTCACAGCGCTAAAAAGCCAGAAAAACACTGAGCTTAATGACTTAAGAGCAGCACTCTGCAAACTGTGCCAGCAGTCCACACCAAAAAGGGTAGTGGTACAGTGGGTTCCGTCACACTGCAACATCCAAGGCAACGAGGAGGCAGACAGACTGGCAAAAGAAGGTGCACGACTACCACAAACAGATACCAGTATGACGTACGAAGAGTCAAAACGGCTTATCAAAGCCAGATACATGAACAAATGGGGAACCGAACATACTGGTTACACCAAAAACGATACCTATTACCAGTTGAACCGAAGAGAGCAGGTCGTTGTCTTCAGACTTCGCACTGGCCACAACAGACTGAGGTACCACCTATTCAACAAATTGAAGATAGGGTGTACCGACGAATGCCCGTGCGGTACTGGTAAAATGACCGCTGAACATCTGCTGCAGAACTGCCCGACATACGAGGATCAGAGAGAGCAGATGTGGCCATTACCAGTGGAACTGCAAGACAAGCTCTATGGCAGTGGCGAGAGCCTCAGGATGACCGCCGCTTTTTTCGAAAAAATAATGGTTACTGTCTGACTGCGTACGCAGAAGCAGAAGAAAAAGAAGTCTCTTTGTTATAAATGTTTTTTGGACCATCTATAAAGTCCAAATAGCTGAATTTACAGTGACATTTGTTTGTGTTTTGTTAACATACTTTTAAAGTACAGACTGACAATCAAGAAATTACACCAAAGAGCTTTTTGTTGCGTTCGCCGTATTTCCCCTATCCTCAATGCGGTGTGCTTTGCACTGTGGTTTTTTTATTGTGCGCCTGTAGACCCAGTATATTCGACTACAGCATTCATTTTATTTATAGATATAGTTGGTCAACCTTTAGCTGTTTTCTAATTTCCTGAATGCTAATACATCTTGTACATTGTGGGCATAGCACAGTGCAGAATATGAGAGGGTGGAGCAGAATTGTGAACAACCAGCGAGTGACAGAAACCATCAACATCGACACTCTTTGCATTCTTTGATAGACACTGAGCACGATCTCCAAAATGCAACAAAGTTGATCCTTAGAAACGAGATCTAAATCAATAATAAAATATGAGGCAAAATAAAACTTGATGGTGAAGCTAAACGACATCTGAAAGATCAGTTTAAAAGTAGATACGACTGTCGCTGTGTACACATATTGTAACTTTGGAAATAGCAAATTACCTCACATAAGAAGGACAATTCATCCAAATGAGATTGAGATGAGAGATGTGGAAAACTGGTCAGACAAAGTTATTGCAAAGAATTTGGAGATGACATCATTAATCTTCAGTTTAAACTAGACTTCCTTAAGTCTTTCTTGTTACATTTGGATACTGTATTCTTGTAGAAACAAAACATGTTTACATTGAAGCTTTGGCCATTTCTATTATTTATGTCACTTTGTACAACCAATCACTTTAGTTTATCAAAGCGCTTTTATATCACATTATGTTGGTCTTATGTGTTGTTTAATTTAATGCCCCAAACATGAATGCTATATTATTATATAATAAGTTCTCACTTGTTACCGTTGGCTATCAGTCAAATATATATTCTCAAGTATCCTCTCACCCCAATGTCATATATTGTTTCTCTTGGCTGAAATCTTCTTGGATCCCCAAAGAGCTGGTCAAAACTATACTCTAAACGTCTACACTAAAATGACACTTACAAGATAGTGGACCCCTTGGCTATCATCCACACACATTCAGATCAATCATATCTCTACCATTCACTGCCAAGATTTTATCATCAAACCTCCCAATACTAGTGGCACTTTTTTTTGTTGAGCTATGACGTGTACACATATATATCATTTTATGTGTTTAGTGAATGCCAATGTTTCACTTCAATAAGACAAGACCAATTCTACAAACACACTTAACATCCGCACAATTCTATAGATCTATAGTTGATGTAAGGAAAGTCCACCATTAAGTAGAAAGCTTTTTTTTTGAATGGTTGGTTTTATCATGTATTTCAGAGCTACATTTCCGTCCTGATACTATTTGAGTTTCTAAGTAAATGGTTCTCTACCAGTGTTGCTACATTTCCTTTCTGATAATATTTTAGTATTTAGATACATGGTTTTCAAAAGGTGTGACTGCATTGTCCACCTGATATTATGTAAATGCCTAGGCACGTGTTTATCAACGCTTTTTGATTCATCTTCCATGGATCTAGACAAATGTTTATCAACTGGTGTTGCAGCATGTCCCATCTGATTTCATTCGAGGGTCTAGATACATTTGTATCAGTTTTACTGAAACATAGATAAATGGTTACCAAAAATTGAGCAAAATATTGTGCATGACTAAAGTGTGTGTACTAAGAAAAAATCCAAATAGCCCTTACTTGTGACACACTGAGCATCCCTGTCATTGAAGGAACAATTGTCGGCAATATCTTCTATTCATATTGCTTTGTTCTGTATATGTATTTTCAGTAGCTTTATTAGTCAACATTGCACAACATATTTGTGTTTTATGCATTGGACATGATCAATACGTTTCCAGATCAATATTTTAATTCTAGAACCACAAGATCCAGCTGGAAATTACTAAATACAGGTTAACTTCTGAAATTAATGTATATGACGTCTGAATCATGTCTGGGTTGTTTGCACAAGTGTGTTGTCCCTCAGTGCGCGAACATTTGTGGAATTGCACCAGTGCATAACATCAATACATAAATGTGCAACATATTTTTCAAGAACTTAGCAAAACATGTAAAAACATACTCAGTTACAGTCTATGGGGAGGATTGAATGAGCCGTGCACAAGTTTATGACTGATATGAACAATATAAAGATGGTTGTGAAAGCGGTAAGAGTGATGGCACGTCTGTATAAATATTGATGAACTCGTGCACACAGAAGTGTTGTTAAGTCTGCGAATGACAATTCCTGAGTTGTTTGAAGATGTACACATTAGTTTCAATGCAGGCTAGTCAATTCTTACAGATGATGTGGGTATGGCGTCTCATATAAATGTGTTCAGAAATTGCTCTCAGATGACCAGAAAGAGGAAATCAACGTACGCACTAGTTACCTGTAAAACCACCAAATCCACCAAATTTTGCTTCCTGTGACTTTTATATTCCCAAAAATGAAATGCCACCTGAGAGAAAACATATTTCAGGGTGCTGACAATTATACTACATAATGTGGACGCTGTACACTATTTCAGAACATAAATTCAGTTTTCGAGCACTGCAAACAATGATGTGCTAAGTGTGTTGCTACGGCAGGAGACTACTTAGAACTTGGAAGGCAACAGACTTACAAATCTCTAACTATTGTATTTTGTTTTTTAAACAAATCTAGTTCGGTACTTTTTTACCACGCCTCATAGATTACTGACTTACTTTCCGTGCATGTCAACCTCACAAAGTCTTCGACTAAAATCAGTCACTGTCAGTGCTCTTTCATCTGCCACTATCAGTGCCACCATTGCATAAGATTGCTGCATCCTGGGACATATAACCAGGTGTTTCGGGTCCTGGACGGCCACACATTCACAAAATTCATTGTCTGCAATTCCACACTTTTTCAGGCTAGACCCAGATCTTGACACACCTGTTCTTGCCCTGTTCATACATCTCCACGTAATATATGTAAAATCTTGTCTTTGTGCAAGTTCTTTCTCTATCCTTTAACAATGTTCATCATTCTTGTGGCGCCACTTTTATATGCAATTTCTCTCGGGGCTCTTTTCTAGGGACTGTTCAGTCCGCAGAAACATTGTCTTTGATTTCAGTCGTTTTCTTTCTGCTGTTTGTCCAAACAGTTTGTATCTGGTCACATGCCAGCTTTTATTTCTCTCTCCTTGAGATGTAACATGCCGTCTACTATCCAGACGAGCGATACCAGCGAATGCACATAATTTCTCCGTTGGTTTCGGTTTAAGGCATCCTGTTACAATTTGACCAGTTGTATTTACCATTGATATATCTCAGGGAACGCCAGACAACATGATCGTTTCGAATCATGATACTTTAGTTTGATCAGTCAGTTATCAGTAAAAGTAACCCATAACATTACTGCCGTAGGGGTGTGAGGTGTTAGCGATCTCACATTTCAAAGGATCGGCTATATGAGGGCGGTATCCATCTTTTCTACCTCCCCGCTTTTACTTCCCGGACTGAATCGCTACCCATTTAAGGCTGGGTCGACTCAGGAGTCATTGCGATGTGAAAAAAAAACCTTACCGCCTCAACTGGGGAATGAACCCAGGACAACTTAGATGCGAAGCCAGCGCGCTAACTACTGTAAAGTAATCTAATACGATACTCTGGTGACTGATTTCTTCTTCTTCATACACTGTCAAATGTTGACTTAAATTTGTTAAAATAACGCAGCGGTCATCCTGGGGCTGTCAACAGTGACATAGAGCTTGAATATTGTTGGCACTGTTGACGGCCACATAAACTTTCTCTGGTCCTTATATGTAAGGACATTTTTCAGCATATGTTCAGGGATCATTTTCTCAGGAGCATCGGTCAGTAGCCGCTATCTTCAGTTTTTTAATATATATTGTGCCTCAGTCTGTGGTATAATTTTTTGTGTAGCCATTATGATCTCTGTCCCGTTGTTTGATGTGTCTGACCATAATACACCGTTTGGACCCTTCGTAGGCCACACTTGAATCACGTGGTGTTAACATTCAACCTTCTTTGACCAGTATGTCTGCCTCCTAATTGTACTGAATGTTGCAGAGGGATGAGACTAAAAGTGCTATGACACTTCAGGGTTTGATCTGCTGGCATAGTTAACAGAGTACTGATCTCAGGTCTTTGAGGTTTGTATTTGTATGACTCTTTAGCAGTGTAACCACTAACATGGCATCTCTAGCAATAAAACAACATGATTTTCATTGCGTTCATTTGTCAGCATAGCTCAGAAATACCTGCCCACCTACATGTTATGTTGTGTTTGCCGCTAGTGAATGCATGGGTCCAGTCTGTGATTGGGTAATTCTTCTCTCTCTCCTTCTCTCTCTCTCGTTATCTCTCTCTTGTTCTCTCTCTTGTTTTTGTCTTTCTCTATCTCTCTCTCTCTCTCTCTCTATATATATATATATATATATATATATATATATATATATATATATATATATATATATATATATCTGTGTTATGACACTTCTTTCTTTTTCAGTCTGCCTGATCTTGTTTCAGATATCTGATATATTTTCTTTCACCTCTGGAAATAACTGCTCTTTCCTGGTGGATTTCCATACAGTAATGACAGGCATTGTTGTCAATTATAGAGTTTAAAGGGCCATCTCTTATCTTTATTTTAGCTTTTTCTACACACTTACTCAAATGCAATCTCTATTTTTCAAATCCATTCAATCTCTGATGAAGTCGATGCTCAGTCAGTCCTCTTAATTGTTCTGCTTGCTGCTGTCTCTTTTATTGTTCATTGATTGTAGGTTTTTAATCTTCTCAAGTTCTACAATTGGCATTTACTTCATCCATCCTGTTATAATTATCATGATATGGTTTTTATACTTAGCTGCTGTTGCAATGCCATACTCGAGAACGGGTCTAACTCTTACGGTGTATAGTTTCTTTAGTATTCTCTCGTCTGCTCCCCAACCTGTGCTAGGAAGTTTCCCCATGTTTGTCATTTTCTTCCTTGCTCTCATTTGGGTTCTCTCAATCTGAGCTTTCCATGTCATGTGCCAATCACATGTGATGACTAAGTAATGTGGGCTGTTGTTCAGCCACACGCATTTGCCATTGGTATTTCTTTTTGCATTCTGTGGGTTTTGTTTTCATTTGATATTACGAGGTGTGATAAAAAAGTATCCGAATTGGATTTATTAAAAAATAACACAAAACATGGAGCACAAATTAGATACAAGTTATGGTTAAGAGTGCTAACAAACTTCAAGTAATCTACAATAAGGATGAGGTGCTCAAGCTAGTAGACCATTGCCATCAATAATAAACTATCCCTGGACCAAGTAAACATGATCAGGATAGGCAGGGCAACAACAATAATGAGCAGACCAACAACAAGGGACAGGGAAAATAACAATGGAACTTAAAACAAAAACCATTGTTTTCCAGGCATATGTCCGTGAAGCATGGTTTACCTACATGTACCAGGTGAGGAGTAAACAGCTTTAATAGATGTATGTGCAGAACTCTGGTAGATATGGGGCAGGATAAGACCACCAGCGCAGAGTTATCGGAGAGCGCAGGCATTATCACGGTCTTTTCAATGCTTAGTCTTGAAAGCTTCCAATGGCCTGGACACACTCTGTGGATGGAGGATGGTAGAATACCAAGGATTGTATATATGGGGAATTCCAGTTGAAGAAATGTTCTCGGGACCGGACACTACTTTGGTAGAAGGATGTATGCCAGCAGTATATAAATGATGCAGGCATGGACGAGCACTGGCACTGAATACATATACTGATTGCACATATTATAAGGAATTAGAGTTTGAGAAGACACACCATGCACCAATGCGAAGTGTCCTGATTGTTCTTGCACATACAGTGTGATACGCTTCTCTGCTCGAATTTGTCTAATACGTCACATTTATTATCGCCACCGACTGTAGCTACATACTTCTTTATTCAAAGTATAATTACTTCTGTCTGAGAAGACTAAACGAGTCAATGAGAATTGATCCTGTTGTATGGAAGTGAATCATTGACATTCACTTAACGCATAAGAAAATATATGTTTATACATGCCCTAGTCCCAAATTATCACCGATCGGTCAATATTGACAGGTTTGATGATAATATCTTGGTAGCCAAAGTTAGATAGAACATGTGTCTCTAAAGTACATATATTGTTATGATCATATCCAAGAAAGTTAGATACACGTATTGATCTCTGACAGACTGATTTTGTCAGGATGGTAGACACGGCCTTCGTCGGCGAGATGCCACTTAATGTCATCTGTGTTATCCAATATTTTTGGTGTTATTCATTCTTGTAATTTCAAATAATCCCAATCATGATTTTCTGCATTCTCTGAATATTGTTGAATTTGTATGTGCACATTGTTAGTTAGTTTTCTAGGTCCTGGAATTTTGCTATAGCATATTTCCGTTACTTAGCTACCTTTATATATGTAGCTTGAACTCAATATTAGTTATAGCTACTATTAGGTGATGATCACTACCTACACCTGCCCCTCACCTAACTTCCACATCTGGCAGAGAATATCTCCATCTGGTGCTGATCATTAACTGTTTTTTATTATTGGTTAATTGAAGAATCGAATGTTAGTGGGTGTATATACTTATGTGTGAAGGTTGTTCCTTATAGTTTCACTCTTATCAGTCTATTATTTGTGTAACATTGGTTTCCTTGATATCATTGTTTCTTCTTTTCCTTAAAGAATAATGACCAAATCGTTGTCTGTCCTCTCATTCAGTGTAGAATATTGTTTGTTTTTTTCGTGTTGCTGACTTAATTCTACCTGTTCCTGTCCATCTACTTTCCTATTCATGTTCCTATAAAATATTATCTAGAGTGTCACTTTTCCGACTGTAAACATTTTTGGTTTACCTATCTCATTCGACAGAGTACTGTTCGGAACTATATAAGCATGATCCCAGAAAAGCAATGTCTCCTGACGTGAGTCTGAAAGAGGAAAATCAACGGATAACAAGGGAAGAAGTGTATGAAGCCGTGCAAATGCTGAAAGGAGGGAAGGCTGTAGGTGTGGATAATATCCCAGCAGAGCTCCTACAAGTGGTAGGTGAGGCAACCATTGATACCCTGACATACATCTGTAATATAATTTGGCAGATAGGAGAGTGTCCCTCCAGCTGTACAAAATCAGTAAATATACCATTGCCTAAATCAGGAAACCTATATAGGTGTCAGAACTATCGAACAATCAGTCTGATAAGTCATCCAAGTAAAGTTATCTTGAGAATAATACTTAATAGACTGAAACCACAGGCAGAGAATATCATTGTCGAAGAACAAGCGGGCTTTCGAGTGGGATGGAGTGCCATCGAGCAGATATTTAATATTCGACTAATGAATGAGAAGTACTCAGAGTATCAACAACAACTCTACCATGCCTTCATTGACTTTAGAAATGCGTTTGACAGAGTGTGGCATACGGCGCTATGGTCAACAATGAGGCATTATAAGTTCAACAGTGACTTTGTGAGGGTAATTGCAAACCTTTATGGGCAGACGACAAGCGCAGTCTCTGTAGAGGGAACGCTAGGCGTTTGGTTCCGTACGACGGTGGGTGTGAGACACTCTTCAATATATTCTTGGAGAGAATAATGGAGTCGACCTTAAAAGAACATGTTGGCCGGTTAAAATAGGTGACAGGTGTGTCAAAAACTTCCGATTTGCTGGTGATATTGATGTATTTCCAGGCACAGAAAGGGAACTCCAGGAGTTTATTGGTAGCTTGGATAGAGCGGCCCTGAATTTTGGTATGGAAATAAATGCAGATAAAGCAAAGCTCGACCAATAACATAGCAAGATTTAAATCTGTAATAGAGGCAAATGGGCAGGAACTTGAGGTGGTAAAACGTTTTAAATATATGGGATCATTGATCAGTGAGGAGGGATCGAAGCCAGAGGTAATTACAAGAATATCATAAACAACAGCGGCGCTGACTCGGCTGAAACATATATGGCAAGACAAGCGGCTCACCCTCTACATAAAAGTTAGACTCTTTGGTGATATCAATATTTATATATATCTGCCTGAACCTGGACCTGGACCATTACAGCAGATATCCAGGGCAGAATACACGCAATATAAATGAGGTGGTATAGAGAACTCCTAAATGTTGCATATACATATCGTGTCACGAACGTAGAAATACGTCAAAGAGTTGAAGACGATATTGGCCCATTTGAAGTTCTGTTCACAGCTATCAAAAGACGAAAGATGACCTGGTGCGGGCACGTCGCGTGGTCTAACGGAATTACCAACTCGGTACTCTTTGGTTCCGTACCGGGACAGAGAGGGCGAGGACGTCCAAGGAAGAGATGGGTGGACAACATCACTGAGTGGTCAGGCCTTCGTACCGGTGAGATACGACAGGCAGCGACATACAGAGATGGATGGCATGGTATTTCGGGAGTGTCTTCATGTGTGCCCCAACGACCTGATGGGTACGGGATGAACTGAACTGAACTGATCTAATTCTTGACTAATTCTTTCATCGCGTGAATCTCTGCATCATAATTATGGCAGAGTTTTCCTGTTGGTGCTGCAACTGTTTCCATAATCTGGGTATTATATATACACTCCCGCTCCTCCTTTATTTACTGCATTGTGTGCTGACCCATATGTGTATAACCATAGATCCTGTGGATAGTTTTCAACCAAGAAACTGAGAGCAATTGTCTTACGTTGCACTATTCTGTTCCACCTTGCATAGCATTCCCTTTGTTGGTTTCTTGGTCCTCAGTAGAGACGCATTTTCGAAAACCCGCCTGCTGTGACACAAGGATGTTCTCACTCTCAAGGTACCATCCTCAGATAAATGATACGTTGCATTGTTTTACAAGGCCAACTTGTAAGGCTGGATGGTCTATAACTAGTTGATAGGAAATTGGCGTTTCCATATTTTAGGAGCGGTATAATAATTGCTTCTCTCAAGACACGATGGACTCTGCCTGAGATCCAACATGCATTGAAGATCTGTAGCAGTTTGGTACTCCCAGGTTCGTAATCATTTCGTTTGACCCCTCGTAAACCCCTGACGACTTTCTCATTTTTAATTTGGATATTGCTAGCTGCAGTTCTATTATAGTAAATGGAGTATCCATAACCGCTGGTATAATTTCATCACTTCTTATATTTTGTTGCTTCTCTCTGATCTCGTGCTGTTTCTCTGTACTAAAGTCACTATCATTGTCTTTAGCAAAGATATCTGTAAAGTGATCAGCTGCCTGTTTACCTGTGATGATGTTTCCATCTGTATTTAATGCAACCCGTGTGTTCCCCCATGTACCTTCATCAAATAGTTGTTTTACCAACTTCCCCATTTACTTGGTGTCCTTTTCAAAGATCAGGGTCTCTGTTTTCTCCTTCCAGCTTTTCCTCCTGGCTTGCAGCTTAGCCCTTTGGAATTTGCCTTTGGCGTGTTGAACATTTTGGTGGTGATTTTGAATTGGGCTTGTCTGCTTGCTTTCGGTAAGTTTCCACTTCATTGTGTAGTTTCTCTAGTTCATTGTTCCAGTAAGGTCTATACTTTTTTCGCGTCTCTCTAGATATGGTTTCACGGGCATCCTGTAGTATGTGTCTGCTGAACTCGTCAACTACCGTTTCTATATCTATGTCTACATTTATATCTTTAACTATTACTGCTGGTACGATTCTGGTACATTTTCCAGCCTGCCTTTTTGTAGTTCCACCTTGGTATTGTGCTGCTCTCACTGAGATATTAATTTTCAACAGTTAGAAAAACTAGCCTGTGATCACTGGCCCCCAGTTGTTTCCCAACAACGCGTGAGTTGTTCCACTTCATATTTGCTGAATGTAGTGCTAGATCTAGTGTGGAGGTAGTATGCCATACTCTCCAGTAGAATGACTGGTTCACTGATCAGGATAAGTCCATTTGCATCCTGCTTTATAATTCATCTTCTCTATTGTCCAATTGATCGTAGCCCCAGCTTTGTGATTGGCTGTTGACATCTTCACAAACCATTTTTTTTTTCAGTGGTTGTATCCAGTGCCAGAGGTTGGTCACTCGGGGAAGTAGAAATTCAATAGGTAAAATTCGGTATTTTCAATTTCTAGTTAATGCATCTGGTATTCTGCCCCTTTCGTATATGCTCAATCTGCCTTGCACTGACATTATTCCACCCTTTCGTCTTTCGTTTCGGTCCACTCGATAGCACTGATACCCTCTAAATGTGAATAATGGGTCGTTGTTTAGATGTATCTATTGCATGCAGCACACATTGACTTGCTCTTTGTTTAGATGTATCTCTTGCATGCAGCACACATTGACTTGCTCTTTGTTTAGATGTATCTCTTGCATGCAGCACACATTGACTTGCTCTATGTTTAGATGTATCTCTTAAATGCAGCACACATTGCCCTGCTCTTTTTTTAGTACAGTTCAAGTTCTAGTTTTTTGCTATACCCATATATTTTTTTATTGACTCCTTCCGAATTCCAGTGCATTATTGTCAGTGGTCTTTGCTTTTTCCTGTTTAGTTCTGTTTGCCAATAGCTCTTGTCTCGTGCTTCCTGGCTCCCCAAGGCAACCGAGATGGACCTACACTAACTAAGGTTGGACCTTCGAGGGGGCCCAGCACTGCACCTGCCTGGTTGTCCATCACAGGCCCAGTGTCATAGCGTGTTGTTAATATAGACATACTCCCATATATGTGACAACATGATTGATGTAGTGCACCTCTTGGCTAGTTGCATCCGTCTTCAGCATCTTAAAGTTGCTTTGGCAGAATGTGGTCTTGCTCGAAAGGGTGTGATGATTGTGATGATTGTGATGAGTGTGATGATTGTGAGGATTGTGATGATTGTGATGATTGTGATGATTGTGATGATTGTGGTGATTGTGGTGATTGTGAAGATTGTGAGGATTGTGATGATTGTGATGATTGTGATGATTGTGATGATTGTGATGATTGTGAAGATTGTGATGATTGTGATGATTGTGATGATTGTGATGATTGTGATGATTGTAAAGATTGTGAAGATTGTGATAATTACTATATTGTGGACATGGTCCCGTTTTTTGAAAATCCCCGAAGGGAGGCAGCCTAGGATCGTCACGTCCTGCCATAAACGAAGCATATACATGTTAGTCGGGTATCTCCTTACTCCCTTTGGTATTCGCGTCTCCTCTGCAGTAATAGCATTCCCCGCCACCTCAGAGGTGGTCATAAAGAGGAAGAGGCAAACTTTGGGCTAGCCTGTATTTCTTCGACCTCCATTTGGATGACTGGTAGAAGACAAAAGTAAAGAAATTGTCCAGAATGAATTTAACTAATGAAGTGGGGGTGGGGGTGGATTGATTCAGCCCAGAGCGTGTACCACTTGCCGTTGGGTTTTGCAGCTCCACCTAAAGGAATCCACCTTCTCCTCGGCCTCTTAGTCTGGCCCCTCTCCAAGGACCTGTCCGGTTTGGGTGACCCTAACTCTCGCTGGCATAGCTCCATGAATCATTGGACGCGCATGCTCTCCAACCCCGTCAATGTAGACCTACATATGGAGAGACGTTCACCTTCATGATTATCTACTGAATTATGAGGATATTGAAGCCATACACCGATTATATAGATTGACTTTACGTTAGAGGGAGTTATGACAATCCCAGTAGCAGATACACGCATTTTTTATTATTAAGCGTTCTATTTCCTTGAAGTTTGTCTCTATTAAGCTCATTTCTGTGTCGTCGTGCCCACCTATTGCTATCCTTCAAAATCCATCATTCTTAAATTGACACTATGCACTGGAGACATTTATGTCAGAGCATGATTAATGTAGCTGCTTGCACGATGACTTGTATTTGTTATTTGTGATCAGAGTTGTCCTTCTCCTGGAAGAGCTGCCTGCCAGAGAAATGACTATTACCTACCTGGTATGTTAATCAGTTTTCTCTGATATCCTACCCACCTTGCGTTATGGTAACACTATCAACAGAGGTCGTGTGAATTTCCATTAAGTTTATCAGGAACACATGCATATTTCATTTATAATCTATGAATCCTAACTGTTCCCTTGCTTTCTATCAGTTATATTTCGATTTACACTACAACAGTCAACTTTTAACCATTAATGATTGAAAATCAAGGGCTAATTTAGTCCATAGTAGCCGTTACAAGGGCACCTCACACTCTCTTCCTATTTAGCAGTTCAAGAATTTATTATATATTTAATAGTTGTTATTTGCCTAGATTGTGCTACATTTTTGATATTTCTTTGTATATATGAAACCAGTCATGCTATGTCAAAACATTGTGTATATGTCCTATTCATTTGCAAAACTAATGCCAGTTCTTTAATGTACTTTGTCTTTACTTTAAAATTATGTCTGAATAAAAAAGTAGTGTTTATAATTGTAAATTGAGCTATCGAAGCTTTATAAATTTTCTAAATATATTTATAGATTAGAGAAAATACATCATATTTTGGACATTACCTACGTGTGGCAGTTAGCCACTTTGTTACATCTTTGAGCAAATAAATGGTTGCAGTACAGACTAATATGAAAGAAGGTAAAACCTACCAAGAGAAACGCGACATATTTCTGATGTTCTTTTATCTCTCAGTCTTAGTCAAACTGTACTTTTGCAGGGGCCGATGCCTTTGTGCAGTTCCAAGTTCTGGTATGAGCTGGATGTGAGGAAGGATTTCCTGCCTAACATTCTAGGCGCAAACATCTTATCAATCTGCTGCGTTGAGACAAGTGCCGCAGAGAGTGGTTAACCAATTTGCGAGTCTGTAATAATAGACTCAAATCCTAGAACAAAGTAGACTCACATCAGTTAAGGGGCCATTTATGCTATCCTTAACAAACTAACTAGCCATGTCAGTGTTTTGCCATGTCACACAACTAGTCGCCTCTTACGACATGCTCTGTGGGGCAGTGGTGCTATTCTTGTCCTTGTTATATACAAATGCCCCGGCAGACTTCTCCGACCACCCATTTATGTAGCAGTATCAATAATTTGTTAAATATTATAGAGCCTCATTTATAAATCTAAATAAGCGTGATAATGTGACCGTATGTTCTCCTCCATATCTCTGATCAGGTGCGAATGATGCAACTTTGGAGCTAAAAGTCAATGGTGCCCTGGCGGTAGAGAAAAATGGATCTTGTGGCACCAGTTTTCTGGGAAATGCAGAAAACGCCATCGAGTTGTGCTGTTCTAGTACAGCCAAACCTTGTTATCCCACACTTACTATAGATGGGACTGTTGTTGCTCAAAACCAGTCAATGTGTGTTAAATTTAGCGGATATTATAAAATTGGCACAGTGAATTTGACAAAATCATTTTCACTCTGCTATTTGAATAAAACCATCACATGCAGCACCTGTATGATAGAAGCAGGTAAGCTGGTTTGCTACTGTCTGTTTCTAATAATTATCATTTAGAGCAGAAGATTATGGAGGTTATTGCACTAAAGAGGTGAATTATATGTTTGAAACCTGATAAACAGTAGATGATATATTTGTGATTACGAGTCACGTTTGCGTTGAAATTAAACTGTTTCATTTATCGAGATCAAATTCAGTATCGAGAAAGGATACTTAGTATCGTCATCCTTATTAATCATTAACTTTCCCAAAAACTTTTTTTTGGTGCTAGTGTGCGTGCCAGTTGCTAAGTGTTTTTACATTTCAAAAAACAATTTATGGTAAAAATTAACATCCCATTGTAACTAGTGATGCATGATTTAATTCACAAGAAGATATGGACAATTTACAGTTAAAATATTGTGACATTTTCTATTTTCTCTAAAACTAGTTTATTCGGTTTTTTTTAAAATCATGTCAGCCAAGCGTTGCCAATACAATTATATCACCAACATATCCTTAAACTACAGCAGCTGGTACATTTTTGTTTAGGTTCAGTAACCATTGTTCTGAAGTTGGTTCGATATTTTAATGAAACGCACACTGCCATTGTGGCTTTTAAGCTAGCTAATATACATGCTTATCTCTATGATTGTATCATATCTATTGTACGTGATTGTCTCTATAATGTTATCCGAACTATTTACATTTTCTAAGAGAGAAACATATCGACCAAGATTATTAGTTGAGACAAACTGGTAACATCCATTTCAACTATTTATGTAACGTAACTTAAAACTCAATCTCGTTTTTGCTGCTGATTTTAATGTTTTGTCTTGAGAACTGTGTTTTAACTAAGACTACATTAAATTAGACATACGTTTAGGTCAATGCTCGCCACATGATCACCATAGTAATACATTATATTATCGGGACTGAACATTTATAGGTGTAAAATCAAACTTCAAATTGAAATTATGAAAACAGTAAGTCTAACAGAACAACTTTAAAATATGTTCACATTATGTACAACAATGTAGCGTAGATTGTTTTTTACGTTTATTTAGTTTTTTTTTAAATCTTTAATATCGTATGTGCAATAGAAGTAATTAAAACCAAATTATTCTTTCTGCTGTATTTTAATCTATACCCTGAAGAACTATTTAAGCATTTTAGTGAATGGTAATTATTGGAAGGCATTTTTTATTTTGGCAAAGAAGGAAAAACGACACTTAGAATTTAATTAAAACCAATTCAATCCTGGATATTTTTTCTAATTTGCGACTTTCAATCCGAGTCATGTACTTCCATTGTACGTCAAAGTTGTATTAAAAAATGAAAGGATTAAAACTGAACACATCTATAATTAAAACATTGCAATACACACAATTAACCTATGAAATAAAAGACATGATATATTAATATTGATCGTTGTATGGCTTCAATGCGGAAGTAGCAATTCGAGAAACTACATTTTTTTGTTTACAAACCATTGTGTCTGTTTTGTTGATAAATATATCAATTTCTTAATACATACATGTCATATTATTTGTGCCAGTCAAAGTCTGAATCAGTCCTGTTGAATATCCACGGAGTAATCAAGGTGCGAGATCATAAGGCTGTTGAAATAATAAATCATGTATTGGTTCTAGAAACTGAACTACCTTAATGATTAATGATTTGATTTTCAAACATCGGAACTTTTGAAAATGTTGAACTATCGAACATATATTTACTATTTAACACCAATTACGCATGCGCGGACAACACCATCATGCTATCATCATTATCTGGTTGCTCATTCCAGAGACTGGTTGTAAAGTTGTCTGAGTATGTCTCTCCATTTGACCACATCATGTGCAGTTCTTTTTACTTCAGAAAAGGTTCGTACTTTCATGTCCCGGCATGCCTGTGATGTAAAGGTGGGTGTTGGTCGTCCCGGTCCTCTCTTCCCATGAATCTTGCTCTCAAGTATCTTCTGTAGAAGATTTGCATGTCCGTTATTGTGACTCAGCGTACTCAACCGACGTTTTTTGTATGACATACATTATTTAGTTTTTGAGCGCCCACTTCAGTGAGTACATTGTCATGACATATTTTTATGTACAATTCACTCTTTCTTTTATATGGTTGCACCACATTTGAAACGCTGCCAATTATATTTCGAACTAATTATATAGAGCCCATGTTTCATCCCTAAACAGTGCAACTGGTCATATATGAGTGGCTATGATTATTTTCCCCAGTTATGTCCTGTAATTCTTTGAGGTTAACAATTTATGTTTTTACTTGACATCGCAATCATTGTTTTGATTTCTGTCTCATTGCGGGCATCTTCTGTTATGGTTTGGCCCAAACATTGCGGCATCTTCTGTTATGGTTTGGCCCAAACATTGCGGGAACCTTTTGTTATGGTTTGGCCCAAACATTGCGGGCATCTTCTGTTATGGTTTGGCCCAAACATTGCGGGCATATTCTGTTATGGTTTGGCCCAAACATTGCGGGAATATTATGTTATGGTTTGGCCCAAACATTGCGGGAATCTTCTGTTATGGTTTGGCCCAAACATTGCGGGTATCTTCTGTTATCGTTTGGCCCAAACATTGCGGGCATCTTCTGTTATGGTTTGGCCCAAAAATATAAACCTGTGCATATGTTCGATTATTTCTCCATTGATGATTACATGTAATCGTAAATGTTGCTTGGATATTACCAAAGTCTTAGTCTTCGATGTGTTTGTGTTCAGGACAAAGTCTTTGGCAGTGATATTATCTTTTTCTAGTAGTTTTTTGTATCTTTGATGTTGAGCATTCCATTACAGTTTGATCGGCAAATGTGATGGCAAAATATAAACCTGGGTACGTGTTAGATTATTGCTCCATTGATTATTACATGTAATTGGCTATGTTGCTTGGATATTACCAAGTATTTTAAAGTAGCATTTTCAACTTTGATGCTGATCTACCCACTTCCGTTTGATCGGTAAATGTGATGACAATAACTGTCATACCATTAACTTTGACACCATCATATCAGATTATGCGTTATAGAGACTCAGAGAAAGTAAGCAGTCTTGTCGTAAATCCTGTCTTATGGAAACTCGATTCGTGAGGCCTTCTGCGATTGACAAAATCGCCTCTTGATTGTCATACAGGTTTTGGATTAACCTAATTGTTGCGGCATCAGAAAAATGTTGCTCCAGGGGACTCGGTCAAAACTTTTCACGTAGTCAATAAAGCAGATACATAGCGTTCGTCCTTGTTCGATCATTTGTTTTGCGAGAAACCGCAATAATCCGGTTGACCGTATCATATTGCATTATATTGTTGTGCGTGGTCTTCTGGTCTTTTTAGTGGTGTGTTATCTTCACAAAGTGGTCCTCATAGATTTCGATGGCCTAACAACAGCTATCTTGATCCAAGTCCCCATAATTGTACAGTTCCTTAACACATTCTGTCCATCTCATTGTTAGTATATTTCCATCCGTATCATTAATTATTAAAGATTGTATGGCATTAGGCTTACAAAACGATTGTAGTAACTCCTTATGGACTCGATTGAAGTTATCTGTTCTCTCCATGTCTTCAATTTATTTGCATCGGTCTATCCGACATTTCGTTTGTGCCATCTTACATTCTCGATCTAATTCATTCTTGATACGATTATAAATGATAACATTGCCATGTTCTGCATTATTATGTTTTCCATTTGCGTCTGGCCTCCATTTTGGTTAGCTTTTCAGATGTTACCCACGGCTTCTTGTTTTCTGCTCTTTTGTTACCCAATCGTATCTCTGCGGCCACTTTTACGTTCTCTTTTATATCCTGCCATGTTTGCTCTATATCGCCAGTAACGTGGTGTTTGTCCATACAGCAGCAGTAACGAGCTTTGGAATGTAACTCTTTTCTCCAACTAGTTTAAGCCACTTAAACTTCACTTTACTAGTTGTTCGAGTAAAGTTCGATTTTCCTGGTTTCTTCCATCATAGTTGGAATGTCATGATAAGCTAATTATGATCGGAATAAGTATCCTCACAAAGGTAAGCAAACGCATTTTATTGCTTGGTTTCTGTAACTTGTTTTCACTATGATGTCATCTATTTGAAATCGCCCTCTATTCGTATCATGACCTTTCCGTGTGTACTTCTCTCTGTTCGGCATTTGATTCCTGGTGTTAGTTATTATTTCTTTTTTTTTTGGAGGCAGAAGTCTACAAAGTATTTGCCGTCTTTCATTCCTAATGCCCAGTCCAATCTTCTCAACTATATCCCTATCAGATCTATTGCCATCAATCGCAAGCCAATCTCCCATCGTATGCAGCATTTAAAGAAAGAAATCCCAGAACAGCAAATGCATATTTCAGAAGTCGGTTTTTGCTGTAATGTGCAAAAATAATGTGCTTTATGGCGGTTAATTTCAGTTCATATGAGACGGGAATGGTTAAGTGACATATGTCTTGATCTTTGATGAGTTATTCTTTTGTTTGAACACCTGCTTTACTTCTAAATCCACTTTAAAAAAATCATAATTTATTAAAATTTAGCCTTTTTGTTTATATTTAAAACAGTTTTACTTGAAATTGTGTATAATTATATAAATTATAATTGTTTTGGGTCAATTAGTACACATTTTTTGTTCTGCTCGATCAAAATACACGCATGTGTATTTCAAGTCAGGTGTTGATGTGTTATTTAGAACATGCTGTTTTCTCGTGCAAAATATACCAATTGTGAAGCAGAAGCATGAGAGAAATACTTTCTTGTTGGTTATTATAAACATGGACATGGTTTTGTTTCTGTCATTTTGCATGTTCATATCAGTACTCTATCTAATTAGTTCAAAAATATAATGTAGGTAACAATTATACTGAACAACTCATAAACTGCCTTTGAATTAAATTGACCAATCGGTATTAATATATTGGTCCTCATTTAGAAAATGACAATACGATATGTTCTGTGCCTCTTGTTTTGGAGAAAAATAAACGTTGCTATGTAAACAAGAGTCTGCGTTAAGTGCATACAAAACCATTTCGCAATAATGCATTTCAATGTACGCATCAAGTAATAAAATCCGTAGAATGAGCTTAGACAATGGATGAAAAACAAGCCAATCTTATGCAGCGTTGCCGAGAATTCAAAAGATGCTTCAAGTTTAAACAAGTCAGTTGGGGTCTACTCTCCCGCGTTCGACGCAAAGATGCGAACCTTTTTTTGGACTAACACAAATGCTCTTTTACCACAAATACCGAACAGTTGTGGAACCTAGTACATCTCTGGGATTAACAACGGCTCAAAAGCCCTAAACAAGCAATGCCAAAAACTATTTGAAAATAACTTCTTCTTTGAGTAGACCATCCAGGTTGGGGTTCATGCCATTTCAGACTTGAATACAAACAAATGGCACCATCTTGTGGAAGATCTGAACATGAAAGAAACGTCTATAGATGCTTGGAAACTCACCAAGAATCTAAAAAATGATCTAGAGAACACGCCTACATGCTGAATACAAGTTACCCTCAGCCAAATAGCCCATCCATAACTACTGAATGGGTCAAGCAGCTAATGATTTGACATTGCCTATTAAAAACTGTGAACCTGACATGCCTCTATCAAATTGATACTAAATCATTTTAATACATGCATCAAATTTACACAAAACCCTAACATCTTTAGTAAATCCAACGTGACTGCGTTAATAAAAGCATATAAAACTAACATAACCCAATAAAGTACTACCAGTATAATTACTATGCCATCTGTATATGGTTTTTGAACGGATGATCCTAAACCATAAAGTCCTCTGGAAACAAACAAGCGTATCAAGGAGCAATCAGGTTTCACACCGGGAAGATATGTTGCAGTCAAATGGTTAACCTGACACACCCATTCGAGAACATGTAGGAACGCAAGCAGATCACAGTCACATGAATGGCTTTTACTGATCTAAGTGTGGCATATGCCACTAAAAACCACCAGAAGCTGCTGACAATGCTATATGCTATGAACAATTAATTGTGTCTCACCAACCCATCAAATATCTACTTCAGAATAAGCAGTTCTATTTCCCTTTTAGAGTTGTGGGGAGGAGAAGTTTATGGTGGAAACCTCAAACACATCTTGGCACAAGGAGCATCGTTGCATATCAAATACCAACGACCAACTTATGAACATAGTAGGTTCGGATCTCATGTATGATGGCGACACAGCAGTTGCTGCCCAATGGCTCGTTATTTTGAGGTTGAACACAAACTGACAAACGCCATTAACGCCCTTGCTGTAGATCACCACAAAATTCACCTCAAACAAAGCCCAAGCAAATACTCAACTACGCTTTTCCACTTCAGAAACAGATACTCAAAGACAACTGCAGATTAAATGGCAAAGACTGGAGCTGGAACACAGTACGGCACCACAATACCTGAGTGTAAGGTTGGATCGCATACTGTGCTACTGCAAACACTGCTTAGAAATCAAGTGAACGATAAATGCGCGAAAAATATAATCCTACCATTTACTGACACAACATGGGGATCACATCAAGGTGTCCTCAGAACATCATCACTCGCATATGCTCCTAATAATCGGTTTATCTCCACCTGGGACAAAGCAGTACAGGCAAAATCATAAGTGAGAATAGGAAGGCAGCTAATCTACTAAATCAGTACTTTGGTTAATCTACACAAAAGAGGACTGCTCCAAGATCACAGAGCCTTTAGATATTGTTTTAAAATGGCATGGATACCGCGAGATTAACATCACTCTAAATTTCAGAGGAAATAATTTTCAAAAAATGGGACGCATTGAAAGTGAATAAATGTCCAGATAAAGATAGTATACTTTGAAAATTCCTGCTTGAAATTAGAGACCAATTAGCAAAACTATTGGCCAGATTGTGTTCTCAAGCAGGTGCAAACAGGATTGTTCCATTTGATTGGTTAGATGCAGGAGAAATCCCCTTATTCAAAAATAGAACAAACCAGATCTAGTATATTAATAAAAAACGATTTTGACATCGAAATGGGATCCATGATTGCAAAACGTGCTGATGACTGCAAATTATGCAGTAGTGTCTTATCTAAAGCAGAAGTGGATATATTAAAGTCGGATTTAGATACAATTTGAGAATGGTCTGTAAGCTGACAAATGGAGTTTAATGTAGAATAATGTACAGTCATCCACATGGGTAGATCCAAAATGGAACAGAATTACAAAACGGGAGAGAATAATATTAGAAAGAAACATCATGAAAGGTACCTAAGGGCTATAATAGATCATACGTGTAAGGTGAGTGAGCAAGTTCAGTTAGCAGTAAAAAAGGCAAATGCATTACCTAACGATATGCTACAGAGAAATATTAAACATAGTAGCAAGGACGTGATATTCAAACTATATAAAACATTAGTTAGAACTAGATTGGAGTACTGTGAACAGGTATGGAGTCCTTATCGTAGAGGGGATATACACGTGCTGGAAATAATAAAAAAGAGCTAATAGTGAGTCTCCAGACTAACACATGAGTAAAGGCTCAGAAAAACAGTCCTACGGTGTCTGGAAGATAGAAGAATTCGAGGTAACTTGTTACATGTTTATAAGATGATTAGATGAATCGATAAATTAGACTATAACTTGTTTTTTTTTATTTTTTATAAATACAGCCACCCACAAGAACATGAGGACATAGTTACAAATTAACTAAAGAGAGGTTTATAATATATATTAGGAAATATGTTTTATAGTCGGAAAGTGGTGAGTGCTTGGAATGCTTTGCCACGGAGACAATTAGTGCAGTGACAATTAATGCATTTAAGAATAAATTGGAAGCACATAGCTTTTAGAGCAAGTTAATGTAAATGAGACTGATTGTGTACAGAATCTGCAGAGTATTCTAAACCAGTATAATGCCGTTAAGTTAAGTAAAGTTAGAAGGAATGTCGCATCAGAGCTCGAAGAAGCGAAACTGACAAACGACCCACGGCACTGTATTTTTGTCATCAGGTGTGATGCACAAGACTATAATATACAGTCAACACAGCCTCTAAAGACCTGTCCCGGAAATGGGCGCATCGAAACATGAATTGAACTAACATAGATCACATGGATATAACTGCGGGAGGAAACTCTGCCTGCACACTTCTTTTCTTACGCTTTAGGGGACGTCACTCAATAAATTCCGAACTGGTTTATCACAACTCAGGGATGTCTTTAATGTGATTTGTGGAGGAGGGTGTGATGGGGTGTGGGGTGGCGGTGGGTAGAAGAACTATGCGCCATGTGACTTTAGAAACACAAGATACAGACGAGGAGCTGCTTAAATCTTCTGGAGACATGGATGACAATGACATTTTGAGCGGGAATGACAAGACAATCCAAGTGACTGAACATTGGAAACTCAATCTCAGACATAATGATATCGGAGTATATACTCATTCATAAATAGTATCATTCCAGCATCTTTCCCAATCCTCAGGAACAATCCACTTTGAAAGTGAGAATATAATATAACCAATAGTTTTGCTAACGAGTCTCTAATTGCAAACAGCAATTTAAGATAAATACCATTTTGACCTAGACATTTATCTACTTTCAACTATCCATTTTTTTTAAAAACCATAGTATCTGTAATACAGGTCGATGTTAATCCCATTGTATCCATGTCCCTTTGACAAATAGCTATTGGTCCTGAGATCTTTGAGCAGTCTTCTTGTGTGTATACGGTGACAAAGTATTGGTTTAGTAGATTAGCAGCATCTCTATTCCCACTTAGTATTTTACTTTACTATCTTTGAGAGAATCTACTTTGCCTTTCGTTCTCTTTGTATGACATAACAAATGATGATTTTCCTTTTAATGTTCATACGCTGATGATGTATTAATGTTTGTTTTTAGTTCTGTTATCTATTCCTGGTACTACAAATTCTGTAGAGCTGTCTTTCTCTGCGTTAACTTAGATATATAACTATTATAGGAAAACTCAGAGTCAAGAACGTTTCAGTGGCTTGAGTATAATAACTATATCTAAAATGTTACATGTTTAAGACTGAAAGACTCAGTTTAAGAATGGCTTGATGACAACGATGAGGTTATTAAAACTTTGCTGGATGAAAAAAAACGTTTATTAAGATTTCACCAAGACTATCGCTCCTCATTTTCCAAATAGTTTTCCTTTATAATGTTCATAAGAGTATCCAGAACCAGCTCAGAACTATGCAGGGTGTCTGACTCAATAGCAAACCATATGCAATCCAGAGGTATAGCAGACACAAAGGATTCAAATCGGTTTTACGATGCCCTGAGGACGGTCTATGATCCCAGGTCATTTCATTTATTGCCGTTCCTTAATGTTAATGTCTTGGCACTCTTGACCGACAAAGTCGACATTCTGGAGCGACGGGCAGAGCAATTCAGTGCTATCCTAATCTGTTCATCCACTTTCAGTGAATTAGCGATAACCTGCCCAGTGCTTTTCAAGTTGAGAAAGCAATCCAATTAATGTCCCGTGGCAGCCCCTAAGCCAAATGCTATTCGTGCTGAGTTCTACAAAGTAAAATGCCCTGTGCTCCTACACAAGCTAACATACCTCTTTCGCTCAATTTGGGATACATATCATATGCAGCAGGAACTACCAGATACCACCATTGTCTACAAGTTTCTTTGTTATTGCCCATCGCGAAGCGAAGATAGCCACAGCATCAGACGGTTTTGTCTTAATAATGTGATGTGCGCTGTATTTAGATATCGAGAAAGAATATGCGCTGGTCATCAATCTCACTATTATCCCGAGTTACATTGAATCAGTGGCAAGACTATTGGTCGAGACGACTGGACTTAATTCGGGATTCAGGCACTGTGGTCTTACCTCCCATGAGACCAGGGTTCGCTTGAAACTTGTGAAATTCCATCGTCCAGCGTTTCCGTGAGAGGCGAGTGTCTTAACCCCTTGACAATTTCGGCCCTATGTACAAGCAAAAGGGTATTCGTAAATCTTGTTATAACCACAGGGGAATCTCCGTCCTGTCTATAACTAGAAAATTTCTAGCTCGAGTTTTTCTCCACAGCTTAACAAATCATATCAAGGAGAAGCTGATACCAGAGAGTCAATGGGGTTTCCCCAGCTGGTTGTAGGACCAGTTGAAATGGTTTTTGCAGATCGTCAACATCAAGACAAATGCCAAGAACAGCATCGTGATCTATACACGAGATTTGTTGCCATACAAAGGCATCTGACATCGTCAACATGGGCGGATTCTGAAAAATCATGGCTGGAATTTGGTTGTCCCGAAAAAGCATCACACTTTGTCCGACAGTTTCATGATGTCATGCCAGCTTCCGTACTGAATGATAAAGAACTCACTGCACATTCCTAGCCATAAATTGAGTTAAACAGAGCTGTGTGTCGGCCCGAATGATGGTAAACTGTCGGCAACATTATTTGTTATCAATGAAGTCAAATATGACACTGTGCTCACCTCAACGCCTTTTAGCATGATATTTGAAGCCATGCTTTCTGATACATCACGTTGCTGTGGCACTGGCAAACAGATCAGATACCGGGTAAATGGAATACTCTGAGGCACTTAAAGTCAATCACGAATGTAAAAGAAGCAAATGTCTTATATTACAAATTAACACGTGCTCAGAACCATACATGAGATTACAACTTCGTTCACTAATTTGGATGCGAAACATAGATAGCCTAAAGTTAACATGTCAGGAACGTAAGTCTGATCATGTGAACTGTCTCGGGGGGGGGGGGGGGGGGGGGCTTTCTGACATCATTGCACATATCATATAAGCTGGGCATGCTCTTTGCTGGACTGGACAAGTTATTCGTATGAAGGTCAGGGCCTCTCTAAAGAACTGTTGTACGGAGAGCTCAGGGCAGCGCGTGGATAAAAGAAACGATAAAAAATATTATAAAAGTGTATTTCAATAGTTTCTTAATTTATGTTGCGGACTGCCTGTAACCTGCTTAATTCGAATCGCTGAGGCCGGACCAATGCTTCCACACACGGTGTTGTGTACCGTCGAGCATAGAACCATTAAATATGCGCAGCAAAAACTAGCTGTACGAAAGGACCAAATGCAAGACATAACAACTATACATGCTTTTCACGTGTGCCATACGTGCAGTATAATTTGTTACTGTCAAATCGGACCGTACAACCATATGTGGTCACATCTAAATAAATTATGTTTTGATCACGTTTTCTTCGAAGTCTATAATTTGTGCTCTATTCACTTTCTTAGCTATGTGTTGCTTGTACAAATAGTTTAACTATATTTCTTTTTGATTTGTCTGCCTCTATCTATATTATTTGTCCATGTTTTATTTTTAACTCTTCTACATTTAACTGCAGATTTAGTTTTCCTTTTTTTACGCTTAGGGTTTAGTTTCCTACATTGAAAACTCTTTTCAATTCTCTACAACTATTTTTAAACTCTTTCTTTTACTTACAGTATTTTTCAAGATTCTGTGGGTCGCTGCTTATTTTATCCTCTTAACACATCTCTTAAGGTAGTCGTATACCTAAGTTTTCTTTCTTCCTTGCTGATGATCTGATGGATGATCTAATAGTCACTTGAGCCAACCAGTTCCCCAAAGGTAACGTTTTCAATTCTATTTTCCTATGTAGTAAATACTAGATCTAGTGTTGTTTTGCCTCTGGCAGCTTCTTCTACGTTATGAAAAGTATATGCATGCAGGAAGCGGTTTTGACTGGACCAGTGAATTGGGGATTTCTAATTTTGTTTTATTAATTTCCCTGCATTTGCCTTTGTATGTTGTTAATCACCTCCTATTCATCCTTTTTCTTACTCGACGGACATCTGCAACATACTCTAACAATTGTTTTTTCATACCACCTACCCATTATTTGTAATTTCTCCCCGTACACTTTCATTGGTGTTGCCAGATGATATATATGATGGTTAAATTCACTAAATGAGTACAATATAATAGAACGCCACCTTCCGTAGCCTTGTGTCCAACTGCC
Source organism: Ariolimax columbianus (assembly GCA_036924085.1). Lineage (NCBI taxonomy): Eukaryota > Metazoa > Mollusca > Gastropoda > Stylommatophora > Arionidae > Ariolimax > Ariolimax columbianus. The sequence goes on along the minus strand of JAVGWX010000019.1, from coordinate 6,288,523 downwards.
CTATCTTTCCTTGTACCTATATCACAATTTGATCATTTTCTGTTTGGCCGCAATTAGCTTATCTGCTCTTCTCTCACTTCCTACATTCCCCAGACCACGTCATTTCAGCTTGCTTGTTTCTCATACTTGCTATTTGATTTCTGACGGGTATTCACATCCGTCTCAGCGATGAAAATATCGTATGTGCTCTTTACCTGAGCATTTTTTTAAAAAAACTGCCTTGATGTGTACATAGATCTATATCCGTCGTTTTCTAGCTCATACGAAGGCGTTCAAGTCAAATCGTGAATTTTATTTTGAGATTATCAACATTGTTTTTTAAGTAGCAGAAAGGTAATTTATTTTTCAATATAATCTACTGCAAATTTGTTATGCCCTTATTCCAGCGTTTACGTAATGCTTAACAAGCTTCAGCGTAATAAGATATGGCAGTATGTGTGAACCAAAACAAAACAGCCTGTTTCACTTCTTCATCAGTGACGAAATGCTAAACGGCCAGGAATTCTTTTAGGGGTCAAAACAGGTGAAAATCGCTTGGCGCGAAGTCTGGGCTCTAAGGTGAATGTGGAATTACCTCCTAATCGAGTTCATTCAGGCTGCACATCACTCACAATGCATGCGCACTGCCTATTGTTGATAGTGCATCCACGGGACAGAACATCAACATCCAGGATAAGGTGTTACACAAACTAGATATTCACCGGAATGACTGTGGTGATTTGAGAACCACCACGACCAGGATTATCACTCACGGATGGACGGCTTTCCGTAAAACGTTTGAACCAATCAAATTAAAATGGTTAACTGCAGCTAAGTGTCCCATCACTGACATGTGATTGCAATTATATGTAAATTTCTGCTCCTTTCCCACCTTTTTGCATTAGAAACTTCATCATATTTCGTGTTCCATGAAAGCACTAACAGTGTCGTCCGCCATGTGTATTAATATAACACGTGCTTGCCCCTTGGGAAGTGCCCCACCTAGCAGTAATAGAACACAAGTGTCCCTAACTGATTATAGTAGTTGAAGCACGCTATAACCAACTCAGGTTGAACTAGAACAAAAATTCACAATTTGATTTAAACGAACTTCGTATATCTGTAATGTAATGTGGCTGACGCACAAAGACGGGGTCTCTTGGTGTAGAGGCAGTCACAGATGACATATGTTTACTGGACGTACTATTGTATTCATCACCCGGAGTATAATAATCTGGTCGGCCGGGAACTGGAAACACTTATCTATGAGACACTGGGAAGAAAATAAGAAAACGCGATATTCTGACAAAGGCGTCTTTTTCTTCATAGAAATGCCATGTTCATTGGAGTAGCCATGCAAGAGTAGCAATCATAAAGTTGGTTGGTCAGGTGCATCAATAGCTCTGGAACTGCACAATGCATCGATCATCTTTATTGGTTGAACCAGCAGTGCAGATTAATTGCACATCATTTAGTGCAAACTGCTCCTGCCCATACATCTCAACCAAAGTAAATGCTCTAAGCTTGCTTTATCATTGATGTAGTCGGTCGTCTTTGTGATAGCAAAGTAATGTGTCTGTAAGTAGAGGAGAAACATCATCACTGTTAACAAATTCATGAGGCATCTAGAACCACATGTTTGGGCTTACAGAATCAACAAATGATGAAAAGAAATAGATGTTGGTTGATACACATTGTCATCCAATTGGTGCTCAATGTTATTCTTCGCGTGAGGAATCATAGATTTGGCCTATACCATTTCTTATAGTTGCAGTCCATACGTTCCTACTAATATCCCCCAAGTAGCAAACATGAGCTGACATTTCTACCTAAATAGGTGTTTATCAGAGACAGTACACACAATCAGCACACATAAGAACAGTGAAATGAATTAAGCAAATGCCATTATTACCGATAAAGAAATCGCAAACAAAATCGAATTATGTGTATGCTCGTCGCCTTTGTTAGTCAAGTAATCCTTGCACTTAAATAGTCTACCTGAAATGAGAGATATTGAGACATTTGTGCCTTCCTATTAGTTTTGTTATCAACGTTTACATTTGTATTATCCAGTTTGGTGTATTGTATACTAAATAAATATTGTGTAGATTACCTAGTTGAGAAAACTAAATTCGTTTTGTGAGTCTGTTAGTTTATTTGGTTTCCATGAGATGATCCAAAGTACGAGTCTAAAACTAGGCCTCCAATTATTTTCCTTTGCTCTTCTTCTCAATATCTACCTGCATATCTTGATAGCAGTAAACGTAATACTTTAAATTAATATTTCATTTATCAGTTGGCAAAGATGAGACTTAATTGTTTTATTTTCACCATAAGCGGGTATGTGCTAACACATTATATTTTTATTGCTGGGGTTTTTGTCTGTCTATTTTAGTAGTGCCTCCTGGAAGCATATCGTTAAAAGTGGCCATTCTTTTTGGAATCTTGGCTTTCATCGTGATGATCATAACAACTATAATGTGCAAATGGTACTTCAAAAAACATAACAGTAAGCTCAATTAGTTCCTTTGTTTATGCATTATGTTGAACTTATTCATTTTGATCTGAACTTGAATTCTGTTTTTGTTTGTATTAATTTAATATTGACAGTTGAACTACCTTGTGTTCCTGGTATGATTTAGAATATCATCACATCTCACGTTACAGTGTCATTGTGGAGGCCGGTTAAGAGATACAGCCACCCCACTAAATAAACCTAAGGTAGCCGCTTGATCTAGAAGAACTAAACACAATCGTACATAGACTATACACCGGTAATAAACTGCACTGTGGTTACCTAAGAAACGGTTATGCATTTCACTCAGTTATTGCCAACGTCTCCTATACCCAACGTGACCTACTTACCACGAGATAGAAATGTTGTGTAAGCAGTAGTTAATGTTTGGTGGCTATATAGCAGGCTGGGTAGCTTCCGATGATCCATCTCCTGTCTCACCATTAGATCGATGGTTCTACTAAGGTCACCATCATCATCATATGTGTCGTAGTCTCTGTAGACCATGCGCGTGGCACCTTATGAGTAATGTCCAGCTGGCATCTAAATTTCGATCACGTCTGCTATGACTGTAGAGGTGTATCTGCTAGTAGCAGTCTCTGCCACAGATCGTCCACCCATGATAAGGTGTGATTGCCTGGCTGTTTTTTGATCTCTTCAGTCCTTCTCGTTTCCCTGCAGCTCGAAGACCTCTGCGAGCGTCAGCAGCCAGTATGCCCCCTCCAACAGACTGTCTTCAAATACCTCAATCCTGAGAAATTGATTCTTCGCCCTCAGATGGGATGCCGCATGACGTCATGTCCCTCGTCATTGAATCCCCGTGTGGGACGGCAGGTTAATTTAACTCGAATGGCCATATTTCCACAGACGATATATGTCTATCACTCTCTGTGGGGAGTCCTCACTATTAATCACCTGAACCGCAAATAGCAAGTCTTTGATGTGCATCGTCATCATATTGATCCTTGCACACAGTCGAAACAGGTTAAGGATCCGCCCCTCTGACTTGGTGTGCAGATAAACACCGTCAATACACGTGCCATAAGCGTACACTGGGAGAATGGAGAAGAATATCCAAAGAGGGTTTGCGATTGCAGTCATCCCTGATTCCCTCCACTCTTGAAAGGAAAGGAGTTTGAAAATGATCTATAGCAAAGACATGATTTATTCATATCAGTGTGACAAGAAATTGTAATGTTATGCAGTATGTTTGATCTTCTTAGTTGGGGGGGGGGGGGGGGGCGGGGTGGATGTGGGGTGGGGGTGGCATATCATCTTCCCACGGAGTGGAAATAACTGTTTCTGCTAACTAAGTCCATGTTGAGATCTAGAAACATCATATAGAGCGGCTGATCCTTTTATCTGCACTTGTCTTGGATATGGCGAAAAGAGAAAAACTATGTCCGTTGTCGATCTATCTATTCTAAAGCCCTACTAGGATTACGGGTACACCCTATCCATGAGCAGTATCAACCTACTGAGTAGCATACGGGTTTAAAACCTAGTCACGACGCTTAGGATCAAGATCCCTCTATAAGGATTGCATTTATTGTGGAAACCTTTGTTTCTGTAAATCGTCACAATGATGCGTCACGCATATCTTAGGGGACTACACATTTATCCCAGCAGAGTCATATGACGTCATAGATGAGGTAGTGTTGATTTTCATCCTGTAATGGCTTCGGGTGAGATACCATCTCCTCCTGGTGCTTTGGCGTTTGAGAGGCCGCCTTACCAAGCTCATCTAGAGTAGGGGGTCGGTCAAGGTCTTCCATAATGGGCAAGACATGTAGCCCCCGACTGTCATTTACCTCCGTTTCCAATGAAAATAGTTGAAAGTGGTGCTTCATCGATCTGCTGGTCACGGTCCAGGATTCCATCTGTTAGAGATTTGAAGAGAGCAGTACATATCGCTGCAGGGCCCAGTGTCATCTTCATTCTTCTATGCATGCCATGCAATGCCATATGCAAGCGCTTGTCCCAACGCAGCGGAGTAGTAACTGTTCAAGCCTAGCTCGCTAAGCAGGAAACCTTCTCCCGGCTGCATCCAACACATACCAGAACTGGGACTTGTACATGGGCATCTGCCCCTGTAAACGTACAGGTCGACAACTAGGAACATTCCCTGTGTATTCCACGTGTCTACATTCAGGAGAATGCCATCACCAGTTTCTGCTAGAACTCGTTCGAACATTGTCTAGCAGTTCATTGAATGGTGAATCGGGCACTCCCGAGGGTATTAAGTGCCCTCTTAACAACACAATAAAAGATAAAGAGGTATGTCCGATGATTGTTGCGAATTCCTGCCCAGAGCATGGTCCTTTCAGTTCCATGAATAGAGCGCTCTTGAATGCAATTGTTGACGTAGCGCTTTCTATTTCGACGATACATTCTCTGACAACCATCGTCCCCTAAAAAGTTGGTCAGTACACAGTGTTCTGTCCAACAGATCGCCACCAAAGCGCAGATATTGTCCATCCCAGCATAGTCTCGTGGTATGATGGTGTGGCTGAAGAGTTGATCAAAAAGCAGATTATCCTGCACGCATGACTTGCTTGCACAAACGGTTCTTGAAGTAGCTGAGTTTATTCTTCTCAATCATGGAATGTACCAGAAGTGTTAGTTGCTGACTGAAATGTGGCAGATGTACGAGAGTGATGAAATAGTCCTGCCGCCTGGTCGCTTATCAAGGACGTCCTCTGCGGGGCAGGTCAGACACAGTCCCAGTCATCTGGTAGCGCTTTAACGCACGTCTAACAGTCTGTCTTGACACATCAAATCCTCTTGCTGTTAAAGACACATAGATTTCTCTTTTCAAATGCCAACAGCTCGAAACATCCCGTTTAACTCGTGCGTGGTATCCTTCCAGTAATTTCCTTATGAACGAAATAAAGAGCAAAATATGCACAGATCGCCAGTGAATACTTCACATGTCAATTGTGTGATCATCACGAGAACTGTGAGAAACTGTCCGGATAATCGATAATTTCATGAAATACGATTTTGGAGATCAGTGAAAGGTCACTTCACACTCAGATTGTACTAAGACACTTATATGGCTTCTAGTAATTGTCAAAAATATATCGGTATATAATTGCATTATAATTTTCAAACATAAAAAAACAAACAAACACTGGTAAGTTAACTTCTGCTTTGAGTATACATAGGTCTTGTTGATTGTACAACTCAGACAACCTCTGACCATTGTCATTTAATCTGCCAATACCATGATGTTCCAAGCAGGTGGGCCACGATATGTGGTCCTCACCTACTCTACCATTAAAGTCGTCAAGAATGAAGAATGCTTCTTCTCTGAAGATGTTCTTGATCATTTCATCCAGTTATCCATATAATCAACCCTCTTCTGCTTCCTGAGATTTCAGAGTTGGGAATAGACGGTAGGGATATTAACGTGACCTTTAGCAGTGACGAATATCCAGTAGCATCTCAGATCAGTTTTGAACATGAGGAATATGTCTGGCCCAAATAAGTGTGACATCTTTAGATAGTCTGCTCTGTTGTTGGCATATTTAGTAGAAGTTAAAATTAAATGAATGCAGGAAAGCACAATATAGACTAATCAGATAGACTTGACCTGAAATAGATAAATGTCAGCTACTGGAATTACCATAACACAAAGAACCATGCAGCTTTCCTGCTAAAAGTCATCATAAAGATCATCTTCATTGTTCAGGTAAAAAACTCGAAAGAGCATTTCATAATTAAATACACATGGCAGAATATACATGTTGCACCATTTCATGTAGGCCGATTAGATGTAGGAATGTTACATATTGTTCGTATTCTTTTTCGTTCATCCTCATATCGATATCGCGGTTTCTCTTACTAAGGACACTGTTGTTTGTAAGGATGTTGTATATCACTATGTATGTTGTGTCATATAAGTCTTGCGATGCCAGTATTGATCTCTCTATTCTTGCATGAGCATCAGCTTTGTAGATCCACGGTCATGGTATCCTCCCCACATAGACACTTGTCATATGTTACAATCCTCATGTTCTTGTTAAGATGACCATTGAGTCTGTTATGCTCAGTTCTCAGTCTAAAGATGATCACTTGCTTTTCTCTAGTTAAATTTAAGTTTATATCTTCTTTTCAGAAGTCGTGATGTTCATCAGCCCATTTTCCCATGAAGTCGGCTTGGAAATGATGGTCGTGGCCTCATTGTATGTGATGCTTATGTATGTTTATGCGGATGCTCCTCTCCACTTTGCTAGTTTGTCTGCAGCGTCATTGCTTTCACTTTCTTTAATATTGCAGTGTGATGGGATCTTTCTTCTTCTTCTTCTTCGTCGACGAAGAAGGGATGGGATCCATTGTATAACAACCGTAAGTGTTCTGCTGAGAGCTGTGTCAGGGAGAATATATAATGCTCGAGATCTTCATCTTTGTGATGTTTTTGTGCTGCTAATACTGACGCGACATCAGTCAAGGAAATTGTTTTCTTGGTGAATATCTTTATCTTGGATTACAAGCTCAGCAATGGCCTTCAATGACTCTGCTTCTGCATGGCAGTTATTGATGTTCCCGTTGTTAATACTCAAGTTGTTTCTTCTCCGTTTCTTAGTCCGTATTTTATATGTATCCGCCTTCATTGAATGGGGCTTTGTTAGATGAGCTATATGTAGATGCATGTATCCATGTTTCTGGTGGGTATACTCTCATAAGACATGCTTTCGTGATTAATTTCCTTTCTAAATCTGTCTGTTTCCTTCTTGCTTTTTCCATCTATGGTTTACCATCTCAGTGGATGGTGTAATTTGGAATGGGTGTTAAAGATCTCTAACCACTACCTGGCTTGTGGTTTGGTCAGCTCTTGCTTGTTCTTTAGTTCAATAAAAATATAAATCTCACTTTTGCAGTTCGAATTACCCTGTTATGTTTTCGATGAACTGGCATTCGTTTGAACTTCTCCTCCTTCCGGAATGTTTTGTAATCTATGTGCGTTTCCATATTTGTATTCTTTGTGATGTTTTTCATTGCATTTATTTGTGTGGTTCTCATAGCTCTCGTAATGATATGTTAGATAGTTAATGTTACTATATCCATATTCAATTACCATTGAAATAGAGTGTCCTCAGGAAACGACTTTTCGTACCTACGACAGACGACATTACTTTTGTTACTATGGAAGTCATACCAAGGGTAACACTATCAGAACATCATACATATACAGATTATAACACGTGCGTGGTCTCTGGTTCATTCTCATTGCTGGTCTGATTCGGTGACTTTAATTTATATCTCTTATTTCTTGTTTCCCAATGCCTATGTTCTGAAGTCTATCCTAGCTTCTGTTCTGGTCTATCCTACCTATTAACTGCATGGTAGTATTCTCTTCTCTGCTCTTTCTGATCTCCCTGTAGAACGATTATCCCTAGAGTATATTATAAACTCTCCATTTTCGCCAATGACTTATGTCTGTCTTCAGTTCATTCGCCTTAACGTTCCTTGGACTTAGCGTGTCGCTAAAGAAAGGATAACTTGTTTTTAAACCTACCAGTTGACCTAAGATTATTTGGGATTACCAGTAGAATTTGTGGGAAGGTAACCATTTTGACCGCACAGTCTGAAACGAGAATTGTTTAAGAATTCCGAACTATGACCAGTTCAATGAACCCGATCTCTCGGGCAAGGTTCTTAAGTTATAGGTGGGTACCACGAGCGGTATTTTCATGAGTTCCCTGACGTTGGCTCGTTGTGCTCTTGTAACTCTGTTACAGAACATATATATTGGTTTTAGTTTGTATTAATTTTTGTGAGGTTATTTTTTCTTTCTGTGGTTCATGCTATCTCATTATCCAGCAATTGTCTCACATAACATGTGGCCAGTTTCTTGATTGTGTCCGTGTCAGCTCCCCATAATGAGTAATATGTCTTTCTCAGTATGGACATTCTGTTCTTAGCTTTGTTGGTTGCTTTTTTAAAATCAGGTTTCAATTCTTGTCAGCTGTGCGTACACTGTTACTGAACATGTTTAGAGGAAGAGTCTGGTCATTTAGTTTTAGGAAAACATTTTGTGGTTCGGGAAAAAGGAATAATATTATGTACATGGTTTCAGTTTGCCATTTCTTTGTCCATGTCTCTGTTTTGTCCATGTCTCTGTTTTGTCCATGTATCTGTTTTGTCCATGTCTCTGTTTTGTTCATGTCCTCTTGCATTTGGTTTGTCGTTACAGATGTAAGGTCTACGGAAGTCCATAGTTCCAAGTCATCAGCCTATAGTGCAATCTTACTACTTTTATGAATGTATGTGATTATATCATTGATGTAAGTGAGGAACAACTTGGGGGAACTTCTTGTTCCATTATCATCATTCTTCTGAGGTGTCCTTGGAGTTCCACTTGTCCTGTCCTGTTATCTAAATAATCGTTGATACATGTGTACATGTTGTTGATTACACCCATTTGCAGTAGTTTGAGTTTTAACTCGCTCTTCAATAATTTATTAAAGGCTTTTTCAAGATCTATCCAGACTGCCAGTGTTTTTGTTTTTTTCTTAAAATGCATGTGTTTATCTCCTGCGAGATAAATGCCACCTGATCTCCAGTTTATATGTGTCAACGAAAACCTGCTGTTCTGGGGGATACGACCATTTGTTTTGGTCCATATGCTAGGTTATTCTAGTATTAACCATTCGTCCCATTAGTTCCCCCCCCCCCTCCCCGTCTACAGCTGAGTAAACTAAGAGATATGTAACTGCCTGGCTTCATGGTGTCCTAAACATGGTTAAGGATATAGGTAATCCTAGCCTCCTTCCACACTGTGGGGGCAGTTCATTGTTTCTATCTTCTGTTTTAAAACAATAGCACTTTGTCCTTTGCTATTTCCCCCCGTGTTAGAGAACATTTTATCAGTGATGTCATTCTTTCCTTGGGCTTTTCATCTTTTGAGTGTACTAATGGCTGACTTCAGTTCTGTCTAGGTGATATTTACGATCAGATGTTCCTCAAGTACTTGCATTGACTACTCCATGTGATTTACTTCTTTCTTAATAAAACTTTTTGTTTTGGCCGTGTTCTGTATCCACTTGTTTCTGCATAATTTTGAATTATAACATGCGCAGCTTTTTTGCCGGTTATTACATTTCATTCATTTGCAATCGCATTTCTTTGCGTGTAGCTGTTTTCAATCAATGTTCTTGTTAGCTTTCAGAGTTTCCTTCTCTCTTTATCAAAGTTGAACGTTTTTGAATGTTCATTCCAGCTTTTCCTGCATTCTTGGTTGATTGTTTTCCTATATCTTGCAGCAGCTGCCTTGAGTGCCATATAGCTTTCCTGAATTTGACCAATTTCCGCGTCCTCTAGCCGATGTTAGTTGAAGTTAAATTTATTGCATTTCAGATGACCAATACCATTTGTTTTTCTTCTAGCATATCTTAGCATGTTCTCCATTTGCTGCCTTTTTTTATAGCACTGGTTGAATTTGTCCATCGTTTTATCTGCATTCCTGTGGTGGGTGTTGAAGGAGTGGCAGTAACGATATGTAGCTGTTGGGAACTTCTGCCAGTCTGCTCTCTTATAGTTCCACCTGGGCAATGGCTTGTGGTCTGATGGAATATTTCTCGGGTTTATGTGGTCACTTTCCTTTTTTACTGTCGCCTGGACTCGCTCACTCATGTTACCTGTATGGCCTATAATAATCCCTAGGTCGTTTTCCTTTTTATCATTTTAATATTGTTCTGACCCATTTTGTAATTATGTTAAGTACTGGATCGGCCAATGTGTACAATAATCTACATTAGACTATATTTGCCAGCTCATAAACCATTCGTAAATTGTATCTAAATATAACCGCTTAATGTACTTTTCTGTTTTTTTTAGACATTACTACATAGTTTTGTCATCCATTAATTTTGCAATCATGGATCCCACATCAATGTAGAAATCGTGTATATGTACACAGAGAAAAAATTACTCGTAACACCGATCCCTGTGGCACTCCACTGTTTACTTCACACTCTTCAGAGGTTCTTTTTATGTATGCTCACTCTCTGCCTTCTTCCCGTTAAAAAATATTTCAATCAATGTGTCAACTTCACCAGCTTTTTCATATGATTTTAATTTTCTTAATAATCATTGATGAGGTACTCCATCAACGGCTATTGCATAATCTAGATAAACAACATCTACTGGATCCCCTGAATTTATCATTTCAGTAACCTAATTGAAGCGCCTTTTTAATGTGTCATCTTTGTCTGTTCCTCCAACTGTGTGTATAGTGTTACTAAGAAGTATATGGGATGTAGGAATGTGTCTGATAGAGAAATATGATTGTTGTTGTAGTATTTCTTTATTTTGCCTTTTAGCTGTGTCATGTTCATGTTTAATTTATGTCCTAGTAAAATCATCAAATAGTTTTATGAGAGCCCATTGAACTTCATTTTATTAATTTCTTTTTTTTTTTTTTGGCTGCGTTCGCCTTATTTCTCTAATCCCCAAAGCGGTGTGCGTTGCACTGTGGTTTTTATTGTACGCCTGTCGGCCCAGTGCACCCGACTTCAGCATGCATTTTATGTTAGGGTCTGCTTCCTCCTGCATTTTCTAAGGGTTTGCTTCCCCGGGGTAACGGCCGGTGCTGTGATGGGGATCGAACCCAGCACTTTCTGCTTGTGAGCCGTGCCACTTAACCACTAGCCCACGCCGTCCCCTCTATGAGAGCCCGTTGAACTCCATTTTCTAAATGAAATTGTTTTCTTGAACCTTCCTCTACTCAGAACTTTTTTAAACATCGAGCGCAGAAATATTTTCTACACACATTTATTCTCTATTGCATTTTTAGTAATCATCTGTGCTGTCTCTAAGATTTGTATACCCGTCGAGGATCATGTATGCTAGCGAGAGGTTGTCACAACTATAAGCCCTTACAGTGAGGCTAACCACATGGGTTAGGCAATTACAACGCACATTTCTCATTCAGCTAATGTTATTTATGGAAACGTATATTTTTTTTTTTTTGAGCAGCGAGTAAAAGCACAAGTAAGAAACAAACACCAAACACAAGTGCTAATGACGTTAGCGGCGCAGAGTAGATAAGGTAAATTATACATGTGTTGTTAAAGCTTTTCATTTTTGCAATAACAAAAACATGATATATTGTTCTTGGGTAGACTTGGGAGTGTGCTATAGATGTCCATCAAGTCAAAAAGAGGAAGATGATGAGCAGATTAGTAGCATGGCAAAGGCAAGTAAAGGGAAATTATTATTAATGGGAGATTTCAACTTTCCAGAAATAAAATGGGATATGGCAGAAGCACTTGTAGAGTTAAAACATTTTTTTAAGTGCATAACTGACAATTGTTTTAATTCAACATGTAGAAGCAGCCACCAGAGGCAAAAACATACTCGACATAGTTTTTACTACAGAGGAAAATATGATTGAAAACGTTACCGTTGGGGAACTGTTTGGCTCAAATGACCATCAAATCATCCGTTGGGATCTTATTGCAGGGAAAGAAGTAAAAATAAACACGCGAACATACGACTACTCCAAGGCAGATGTTAAGAGGATGAAAGAGGCAGCGAACCACATAATCTGAAAAGATATTGTCGTAGGAACAGATGTTGAACAGGAGTGGGAGAGTTGTAAAACAGTTCTAGAAACGCTAAAAGAGGAATGTGTTCCATGTAGGGAGGTAAACCCCAAGCGTAAAAAGTGGATAACTAGATTTGTAGTGAAATGTAGAAGAGCGAAAAAAAAAGCATAGACAAAATATAGAGAGGCAGGTAAATCGAAAGAAACATATGTTAACTATTTGGACAAGCAGAACATATCTCAGAAAGCGAATAAAACAGCAAAAATAGACTTCGAAAAAAAACTTGCTCAGAGGACCAAGACTGACAGTAAAAGCTTCTTCTCTTATGTTAGAAATAAACAAAGAACGAAAGACAAAGTAGGCCCTCTCATAGACAGTACAGGGAAAATAATAAGTGAGAATAGGGAGGCAGCTAATCTGCTCAATCAGTACTTTGGCACAGTCTACACAAAAGAGGGCTGCTCCAAGATCCTAGAGCATATAGATATTTTTCAGAGACATGGATACAGCGGGATTAAGATCAATCTGTATTACAGAGGAAATGGTTTGTTAAAAAATTGGAGGGGTTGAAAGTGAATAAATGTCCAGGTCAAGATGGTATTCATCCTAAATTGCTGTATGAAATTAGAGACCAACTAGCAAAACCATTGGCTATATTATGTTCTCAATCACTTACAAAAGGGATTGTTCCACGGGATTGGAAAAATGCAGGAGTAATCCCCTTATTAAAAAAAGGCAAAAAATCAGATCCAGCGAATTATAGACCGGTGAGTTTAACGAGCATAGTCTGTAAATTGTTAGAGTCAATAATCAAAGAAAACATTGTAATGCATTTATAGACAAATTTAATCTAATTAGAAATAGTCAGCATGGGTTTACTAGATGGAGATCCTGCTTAACGAATCTATTATAATTAATGGAGGAGGTTACTAAAATCAGATAAAGGGGAGCAGTGGACGTTATTTATCTAGACTTTGCAAAGGCCTTTGATAGAGTACCTCATCAAAGATTATTTCGAAAGTTAAAATTACATGGAATAGGTGGGGAAGTTGCCAAATTGATTGACAATTGGTTAACGGGAAGAAGGCAGAGGGTGGGCATAAATAAGGAGTACTCTGAATGGTGTGAAGTGAAAAGTGGTGTGCCACAGGGCTCGGTTTTAGGACCAATTTTGCTCTTGATATATATATAAATGATTTGGACATTGATATGGGATCCATGATTGCAAAATTTTCTGATGACACAAAACTATGCAGTAGTGTTACATATAAAGCGGAAGTGGATATATTGATGTCGGATTTCGATAAAATTCGAGAATCGTCTGTAAGCTGGCAAATGGAGTTTAATGTAGATACATGTAAAGTCATCCACATGGGTAGATCCACTATGGAACATAATTACAGAATGGGAGAAAACAATTTTAGAAAGATAGATAAGGAAAGGTACCTAGGGGTTATAATAGATCATACAGGAAAGGTTAGTGAGCAAGTTAAGGTAGCAGTGAAAAACGTAAATGCAATGTTAGGTATGATAAAAAGAAATATTAAACATAGGAGCAAGGAAGTGATCGTCGAACTGTATAAAGCTTTAGTTAGACCTAGATTGGAGTACTGTGTACAGGTGTGGAGTCCTTATCATAGAGGGGATATAAAATGCTGGAAAGAATACAAAAAAGAGCGACAAAGATGATAGTGGGATTCCAGAATTACAGTTATGAGGAACGACTCAGAAAAACCGGCCTACAGTGTCTCGAAGAGAGAAGAATTCGTGGTGACAATGCAGGTTTATAAGATAATCAGAGGAATAGATAAATTAGACTATAACAAGTTTGTTTTTTTTTAAATACATACACCTACAATAACACGAGGGCATAGCTACAAGCTGACTAAAGAGAGGTCCAGATTAGATATTAGGAAATATTTTTTAGTCAGAGAGTGGTGTCTGCTTGGAATGCATTGCCAGGGGAGTTAGTGGAGGCAGGGACAGTTAATGCATTTAAGAGTAAACTGGATGCGCATAGCTTTTAGAGCAGGGTGATGTAAATGTAACTGGTTGTATACAGACACTGCAGGGTCTTCTAAACCAGTATAAAGACGTTAAGTTAAGTTAAGTTAGACACTTGAAAGGGCCACCACTCACGATGTAACTCCGCAGTGTTTTGTAAGAAGTGTAGGAAGCATGGCGGCAGATGATAGAAGGTCAAGTAAGCAAATTGTTTGAAGAAAAGCAGTGGTGTGTCCTTAAACATACACATATCATTTGTTGGAATCAACAGAAAAAAGCACCACGCAGCTACAATATTAACTTTCGTTTGATACAAGGATTCCGGAAATAGGCTTTACAAGGAATGTTATTTTTTTGTAGAACTCTCATCATAGAAACCACTTTTGGATTAATGATGTAGACCTCTCGAACACAGTCAAACTGGAAATTGCGTGCAGATATTCACTTTTCTAATCTAATCCGCTTGGGAAGACTAAATATCCACACTACACAAAACACAATAGAGAAAACTCGAGTTACATCTTTTGTATCACGACCTCATAACAAAACACATATGAAACTTTTATTGATTCTTAATTCACAGATTGCTCCTGACACACAAATGAATAACCGTTACGCTATCTAGTGATCCACGTTTTTTTTCGATACCTATGATATAAACGTAAATTTTTTATTTCTAGGTATGTCACACAACTTCTGTTAACTAATCTATGTTACTCAAGATTCTACCTGGTTGGTGATATTCTTAGCAGATACATTGCAGCTTGAATATTCTGCTGCTTTGACAACTTATTTCGCAATTGACATTTCACAGTCTGATAGGTGTAGTAACTTCTTCTTTCATTTTACACGATAATGAGAATTTGGACATTTCGTGAATGAGAGTCTTACTGACGAATTGAAAGTTTGAGTGGAAGCCTTTTAAGTATAGGAGTCCACGCTGTACGTGACTTAGTTCTTTTACGATATGTCCAACTAGGGGACGAGGTTTCGAACGTTGGTAAACAGGTGTGTCACTACCAAGCGGTTAATCTAAGAGGCAAACGTTTCAGGTCTGGCGCTCTGACTGTGCTCAGAAACTGGATTAAATTTCGCTAGTGATCTCGATAAAAGGGTGAAATCTACTTGGCTTTAGAATGGCTTCCTCTTTCTTGTCTTCTCTTTCCTCGAGGCAAACTCTATTTGTAGCCAGTACCGATTCTTAGTTCTCAGTCGTCCTGTAATTCTATAGTGGCAGATACCCGTGTGCGGGTCCCTCCTCTGGTATGACTTGGACGAAGCCAGGATAATGCAGGGATAATCCAGGATAATCCAGCTCGAGCAGGGTATTACTCCGCTATGTTGGGACATGTGCCGCGGAGGGTGATTAGCTGATGTGTGAGTCCATCTTTATAACCTCAAAGACAAACCTAGTTATCCCCTTTTTACGCTTTGGGTTTTCCTCAAACATAAAACACATTCCCCGTTTAGCGTTTCTAGAACTGTTTTAAAACTCCCCCACTCCTTCTGCATTGCATATCCATAAACAAACATTGTGTGTAAAATATGTCGATAAGTCGTGTGTCCTAAAACGTGTTGTTTAAACAGAGATTTTCATTCGATCTCACAGGTTAGATGACATCCTTGTCGTACACCGGTTGACGTGCGGAACCATCCCCTAGTTATGCAGTTAATGTAGACTGCACTGGGGGCCTGAGAGGAGTTTCTCAATAACGAAGATAAGCCGACACCCAATCATATATGTGTGCAGAGTTTCCCATAGGTCCTGATGTCAGACGAATTCGAAAGCTGTTTTAAAGTCAACACAGATAAGGCATAGCTTTTTGTTATGCTGAAGGTATTTTTCATTGAGCCGAGGCAGGTTAAAAATGTGTTTAATTGTGCTGGCCCCAGCACGAAACCGGATTGTTTTTAAACTGCAATAACGTATTCTGCACTTGGTTGCAGTCTGTTCAGGATAATCTTAAGTACTAGTTTGCTGGGGTGGCTGATATGACAGATGGTTCGGTAATTTTGACATTGTTTGAGGCTACCCTTCTTTGGAAGGGCTATAATCAGTAATTGTGTCCAATTGTTTGGCGATTCCCCAGTCAGCCAGATTGTATCAGTATCCACATATGTACTTTTCTAAAACGTAAGTAGTATGTTCTTTATAGAACGTAGCTTCTTACAACTGCCACCTATTTGACTGTTTTAAGTCTCTTGACAAGTGTGCAGTATGGTAGGTTGCTTTAACGTTCCGTACATGGAGGAACATTCGTCAGAGAAAAAATCCAGTGTCTGCCAAACTGGACACACGTGGGAATCTTATTTCGTAGTTCGACCTGTTCTTCATCAAGGGGTGGTCACCCTTGAGCGGGTCCCAACTCAGGATCCGGTCATTTCTCTCACGTGCGCGTGTCATCCAGTGTGATAGTAGTCTGTCTGTATTGAGGTCGTGAATGTTGAATTTTTCTAATGAATCTCACCAGCGAGTTGGGGGCGTCCTGATGTCTCTTTTTCTCGCGCGAGTACCACATGGTAGTTATGGTACTCCATCTTACAGCTTGTCTTCTCGATATATGACCAGCCCAGCGGTGTTTTTAATGATTGAGGTACTGTAGGACATCCTTGATGTGTAACATTCTCCGGATGTCGCTATTGTGCAGTTCGCTCTGCCCGCTGTTTTCTGAAAGAAATGCCCACGAGGCTTCTTTCAATAGATGCAAGTGCTGTTCGCAGTTGGTTCTCTGCTACTTTGGTTAGAGACCAGCTTTCGCTTACACAGTAGAATATTAGAATATTATTCATTCCAACACATAATTAGTGGAGACTTATGACTTTGCAAGTAGTGGATGCATTATACATTCAACTATGTGTGTAGCTTTCCTTCCTAATAATGGCACATTTGGTATAAGAACATTAACAGAAGAAACTCTACTAGAAAAATAAAATCAATGTTCATACTTTAAAGGCAACACGAAGCCACTCAACAAAGGGAAACATATGGAAGAGCGAACGTGTAAAGACCAAAGAATATTTGCAATACACGAATCTGTAGTGTAAAGTATTCTTCCAACACTATTATTTTCTTTCAAGTTAATTTCTATTGTACAATTAATTTATTTTTTAAACTTTGGGGCATGTGAAAAATATTTTGGCAGTTAAAATTTGTTGTGACAAATTGATGCCAGTAACACCTCTAGTGTCTCTCACAAAATGTATGATTAAATATTGTGGCTCATAAATCAGCCCACTGCAGCTGATGAGTTATAAAAAAATCAGATGCTTTACTATTAGTTCATTATTTGTATACCTACATTCAAATTTTCTTTTCTCCTTTTCAAGTGTTTGCACAAAGTGGTAAGTGCTGCAATTTGTTGCTGCCATAACATCCATGTTATACTTAACCAAACAATATTGTCACACAAGTATGTTTATTTCAATATCATAAAAGGAGACACCAAAAGCAACCAACAAAGCTCAGAACAGAATGGCGATAATGAGGAAGATCAGACTCAACACTGGGAGCGGACATGGGCACACTAAATAAACTGTACACAGGTTATGTGAGACCAGTGCTAGAATACGGGATAGCAGCATGGTCCACATTGAAAAAAAATAGCTTTCACAAAATAAAAACAACCCTAAACCAAGCTATACGTATCATCACTGGAGCCCTGAGAACAACACCAATAAATGCAAAGGAGAACATCGCACGAATCGAAAGTATAGAGACGCGCAGAGACCAACAAAACACTCCAGCAGGGGAAGAAGTTCAACGAATGCGTGATCACCTAAAATATGACAGGATAAATGACATGTGGAAAGGGAGATTAAAGAGAAACCACTTCATAAAACGGGATCAAGACGCTGAGCAGCACATGGGCTGCCGTGGTCAGCGACCTATAGCTGACTGCTAGCGTCAGCGAACCAGTGCTGCCAAGACCCTTCTACACCCCCACCCAGTGATCCTGGATAACAGGCTGCAGCAGGGCAGACTGGCTAAGGAGAAGTAATCGAAGAGGGAATGCTGACCCAGTACTCAAAAAATGCTTGCTGAAGTCGGATGTGTTGGACCGAAAGCTGCAAATATTGCAGTCAAGCTGTAAAATACGACACAACACATTTTATTTTCTGGACTACATTCTGCTACTTAAGCCCTTTCAGGGTTTGGTAGCGGGAGATTGAGAACGAACGAAGAAAAAGAAGAAGAAGATATCCCACCATGGAAAAAAAGCCTCATGAAATGGTAGAAACCATAGTGGGAATATGGAAAAAGGGAACTCAGAAAGATTCCGAAAGGAAATGTATCACATAATACACTGTCATTCGCTACTGGTAAGTACACAAGCAATTTCAGAGCGGAGGCAGAGGCACTGAGGCCGGCAGTGGAAGAAATGGTGACACACAATGAAAATGAAAGCCATATAGTCCTGCTTACAGATGCTCTCGCCGTAGTCACAGCGCTAAAAAGCCAGAAAAACACTGAGCTTAATGACTTAAGAGCAGCACTCTGCAAACTGTGCCAGCAGTCCGCACCAAAAAGGGTAGTGGTACAGTGGGTCCCATCACACTGCAACATCCAATGCAACGACGAGGCAGACAGACTGGCTAAAGAAGGTGCAAGACTACCACAAACAGATACTAGTATGACTTACGAAGAGTCAAAACGGCTTATCAAAGCCAGATACATGACCAATTGGGAAACCGAACATACTGGTTACACCAAAAACGACGCCTTTTACCAGTTGAACCGAAGAGAGCAGGTCGTTGTCTTCAGACTTCGCACTGGCCACAACAGACTGAGGTACCACCTATTCAACAAACTGAAGATAGGTGGTACCGACGAATGCCGTGCGGTACTGGTAAAATGACCGCTGAACATCTGCTGCAGAACTGCCCGACATACGAGGATCAGAGAGAGCAGATGTGGCCATCACCAGTGGAACTGCAAGACAAGCTCTATGGCAGTGTCGACAACCTCAGGATGACCACCGCTTTTTTCGAAAAAAATTATGGTTACTGTCTGACTGCGTACGAAGAAGAAGAAGAAGAAGTATCACATAATAATATCTTAGGAGAGCATACTTAATAGAAACATGGACACACGTATATACATACGGCTCATCTAACAAAGCCACATCAAATGGAGTTGGAGGGGTCTATTACAGACTAAAGAGTGGAGCAGAAAATACTCGAGTATTAACAACCGGAACATATTCCAATAATGTATGTGCAGAAGCAGAGACACTGAAGGCCGCAGCTGAACTTGTAATCCAAGATAAAGGTATCCATCAAGAAAACATAGTATTCCTGACTGATTCCACGTCAGCATAAGCAGCTCTAAAACAACACGAAGATGAAGATCTTGTGCAATGTATGTTCTCCCTGACACAGCTCTCAGCAGAACACCCATGTTGGTCATACAGTAGATCACATCCCACTGCAATATTGAGGTCAATGAAGCTGCAGACAAACTAGCAAAGAGTGGAGGAGCATTCCCACAAACAGACTTGAGTATCAGATACAATGAAACTAAGACCATAATTAAAACCAACTTCAGGGTAAAATGGGCTGATCAACACCCCGACTTCCAAAAAGGAGAGAGCTACTATAACTTAACTAGAGAAGAGCAAATCATCATCTTCAGACTGAGCGCTGGGCATAACAGACTCAAGAATCATCTTTACAACAAAATGACGACATGTGCCCATTAGGGAAGCATATCCTGCAAAGCTGCAGGAAACAATACTGGCCTTTTGAGACAGAGATGAGACAAAAGCTGTATAAAGATAAAACATCCTTATAAAGAACGTTGTCCTTTGGAAAAGAAACCGGAACCTTGATCTGATAATAAACGAAGAAGAAGAAGAAGAAAATAAAGGAAGGCATCACAACTTTCTTTGTGCAACGTTTTAGTGGACAGTTATGATGTTAGAACTAAAATTGATTTGTTATGTTCATAGTGTTTTGCATGTTATCAATCTTCTTGAAATTTGCCATTGATGTCAGCTTGTTTGCCTATACAATTAGGAACCATATTCAAATGCATGGTGATTCGCAGACGATGAAATACATAAATACTTGTTATCTGTCACAAATTAAAACTCACAATAGGAAACTCGCTACCTTATTCATAGCCCAGCTTCTTTAAAGCTAAATCAATTTCACTAAAAACGGTTCTGATGCTTACTTGATGATAGTAGTTGGAATGCAATTCAGAGTAATGTCCATGTAACCCAATATAATGATTGATCTCCACACATAGAAATGTTTAATCTTCTCCACAGAGTCTTGTGGGTAATAATCATATTTTGTAAGTGTACAAATTACCTAGGTAAAATTACTATTGTATCTTATTTATGTATGTGGACAATCTTGTTTCATTAATAAAACATAGATCATTGCAAATAATTATATATTAAACAAAAATGTATTTTTTTTTTTTTTGCATATACCTCATTTCTTCAATCCCCAAGGCGGTGTGCGTTGCACTGTCGTTTTTATTTTGCGCCTGTCAGCCCAGTGCATCCGACTTCAACATGCATTTTATATAAGGGTCTGCTTCCTCCTGCATTTTCTAAGGGTTTGCTTCCCCAGGGTAACGGCCGGTGCTGTGATGGGGATCGAGCCGAGCCACTTAAACACTAGGCCACGCCGTTCTCAAGCAAAATGTATGACTTTTAACACTTCGAATACAATTTTTAAATATTCTTTATTATGAATGACTTGTAACACTTCAAATACAATTGTTAAATACTATATTACAAAGTTGGGACAAAGCAAATATACATATAACTTTAGCTAAAAACCACTGTTTAAGTAATATTTTCTTAAAGAATGTCAGATAAAATATTACGGTACAGAACAGATAACGCATCATGTAAACACAAATAAAATAGAGATGATGATCAGTGGAAAATGCACTAAAAGAAACAATTCAGAGAAATATTGAACTGTTATGAAGGGATGAATGACATATGAATGTTTTCAAATGATTGATGCTAAAAGAAAAAGAAAACACGAAATTGAATAAAATGATATGTAAAATAAACAAAGAAATATAAAGTAGAAAATAAAATCGCATTCGCTCCTATTCATTCATGGGGTCTATAGGTCTTCTTTTCTTTTTCACAGGGCTTATGGTTTTTACAGGATGTGGCAGCCAGACAAATGTCCAATACTCCGTATGACATTCTTTGCAGGTTACAGTGTTAATATTTGTTACATTCCTTGCGAACACCTGCAACATGAACAACAAAATGAAAGTAATGTGGCTAAAATAGAGAAGCTACAAATATAAAAGGTGTGTACAAAATGAAGACATCTTTTATGTCTAAACAAACAGGGAGAAAAGAAGACATACAACTGCTTAATGCTTGAAATCAAAGGACAGGGAAACATTAATGAGGCAAAGGAATGAACAAAAAATATGGATTGACTATATCAGTGATCTCTAGGATAAGTTCACATCAAGAAAACAATCAATTGTAATTAATTATATTCTTCTTTACAGTAAATTAAGTAAACATGTTTAAAACACAATTAAGTTTGCCTATAAAGGTCATGAGATGAATTAAAAACGTTCTGATAAAAAAGGTGTCCTTTCAAAAAGTATCTATTAATGTAGTGTTTCTCAAATTGTGTACTGTCATCAACTAGTGGGTCACGTCACTCATCTAAATGTGCCACACAAAGTGGGGGGATAAATGTACCCACTAACGTATTTTTTTTTTGTGATCAAGAAAAATGAAACTGATCTTATATCTCGAAAAATGCTAGCAATTTTATTTATTCTAAAGGTGTTCTTAATTATCAAAACTGCAATGCTGCAAAACTGCCCGATATACGAGGACCAGAGAAAGCACATGTGGCCATCACCATTGGCAACACTGACAAGCTCTATGGCAGTGTCGACAGCCTCATGATGACCGCTGCTTTCTTCGAAAAAATACAGGTTGACGTCTGGCATCGTACGAAGAAGAAGAAGAAGAAGAAGAAGAAGAAGAAGAAGAAGAAGAGAAAATATATATCAAATTATTTACATTAAGGACAGATAGATTTGCTGCACAGTTTAATACATTTTCAAGAGTGCAGAAAACACAAATTGAAAAAAAACTGCTCGAGAGACATGTTAGTGCAATCTTTGAGCTGAGATTTGTCTTTATCCTTTCTGAACTCTTTGAATACGCCTTCCACTTTAAATGCCACATCAATTTCAGTTGCGTATGTTACTTTAATGGCAGTTGTTATTTCTTTGTAACACTTAAACGTGTTTAAGTTATGTTTAAATACTGGTTTCATCTGAAAAGAAATCATATTCCATATGCTGTGCTTAAGACAAGTGTGGATCGTGGTTTTGGTTAACGGTGATTACTTCTCTTTGAGTGTTTATTGTAAACAATGTCAGCATGATATGCCAACCTTCTGGTAGCAGTGTTAATAATTTAGTAATGGCCTTAATAACATTGTATATGCATGATCAATTCGTGGGAAAATGTAGAGCATAACATTACCGAGAGTAAGACAGCAGAAGTGATCTTCATATTGTCATCAGTGGTAGTGACGAAGACGATTATTCATCGTCCCCTTTGAAGAGGAGAGTGGTTGCTAAACAAGGTAGAGATCAGGGTAAACAGCAAGTAAAGTAAGGTCTGTTGATGTTTCTGTTTGACCTACAACAATTGCTAGTCTCAGGAATGTTTTAGTGTCTGTAACAGCAGAGGCATACCAGAGATGATTCAAGTTGAATAGGGTCAGACGCATAGCACATTTCGCTTTCATCCTCTCCGCAGTTCTGGAGTTGCACCAACGTTGGGGTTAGAGTTTAGCTCTAAGGCTGAATTTGTAAGCAAATTATTTGATGTGGAGATTAAGGATCTTCTTATAAATTCAATTAACACCATTTCCAGGAAAGATCAGCACTCCATTTCTTTCTCTTTATGTGCACAATAGGTGGGAGGATATTAATACAACTGAGCTCGACACATTTGTTCATGCACTCATTCGAATGGGCATTAACAGGCCTGATATATCTGACTACTGGTCAATGTCACCAGATATGTGCCCTCCTTGGTACAATATTATGTTTTCACAACAGACGTTTCAAGATATGAATCACTCTATGCTTCATGCAGCTGATGAAAATGCCAAAGGCTAGGATCCAATTGAGCAATTCATTAACCTCCAAGCAATTACTGATTTCACAAATTACTGCTAATAGTGCAGCAGTATGTATACATCAAGTAGTCAACAGAGCACCAGTAAAGGTTCAGTTTCTATCCCAATGAAATGTGTCCAAAGAATGTGTCATATTATTTCCTATGTCGCATATAAGCATAATTGTTTACATTTGTCAACCCCCACTGAAAGGAAAAGAACACACATTGTATGCTTATGGGGCCCAAACCAACCATATGTTTGTCTCTGGTACTGTTATTCCGGCATACCCCAATGTCTAACATGAAAGAAATGTCTCTAGACAACTGTTCGTTTATGTAAAGTGTGTATTATAATTGTGCTTAGATTATTACAGTTTTTAAAATATTGTAGCCATGAAATAGAAACAAATATTGAAATTACAAACGATAGGCATAAAATAAGTTGGAAGTCGTAAATAGACATTAATTGACATTATTCTTCGTTGAATGTATGAATTTGTGTTGGCTAGCCACAACATATGGACTTGGTGAGCAGAATATCTCTTTCATTAAATTTTTTTTTTTACTTTATAAATAATTAATTTAAATTTAGCATAGTGGCCAAATTTGAATTAGGCATTCAATGTGATAAAATTATATTTATAAAATGAGGCGTTTGGCCATTTGCAATGTCCAAAATATTAATATATTTCAGATCACCATATATGCAGTGGTTTTTACTTTTCTAATGTGGGCTCTGTTGTTTTACAATAGTTCATCTCTAATTATTTAGTTGTAATGTACATTTAAAACTGCAGTTACTTTACTCATTGCTCCATATATTTTGATCATAGATTCCGTCAGGACATATATACACATATGCATCTACAAAAGTCCAACCCATATGTTCATGCCATACAAGTGAAAAACATGACAAAATAAAGGACTGATTCAGAAAATTGCTGATGTATGAGGCATTGGCATTGATGTGGCTTGCATTGCAAACCAACAGGCAAGCGATTGCTAACAAAATATTTAAGGAACGTAAACATACTAAATTTAATGGAATACGAACTATAAACACTAAAGAAGAAGTAAAGAATACAATTAAGACTAAAACAGCAACACGGTAATATTCAACCAACCACAAATGGAAACACCAAAAGAAGAAGATACGAATTGAATTGCGTTTAAATTGATGAATGAATGTTGGCAATGTTATTTTGAAGCTAAATTTATAACCCTGAAGGACGCGTAATAATTCATGGTTAGGTGGAAATGCAAACATGTCCATTAGTATGAAGCCATATGAAGGAAACAGCTGTAAGTCTTGGCTTGACCGTATTATTAATCTCTCAGCAAAATTGGCAGGAGGTATGTGTGTTTATTTGTGATAATAGACCTCAGAAACAATTTAGTGATCAGCTATGTGATGACTGAAGCAAAGTGTCGCTCTCACATACATATCTTATATTAAGCATCCATAGTTTCATTTTCCATCACGTCATTATGTAATCAATTAATGACGGTTATGGGTGGCCTCATGTTGGTATATGTATATATACATACATACAGTTTGAAAGCTGACTAGAATGGTCGGTCTACTAAAGGGTAAACAGGATTTATGTGAACTTCAAAATGACTTCTACTGATCCTTCCTCGGTGGTGTTTGCATTGTTTCTATCAATGCTATTCCTGTTTCTCTTGTTCTGAAACTGCATCTAAATGTTGCTGACCACAAGCTACAGAGAAATTATGACTTGATAGTAGGCTACTGATCTTATTTTGTTAATGGCTGTTTATGTCAGGTTTCTGTCAAAATGTTAATTTCTTTGATTCTACGATCTTATCTGAGGGTACCCATGTTCACCATCTTTATTCTGCTGGAGTCCGTCTCTTCCATTTGTTGTTTCTTTTGGTTTCATTTGATTGGCTACAACTTGGGGACTGGCTGTTCTTCCATCATGCATATTTGTGTATCATTTTCGCTTCCTTCAGGCATATCTGAGTGCAGAAAAGAAAGGCACACTAGCTGGAATAATGAATTATGTATGATCTTCATACCATAGCATACAATTACAATATAAATTCCATTTTTTCTTCTTACCTCGTCCTCTTCGTACACTTTTAGACGTCAACTTGAATGTATGTAAAGAAAGCAGTGGTTATCCTGAGGCTATTGATATCTTCATAGAGTTTGTTCTA
This sequence comes from Ariolimax columbianus, assembly GCA_036924085.1. Taxonomy (NCBI): domain Eukaryota; kingdom Metazoa; phylum Mollusca; class Gastropoda; order Stylommatophora; family Arionidae; genus Ariolimax; species Ariolimax columbianus. Next base: position 6,263,144 of record JAVGWX010000019.1, on the reverse strand, counting down.
GAATGTAATTATTCATGATCACACATGTTATTTCTGCTCTTTGTACCTTGGACACGTTTGTAGCATATGTTCAGCAGTCATTTTGTCAGATTACTACCTGCTCATCTCTGTTGAGCTGGTAATATACATCATTTGGCTGATGGTCTGTGTGCTCTGGTTCCCATTTCTTCCTGTATCTAGACCTGTTAAATCTCTTGGCCTCTTCATAAGGTATACTTATATTAGGTCAAGGCAGATGTATACCTTATTTTGGCAGTCTGTCACTCTTCATTGCCAACAATATTGAAATGAGATGGCCCACTGTATCATAACTCTTTTGAACCGGTGACTTAGTTTATAGAGAATCACTGTCAGTTCCTTTAGTTCTGCGTAATCTGGCTCCCCAGTTCCTTTAGCTATGTATTATTCTGGTTCCCCAGTTCCTTTAGTAATGTATTATTCTGGCTCAACACTTCCTTTAGTTATGTATTATTCTGGCTTCCAAGTTCTTTTAGTTATGTATTATTCTAGATCACCAGTTCCTCAACCACTGATAGTATGGATGTGATGAGTGCCACTTGTCTCTTTTCATTCCCCATTAGAGTTTCTGCTGCAGTTTTTAAGGCATCTCTATGCCTCTAAGTTATATGAACATTTACCATATGTCCCTGATAGCTAGCTTTCCTTGTGTAAATGTACTTAGGTTTAGGAAGATCCATCTACTATCATTTACGTTCCATGTGATACTGATCCATCTGTATTTACAAGCGTCCAGATGTTGCTTGAGTAGTGGTTCTCTATATGTTTTGCAGTTTCTTCTTTGAATAAGCAAATATACATATTGTTTGCATGCTCAAATGTAACGTTTCCGAAAAGAAACTTTTGAATTTGTTATGACAATCAGCATAATTTGATTCAAAATGAAAAGAAATGTAACAATTTCAAATTGCATAAACACATAGACATGTGTGGTTCAGATGCTGGGCTGGAACATAAACACTAACACAATGTGAGGTACGTTCTTTGTATATTTCAACATTATCCATTTATGTTTTTTTACACTTTATTTGTATCCACATTACTGCTACATTCTCGTATTTTTTTGTGTAAATATTTACAAAGAAAGATGGCAGCTGATACAAATTTTCTAAAAACAAACGCTCATGCATGCTCTGGATTAGCAAACGGAGATTTCAATTGTAATTAATCATGAAGTGTCGCACAACATTCTCAATAGATACCATGGAAGTGATTGTTTTATTCGTAATGTCAGTATATTGCTGAACTAAGGTTTCAAGCTTGAGCTGTCAATTATTAAAATCAACATCACATGTTCATCAGATACATTTACTTAATAGTTAAACTTAAATTTTTCCCTTTATGATAATATTTGTTCAAACAATTGTGTTGTACCAAATACTGGCACAAATCAATGAGAAATTTGCTTCCAGTATGGCTACTGCTCAGACTGCAAAGAATTTTAAAATTAAATTCGACTCCATCGTTATACTTGTTTAGAGATCAATAATGTATAATTTAAACTGATTTAAACGAGTTTAAACATTCCAGTCAAATGTATTTTGAAACATCAATTTCCCCATCAAGATATAAAAATTGCTCTTGAAAATGTTTTCAGAAGTCAGAAAATAGTGTATGTGTAAATGAGGAAGGAAATCCTGTTTTTCGTTGTGCATGTTAATTTTTCAGAATACAGAAATGAATAAAGTTATGAATGTTCACCTGTATTCAAGTAGGATCAGGTTTTCCCTGGATGCCTTGACAAATGCGAATATATCATAGATCACATTTTGTTTATCTTGGAACTTCAGATCGAATTGATTCATGTGAAATATCACGTCATTAAAAAAAATGCGCATTTCCAAAGTCAGTCAGTGTTTGATAAAAGTTGTTGAGCTCGATTCTTCTCAATGAGTAGTGAATTGATTTCTTTTCTGAGTTGAAAGAACCATGACAACCTTTTCACAACTAAGCCATCGGTTTACTGTATAATAAGGCAAGTCAAGGATCGCTTAATCAGTTTCTTTAAGAAAATCACGAAACTTATGAGATCTAATGAAATTCACTGTTTAAACAACAGGTTTCAGGACACAAGACATATCGACATATTTTCCTCACAATGTTTGTTTATGGATATGGAATGCATAAACATATGCTTTGAAAATCCACCAAGCTCACAGGCTTCTGTAAATTTATTTTCATTTCAGACATATTCGTTCCTTCTTTAATTGTTACACGCAGCAGTGCAGTTTGTTTTACTACCGGTTATATTATGTGACAGTACATCGAAGGTGCAAAGTGAATATTGAATAATTATGGTTTTTATGCATGGAGTAATTATTATTATTGGGTAGTATATACTTCACTGGTATATGGCTAAGAAGTGCAAGTGCTGTAATGTATACATATATATATTTATACTTCACAAGTAAATTATACATTTGTGTATAGTGTGACAATCTTTGAATTTCATATATTTTTAGATACAAATGTCTCTTTTCAACCCTTAAAATAGCAGCATATGCAGCAATTTTAAAAGTACTTGATCAAATCAGGTAGGATCTCTTCACTGCCTGCTATTCTACCCATGGTCAAGTTGTCAATGGCTGTGTTGGAATATTCTAGAGATGGTTCGACAAATAGGATAGCCTTAAACAGACCCATGCGCATTTGGTGTGACCATACGGTCACATGAGTACATCTCAGAATAGTGCTCTAGTCATTGCTCCCTCAGCCTTTGTTAATCAGTTATTTTCTCAACATTGCTGTATTTGAACGGTGCTGTATTCCTGCGTTTGGAACCAATTGGTTTTAATAGCCATCAGACAATTCTCTGGTGTTTCATGTTTGTGCCACAGTCTAGATGTGTTCACTGAGCTGGAGCTAAAGCGCAGGAACTGTTTGTTGAGCTTGGTTCCTGCCGAACTTGAGAGTTTGCAGAAAAACTGCATTCGGAAGACGCTTTTTTTTAATCAGAGCAGCGCGCCTTGCCTAAATGGTGGATGTCAAATTATTTATTTTTGCTACGAACCTATTATCTGATTTTGAAATTTGTTTTCCAAAGGTAGCAAGTCAATGTTTCTGTAACCTTGGTGCTGACTTGTGAAATTATAGGATCTTTCTTGAAGACGTTGTTAAAGCCATTGATCAGTAAAGGACAACCTCATATTAATTTGCACGGACAGCTACTCGAACATAGAGATACACGCAAATATGTAGGCATAGTAATGGACAGCACATTATCGAACAAGGCACATTGCAATGCGGTAAAACAAAAAAGTAGGTGCACGAAATAACATAATTCGCAAGCTGACAAACACTGCATGGACAGCATCCCCAACGGTCCTCCGCACATCAACGCTTGCACTGTGTCGCTCAGAGGCAGAGTATGCAGCACCAGTTTGGAGAGCATCTACACACACGAAACATGTTGTTGTAGCAGTAAATAAGACATGAGGATATTTGAAGACATCTCGCATCTGAAGTTGAGAGACAAAATCAGTTCTGTTACCACAGAGACACCCTCTTTTTGATACGACATAAATCAAGAAAACGTTTTCTGCGGATATGTACAGTCTTAGAACGGAACCTGAGAAAAACCGCATAGAAAAGTGGTGTCAAAAGAATGGTGAAGGTTGTAGAGAGATCAAAGAAGAACCTGCACCAGGACATGATTTGCATATTACGACGTGGAGACCTCTGAACAGGTTAGGAGCAGGTGTGTCCAGATGTCGGTCTAACATGAAAAGGTGTGGATTATCAGACGATGCATATTATGAATGTAGGGATGTCCAGGACCCAGACACCTGATTATCTGTCTCATGATGCAGAAATCATGTACAGTGGAGGACCTGGTGGTGACAAATGAAAGAGCACTGACATTGATCGGTTTTTAGGCGAAGACCATGTGAAGTTGTCTACCACGGAAAGTAAGTAAATGAATGGAAGATCTGACATGTTGCTAGTGTCAATGTATGGTTTATCCTTAATGTCTGGTGGAATGACACTTTCTTATTTGCAATATCATCTGTTTTACAGCAAACCAGTACATGTCCTGTGTCGCTGTCTGCGGTATGGTAAGAGCCTGTGAGGAGCAAATATTTGAGAAGAGACCTTCCTACAAGAATCATGTCAAGCTGATGCAAGTGCGTGAATCAAAGGTGCATCCATGATATCTCAAATTAAGATCTGGTTTGCAAATAGAAGTTGACCATGCAGTACCCATGGTAGATATTGAGCTCTAAAATCCATTGCCAATTTTCCTAAGTTTTGCCAACTTTAAAGTTGCTAAAATATGAACGTCACGAATAGTGATCAGAGACCACTCTAACATTGTAGTCGTTGAGCAGAACAAGTTGTTCCTGACTCGGCATGTTTCTATTGCCGATGACGATATATTATCATAAAAAGCATCTTTGGTTTCAGAAGTAGAACACATGGTGGGAGCATATCCACTGACAAGGATGATGGGACTGACAGTAGTATGGATACGGAGGTGTAAGCCGGCGCTGAACCATTGGTTCAACCATGCGTATTACATAGTTTTTCACTGCAGAACCTACTCTCCACGCCCTTTTTTCCTTACCAATAGAATATGTAATCTTTCTCACCTATTGATCCTGAGCTCACTGATCGAGTGTTCTCGTCGATTCTTTTTTTTTATTTGGCATTGATAAATATGACTTTCTGACATAATCTAGTTTATTAAAGTTATCAGACAGACCAGTAAGCACAGCAGCATCGCAGGTTGATTTTCAATGAGGCATGCATGTGTGTGCACCGCAGGGTAAAGCTACAGGGCTTCTCCATAGTGCAAGCTTAGAAATATTCCAAGGGAAACACGTTGCTGGACGAGCAGCTCCCCCTCCCACCCCTTCCCGCTAACTAATTAACCGAGGGGAAGCGATATTAGCTGATACTATCTGGGATCATCGACTGACAGGATATGTCGAAATATTGATTGAATCACCATTTAACAGCCTTATGAACTCCAGTTCCAAATTTTTTCTCAAGGTTTACTCCAAATGTCTTTTCCTTAAAACTGTCTCCTACAAGGCAAAGGTAGGCCTTATTAATAGATGTTACATCGCGAGCAGATAGCAGTCACAACATTACATTATAACTAAACCATGTGTACACTTCCTGTTGGTTTCATTGCGAAATAACGAATACACCAAATATAGTAAAAACACTAACTTTTATCTGGTGAGTGAACAAATGCACTGAATCTGTGTCAATATGACATTCTGCGCCTTAAAATAGTGGTTTTATTCCAAAATATTGGGTAAAACATAAGAGGGAAAAAACAACTCATCTGCAATCTTGGCATTGTAATTGTCTATACAAAAATAAACAAAAATAAAGTTAATAGAAGTGACTACAATAATTACAGAGACATCTCACCACTCAGAGTTGTTGGGAAAGTCTTTACCAGAGTCATCTTACAGCGGATACAGAAACTGGCTGAACGCGTGTACTCAGTCATCGTACATATTCCGATCTGGAAGATCAGCGATCGACATGATCGTCTGTCTTAGGCAGTGACAAGAAAAGTCACGTGAGCTAAACAAGCCTTTCTATGACGCTTTCAATGACCTGACATAGGCATTTAATTAAGTTGTCAGAAATGAACTATTGAAAATCCTTGAAAAAATCAGCTTCCCTAACAAACTGCTGCAGCAAAAAAAATCATTTCATGAAGGTATAATAGAAACAGTCCATATTAACGCTAATACATCACCATCATTCAGTATTCACAGTTCTGTAAAACAAGTCTGCATGCTGATCCCGACACTATGTAGAATATTTTCTAACGTACTTGTATAAGATAATTACTCATGTGTCGCGACTGACACTTGGACTTCAGGTCTTGTCTCGTCGAATCGGTTATCTGGTTTCTGACTAAATGTATCTCTTCGAATGTGTGCGACCTGCCCACCATCTCGTCTCTAACTTGAAAGAATGTTTGAAACCCTCTACCGGTGTTTGAGCTCCAACATAGAGCTTATCGAGGCAACTGCTCGTGCTGATTACCTCGTAGCTCATTGGGCAATCGCTTAGACAGACGCCGCAGGATTCTAGGAACCCGGCCAGGCGCTGTACCAAAGCCTAGTTGCGTCTTGCGTTGGCATAATTGTGATCGCCAGTTTAAAAATGTAGCAACTATTTAGTACGTACACCCGTCGTATTTGAATCCTGCTAATTTAATCTGGCCGTAGTTCAGACTCAGATGCTAACATTGTTCTCGGACCACATCGTATACATCTTCTTTTGTCAACTCATCAATATTGTTTCACTTATTTTTTTGCACTCTCATTCTAACCACTTTATTGACTGCAGTGTATATTTCTCAAGCCTTGGCTCTAGTATACTATGGTTTTGATGCCATTCAAGTCTGATTTCATTTCTCTTACTTTTATTTTCGCTTTAGTATCCACTGTTATCCACAATTTGTTTTGCATTTCTATTTTATACCAACATTATTAACAATTCTTGCTCCCTATATATTTTATTTGTTACCAAGGCTCTATTATATATTCCATGTCATCCGGCCTTGTAACACTTGATACGTATTTGGTATTTAGACTTTCAATTCATCTATGCTGGTCTGGTTTCTGAGAAATTGGATTTCTTGTCTGTGGTTATTCATTGTATGTTTCATCTTTATTTTACCTATTAGAAGATCGCAGTCAGATGCGAAGTCTGCACCTCTACATACTTCTACATTGTGTAACGATGATCTAAACGTCTTATTTCTAAATATATAGTTAATATAGTTTTCTGACTTGCGGTCTACTGGCAACCATGTTGGTTTATGGATGGTTTTATCGTTGCAATGTGGGCTTATATAGACTGGGGTAATACCATTTTATCATGGCGTGACATATTTAGTCACATGTACCAGATTTAGTCAAATTTTACAGATAAAGTCACATGTGACATATTTATTCACACGTGTAAGAATCATGTAATAGAGAACGGTTCATTTTATATTTAATACCAGTCAAATAACGTATCGAGAACCGTTCTAGTTTACTTAAACCCTCATCTGGAAGGTTCCTCCTAAATCAGGAATCCTAAATGCCTTCAGAATCAGAGCCTAGACGACAGCAAAATTAGCATTCCCAACGACTAGCCCACGTGTTCGGTACGTACCAAACATGTAGATGATGAGTTAGGCAAACTCAATCCTTGGGACACTCATGATTAGTGGACAGAGGCGTACATTAGCGGTCATAATTAGTTTGGCGTCATGTGACACCGCGAGAAGACGCGTTTAAGTTTAACAGTTGGTCTGTAGATAATTTCATTTCATTAGTGGCAGGTGCAAATTGGGGAAGTTTTGAGCCTTTGAGTAGACAAACACAAAGACAATAAGACCGACCACCCTTGTGCCTATCTAAAACAAGAGTCCATATTCCTCGCAGCAAGGGTAACTACAATGTGATTGTTTATATTACTGATGTAGTTCTTTGTGTATGACAAGGACAAGAATAGCACCACTGCCATACAAAGATCATGTCGAAAGAGATGGCTGACTCTGTGACATGGCATACCACAGGCCATGGTTAAGTGGTTTGTTTAAGGCAGCATAGATTGCGCCTAGCAGGCAGCGGGTCGACTCTACTTGTGTTTAAGTTTATAAAGATGGACTCACACATAAGTTAACCACCCTTCGCTGCACATGTCTTCATTTCTTCTTTGTACAAAAACAAGATTTCTACATTGATGTGGGATACATGATAGTAAAATGTATGGATGACATAAAACTATGCAGTAATGTCTCGAAAAACATAAATGCATATTATGAGATCCGATTTAGATACGATGTACGAATGGTTTGTGAGCTGGCAAATAAAGTTAAATTTAGATACATGTACAGCCATCCACATGGGCCGATCCAGTACTTAACAGAATGGGCCGGAACAATATTAAAATGATAAAAAAACGTAAGAGACCTAGAGGTTATAATAGGCCATACAGGTAACATGAGTGAGCAAGTCCAGGTGACAGTAAAAAAGGCATAATAAAAAAAAATATTAAACATAGGACTAAGGAAGTGATTGTCAAACTCTATAAAACATTAGTCAGATTTAGATTGGAGTAATGTGCAACGGTGTGGAGTCCTTATCGCAAAGGATAAATAAACATGCTTGACAGGATACAAAGAAGAGCGATACTGCTGATAGTGTGATTCCAGAATTATAATTAAGAAATAGTTTTGACAATACAAGGTAATCAAAATATAATCGAAATAAAGAAAAAATTGGACTGTTAAAAGTTTCTTTTTTCCCCTCAAAATACAACCACCTACAAGAACAAGAGGTCATATAAATATCTACAAATTAACTAACAGTTCATTTTGAAAATTAAAAAGTACATTTTAAGTCAGAGAGTGGTGAATGCTTGACATGCGTTGCCACATGAAGTAGTGCAGGCAAGGACAATTCATGCATTGGAGAATAGATTGGACGCATATCGTTTTTAGAGAAATGAAATGTAAATTAAACTGGTGTTTACAGACTGCAGTCTTCTAAACCAGTTTAAAGAGGGTTAAGTTAAGTTAAGAGGGACTCTATTACAAGGTTCTTGAATCAGTGATATCATGTATGTAGTATCACTCTTAGTTCATTTAGGTGTGTATTATTCTGACTCCACAGCGAAGAGCAGCAATCGATTTGTTTATTTTCATATGTCCTTAGAATTCATACTGCAGTTGTCAATACCTCTGGCTCTGCTCTAGTTATTTGACAATTGTCAAGTCACTACTGACTGATCTCTTTGTGGACCGTTTATCAAGCTTGCAAAGATTACTCCAGCTCTATTCACTGTTGCATTGAATGTTCATTCATCTGTTTATAGAAAGGTCCAGCTGTTGGATGGGTAGTGTTTCTCTAAACGTTAGTAATATTGTGTGGCTCTGAAGCATGGAGAACAACAATAAGAACAACCAACACATATACAATGTCATGATTAAGCACTTGTGCAAAGTAAAAGTATTCAAATGGTATATGATCAATAATTTACTTGTTGAAAGAATCAGTCAAACAATGGTTTAACAAAAGATAAGGAGATAATACTAAATTTCAATACATCATAAGTTAAGAAACCATTAACATTATAAGGAAGTCTCTTTTATGGTATTCACATTGAAGAGATAGTTCCCCAGTAGATGAAGGATGCCCCAATTGTATACATGTAGAAGAAGAAGTTGACCTATTTGCAGCAGCTTGGAATAACTCCGGTCTCACCATTTCTACTAGTAAGACTGAATGACTACACGAAGCAGCTCCAAGAAATTAGCATAACGAGTCGTATATCACTATCAATGGTCAGAAGTTAAGGTCGCTGGACCACTTTGTATGCCTTTTGGAGCACACACTTTAGAACAGTCTTTATTGGTGAAATAGTGAAATCAAGAATTTTTATAGCATGTTCAGCCTTTGGAAAAATAAAATCCTTAGTTTAAGGCCTGGAAGGAATTAAGCGTTTAACCAAATTAAAGATTTATGCATCAGTCGTCCTACTAGCTCTTACATATGCATGAGAAACCTGGACTGTGTACAGTGGACATGGAAGAAGCGTGAACACTTCCATAAAATATCAAGATAGGATCACAGAGGTAGAAATTATTTTACTGGCTGGCATGGCACACATCCACACAACTCTGTGCAGGTCACAGCTTAGATGAACTGGACTGCACATGGCTGATAGCTTCAAAAAGACAATTTTCCATTGTGATCGAGTGAGCTCGCAGGAGCTAAATAAAACACTACGAAGACATTATGAAAACCTCAATGAACAACTACACCATTGACCTTGAAACTTGATAGAACATTGATGCGGATTGCTCTACCCAGTATAGTAACATCTATGCTGGCTGATCGCATAATGGGCAGATAATGATCAAGGAAGCTCCTCAGCTACTGGCTACACGAAACCAAGACACGAGTTGCCTCCGTCTGATGGTCAGAAAGTGTTAGACAAACACGTTGAGCATCCATACATTTATGAAATTAACTCAATTAAGATGGACGGGACATGTTCGCATGACAGATGAGCGCATTTTCAAGCAGATCTTATACTGTGAGCTTACAAAACACAGATGCTCACCAGGGAAGCAGACAAAAATGCTGCAGAGACTCCTTGAAAGTGTTTTTGACAAACGTCAATGTTGATGTCACTCCTGAGAGAATATTTTACCTGATGTGCTAGTATCACCGAAGGTGCTAAAATCGAAAGGGTAAAGCCATCACCGACGCTCAGCGAAAACGTACTGCCTAAAAAAATAAAAACACTCACAATGATTCCTCAGCCGGCTTCCCACATGCGTGCCATGCATGTCGCAGGGTGTGCGGTTTCAGAATTGGTTTTTACAGCGATCAGAGCACATATTTCACAGCAATAGTCTGATGATGTGCTTTTTTCACTATTATTATTTACTTTATCATTATACCCAGATAAGACAAATGGGGGAGACTATACAATCGATGTAAAAGAGACCTCAAATGAAATATAAACGAGATGATCAATTGCTTGATAGAAAGGTTTGAATAAAGTGTCGCAGAAATGAAAAGAGGAGATAGGGGGATAAAACAGAAAAGAAAACACAAGATTCGCTGTTTCTTTTGCTTCCTATACTCATGTGTATATTATATGTACTATCAGCACATATGTAATGTCTGCTATATAGAGCATGGTTGATGCGGTAATACACCACTGCAACAAGTGTTCGTTCTAGAACTTAAGGACATATACCATTTCAACCTCATTTATTTGATCCACATACGCCGTATAATTGATGTCAGTTCCAAGAATCGCTGTACTGTGATCCTACCGGTCATCTTTATCACTTTTATTTGACTAAGCTGCTCATGTAAAATAAGTCATCGCTTCGAGTTGTTAGGATCGCTCTAGTAGAGACTTATATATGGTCGCACAACTCATGTAAGAACAGTTGTCCTTTCTTGTTGTTAGAATAGCTCTAGTTGTTACCTATATATGGTGGAAAAACTTATGTAAGAACAGTCGTTTGTTTTTGTTGTTGGGAAAGCTCTAGTTGAGACTAATATATGGTGGCAGAACTCATGGTGCATGGTAGCAAGTCAGTAAATATGTTACAAATGGCTATTTTTCAAATAATAAACATGATTCGAACTTGGAACCTTTTATTATTGCACTTCAACATAACCTCCAATAACATTAATACACTTATCACATTGCTTTATCAGCTCAAGAAAACATGCAGCACATAAGTCTTTGGAAGGGGATTACCAGAATGGTATTCGTAGGCAATGTGCGAGCACCCTTTGGAAAACACATTAACCCAGTTATCTGCTGCTGTACACCACAAACAGTTACCACAATGCAAATGAAACGTGTTCCTATTGAATCTTTGTATTCAGGGCGTCCTTCTCTCTTCCCCACCCCCCCCCCCCCCCCCCTTATTTGACAACTACGCGCATAGTCTACCGAGACTGCGACACATATGATGATGATGGAAGCCTTATTAGAACTATCATTCCAATGGTGAGACTCTTAGGAAGCTACCCAGTCTGCTAAATAACTACCTAACATTGCTTACACAACACTCCTGCATCGTGGAAAGCAGGTCACGTTGGATCAAGGAGGCTATGCCAATAACTGAGGGACATTTATAACCGTTTCTAAGGTCACCACAGTGCAGTGGAGTACCGGTATATAGTCGAAGTACGACATTCTCTAGTCCGTGAAGATCAGACGACTAGATTATGTTTATTTTGTGGGTTGACTGTATCTTTTAACCGGCCTCCACAATGACACTGCAATTTGAGATGTGATGATATTCGACATCATACATGAAAAACAAGGTAGTATAAACTGTCAACAATACATCACAACAAACAAAAACATGATACACATTTAGATCAAATAAATAAGTTTAAAATACTGAAGAAATAAAAACGAACAAATTGGGCTTACTGTTATTTTGTTTGTTGTAACAAATGTAGATAATAATAGCTGTGATGATAACGAAGACAGCCAAGATTCCAATCGCATAGACAAATATTAACTCTGTGCTTCGAAGAGTTACTAATAAAATAGACAAACAAAGACCTAGCAATATAAATCTTATTTGTTAGCACATACCTTCATACAGTGAAATGAAAAAAATAGTCTTACCTTATCAAACTTATGTGACAAATTAAATGCCGTAAATTTTTGTTTGTTTTTTTGTTTGCGTTCGCCTTATTTATCTTATCCCCAAGGCGGTGCGCGTCGCACTGTTGCCGTTAATTTAAAACATTAAGTTTAGTTTTATGAAGATAATTTACAGAGAGATATTGAGAATACGAGCAAAGGGAAATAGCCGGAGTAATAGCTTTAGACTCTACTTTGGATCATCTCATGTCATCCAAATTAACTGACAGAATCACAAAACGAATTTAGTTTTCTCAACTAGGTAAACTACAACATATGTATTTAGTATAAAATACACCAAACTGCATAATGCAAATGGAAAATTCGGTGACAAAACTAATATCTGAACATATTTCATTACTTACTTACTTTCCATTTCCTTGGCACTACTTCACACATCATTATTCCAGTATGTTTAATGCTAAGGTGTTAAAAACATTGGCCGATTGAAAATCGTTTCCATTGTCTTATTGGTTGCAACCTTCGTGGGGGCTCCTTTCGTGTACCCCAACTTTCATTGCAGGTAGACTTTTTAAGTGCAAGGATTACTTGACTGGCAATGGCGACGAGTATACACATAATTCGATTTTGTTCACGATTTGTTTATCTGTAATAATGTCATTTGCTTAATTTAGTTCACTGTTTTTATGTGTGCTGATTTTGTTTGTACTGTCACTGATAAACACATATTTAGGTAGAAATGTCCGCACAGTCTGCTACTTGTTTCAATGTAAAATTGCACTTTCATTTTCCTTGTATTTAATTTCAGGTCTTTAAACAAACGACGTCATTACAATCTGAATTAATTGTAGAAACTCATTATCTTTCAGCAATTGGTGAAGGGTGTGGATAATAATGGCTTCCTTAACTAGCTTGTTCTTCACATTTCTGCTTGACCTCTCAGGTGCCGTGACCCTTCAAAGTCTGATCTCAAAACTAGACAATACATAGACTGCTGGATCATTCATTGCAGTGTCATTATATATTAGGTCGCCATGATCAACTCCAAAATGAACCCGAATCTATATGCAATGTCCCCATTACCGGAGCAGATAAAGTCAGAGCGCACATGTTGTCCTTAACATCAGCATGACCAAGATAGCCGGTCCACACAAGCCTTAAATGCTTGAGGATTCAATGTTTGCTATCCAACTTTGTCATATCTAGTCGTATTTTACATTCCAAAAAAAAGAATTGGAATTAAAAAGGTGTCAAACTGAAGTCACTGCCTCAGTTTCAATTCTGACACTAGAGGTTTTTGTGAAGAATGTCACACGCTCTGCTCTGTAAAGCCTTTGCCATTCATTTTAGCCAATAAGAACACAGAACATATATATTGGTGTACATGACAGCACGATTATCTGGATTACTATTACTTATCAGTTATTTAGGCTCGAGGTCTGCTTTCCCATTGGACCATTCCCTGCATTCCATGTCCAGGTTGATGATGACTCCCTGGTTGTCGGTCAGTTTTTCTTCAGAGTGGATCGATTTGGAGATAGTCCTGAATATGGTCACATGATCAAATGTTATCTATGCCAGTGTCATTCATGGCACCCTCTCTTGATTATGGTTCCCTTGATGTATGTAGTGTTGTTGGGCAGTTGATGCATCTTGTCTGCAGTTATTAACATACAAATGCTGGTCTGGGCCAGTTCATATTCGAAATTTATAAATATAAGTTCAAGTCTCTCATCTTCACAATGTGGATTTCTGGGATGCAAAACCATATGTCAGTCATATTCGTTCATCTTGGATGTTTTCATCAAAATGTCCACTCTGTGACACTAAAATCGTTTGGGTCCAAATCCAATAAGTGATCATTGAGCAAAAGCCAAAATGAATATGATACAAAATTAGCTTTTATGCAAAACTAATTTGGACATATTGATTATATTACAAATCATGAATTAGCTCTAGTTTCCAAGACTGGTAGCCTAAGGGCGGGGATATCAGTAGGATTGTATGGGCTGCACCTGGAGTCTGATAGATCAAGCACATGATTCCTCAAAAGATGAATAACCTTCACCACCAGTTGGATGACAATCTGTAGCAAGCACATGTACTTTTTCTCATTTGCGTGTGTTGATTATGTCAGCGCAGACATGTGGTTCTAGATGTCTCATGAATTTGTTAACAGTGATGATGTTTCTCCTCTATTTGCAGACAAATTACTTTACTATTATAAAGACGACCAACTGCACCAATGCTAAAGAATGATTAGAGCATTTACTTTGGTTGAAATAGATGTACATGGCCAGTATTGCGGCCAATCATGTGCAATGAAACTGCACTGCTGGTTTAATCAATAAAGACCGATCGTTGTATTGAGCAGTTCCAGTGGTATGGATTAAACTGAACAACCATCTTAATTATTGCTACTGTTGCATGGTTGCTCCATTTAACATCAGAATATCGCTTCTTCTTCTATTATTCTCAATGTATAATAGAAAAGTGTTTCCTGTTCCCAACTGTCCAGATTCTTATGCTCTGGATGATGATCAAAAACATGAAAAGCGTGAACATCCATCACCCGTGAAAGCATCTACATCAAGAAACCCTTACTTGGTGCGTCAGCCACATAAAATTTCAGATAAACGAGCGAGAGGCGTTCAAATCAAATCGGGACGTTTTGTTATAGTTCTAAATGAATGCCTGCTGGAACTAATATCATTAGTTACGGACACTTGTGTCCTATTACTGCTAGGTGACTCACTTGTCATGGGCCAATCACGTGCATTGGGCCGTTTGTCCGTTTCAATGTCTGATGCAACCACTTGTTCATGTCTCAGGTGGTATTAAGCTGATTATTGATAATACATTTTCAGATGGTGTTGGTTTTAGACACCCTGCAACTCTCCGAGCAGTCTCATTGGCTGCAGAATCAACAACTTTGATATGTGTAGAGTTTTTATTTGTTTCAAACTGGCACATCATAGTCAACTTAGCTAACCGAGAGAAAACTGCGAGGGCTGATATAAAATCATAGAGACAATCATGTATATTAGATAGGATTAAATCATAGAGACAATCATGTATATTAGTTAGTTTAAAAAGCACAATGGCAGCTGGCATTTCATGAACATAGGTAACCGACTTCAGAAAAATAGTTAATAAAGCTAATCAAAAATATACCAGATGCTGTTGTTGAGGAATATGTTTGTGCTATAGTTATATTGGTTACGCCTGTATGATAATTAATATAACGTAGAATTAAATACATTTAGAGAAATATAAACTGTCAAATTAACTAAAAATGTGCTATATCTTCACGTGAATTAAAACATACATCACTAGTTACAATGGAATGTTAATATTTACCAGAAGTGTTATACAAATGTAGAAATACTTTGCAACTGGCATTATATACACAAGTACATAAACACAATTATTTAGATAATTAATGATTGATCAGGATGGAGATAATAATTATCCTTTCTGGATATTGATTTGTTCTTGATAAATGAAACAGTTTAAAAAAATGCAGACATGATCCATCATAACACATATATGATCTACTGTTTATCAAATTTAACCATATAATTCCCTCCATTAGTGCAATAACCTCCATAATATATAACTCCAAATGATAATTATTAGAAATACACAGTAGCAAACTAGCTTACCTGCTTCAATCATACAGGTGCTGTATGGGATGGTTTCATTCAAAGTGCAGACTGAATATGATTTTGTCACATTCACTGTGCCAATTTTAAAATACCCTCTAAATGTAACACACGATGAATGGTTTTGAGTAACATTTCCATCTACAGTAAGTGTTGGATAGCAAGGTGTAGTGTTATAGCAGCACATCTCTATGGTGTTGTTTGCATTTGCTGTAAAACTGCTGCCACAAAAACCATGTTTCTCTACAGCCAGGGCACCATTGACTTTTAACTCCAAAGTTGCATCATTCACATCTGATCAGAGATATGGAGGAGATAATATGGTCTCATTCTCACACTTTTATTTCAAAATTTAAAATTAAGCTCTATAATATTTAATAAATTATTTAAACTGCTACATAAATGAGTGGTCAGAGTGATCTGCCGGGGGACTTTGTGTATGACATGGACAAGAATAGAACAACTGCCGCACAGAGAGCATGACGTAAGAGGCGACTAAGAGACTAACTGTGTGACATGGCATAACATGGCCATGGAAAGGTTGTTTGTTAAGAGCAACATAAATGGTGCCTAACTGGCTTCGAGTCTACTTTAGTTCTAGTGTTTGAGTCTGTTATGACAGACTCACATAACGGGTAATAACTCTCCGCGGCACTTGTCCCACGCAGCAGAGTAATACGATGTTTGAGCCTTGCCTGTTAGGCAGGAATTCCTTATTCCAGACACATCCAGCTCATACCAGAGCTTTGAACTGCACAGAGGCATCATCTCCTGCAGAAGTACAGTTTGACTAAGAGATAGAAGAACATCAGCGATATGGCTCTATCCTCATGGTTGGTTCTACATTGATTCATTTCAGTCTGTATTGCAACTATTTATTCGCTCAAAGATGTAACAAAAGTGGTTAACTGCCACACGTAAGTAATGATTAAAATAGAATGCATTTTCCCTTTGCTATAAATATTTTTAGAACATCTATAAAGCTTTGATAGCTGAATTTACAACTTTAAACACAATTTTTTTTTTAAACAAAATTATAAAGTAAAGACTAACTACGTTAAAGAAATGAAATTAGTTTTAAGAATGAATATGACATATCAAACGTTTTGACAGAGCCCGACACTTATACAAAGAAAGAATGAAAAAGTACTACAATCTAGGCAAGGAAAATGAACTATTTGATATTCAATAAATACATGTACTACTAAATATGAAAAGAGTGTGATGCGCCCTTGTAACGGCTACCATGGGCTAAATTAACCGTGGTTTTTCCATCATGAATGGTTAAAACTTTGCCTGTTGTTATGTTATACAGAGCATTGGAACAGGATTAATAGATTATCAATGAAATTTTTTCGTGAGAAACGGAATAGACATTCACACGACTTCTGTTCATAATGTTACTATAATGCAATATGGGTAGGATTGCAGAGAAAACTGAAGAAAACCAGCTAGATAATACTCCTTACTCTGGCAGGTTTCTCTTTTAGAAGGACAACTCTAATGACAAATAATAAACAAAAGGCATCGTGCCAGCCTCGGAGATCGTGCTCTTACATAGATGTCTTCAGTGAATGATGTCAAGTCAAGAATGATAGATGTTAATGGAGAGGAAAGGGTGACATGCGAGAGAGAAAAGGGCTTCAGAAAGAAAAGGTTGACGGAAAGCAGATAGACTTGGTTTTGAAAAGATGTGTATCTGCTTTTGGAATTGTCATTGCTACACCGTGCGAAAAGTCAATCTATATAATTGGATAATGGCTTCAACGACCTCATGATAGAGGAGGTCATCTTAAAGGAGGATGTGATCATGGAGTGTTCAAGATACAGGTGATTTAATAATCAGTGTGGGTTTGGCTCGGACCGGCTGTGTACTGGCAACAAAAGAGTAGTGAGAAGCCCAAAACAGAAAGCACGAAAATATGGTGACAAGAAAGAGAAAAGAACAATTGTTTCAAAAGGAATCAAAATAGGGGTAGTACCATTTAGAATTTCTGTTACATGCATTATAAGATAAATGGGTCGAATACAACGAGCTTATCCCCACTGTTCAAGATTGAACAGTGACTTTCCTAAAGACAGGGGAAGAGAGACGGGTCTAGGATTTCTTAGTTAATACATTTCTCAGACAGACAAGAGAACAGATATGTCTGAAAGGAACACAGCCGTTTCACTACTAACACTGTAGCATTTACTGTGTTCAGATTTAGCAGTTTGAGTATCAGATATGTGCTAGCAAATGTTTAACAAATATCAGGTTTTACCAAACTGACCAGGTCTGTGTGGATAGGAGTGAAACAAAAATTGGCACCTTAGTCCTTCAGGCTACTACGTTTTGACACAGGGCCAAAATCACTGTCTATGCAACAAAATAAAATACTTTATTACAAAAATGTTGACAAATAACCTTACTTTACCCTTGGATTTCCAGATTATATAGCTCAGAAGATTGCAAATGGTGAAATGCAAAAGGAAGCCACTGGTGTGACCATGAATTTCCTAAGCCCAGAATGTGATACAATAATTGGATTTTGTAATGTTAAAATGATGAATGAAGTAGGCAAACTAAGAATGTTTGCAGTGGGAAAAGTGAAACTATAGATTATATATCATAGTAATATGAATAGGAACCTAAATTTACAGGAACAGGTACGATAAAGACAGCAACAGGGAAAAACAATATTCTACACTGGAAGAGATGACCGACAACACAGTGAATAAATGGTCCATATTCTTACAATGCAAATAGAGAAAACATTGCTATAATAGAAACCAATGTTAGACACAAAACATTGCTATAATAGAAACCAATGTTAGACACAAAATAGATTGATAAGAGTGAAACTATAAGAAACAGCCTTCACATATAAGCATAGCCACCAACTAACATTCGATTCGTCAATTAATCGTAACAAAAAACCAGACATATCACCTTAATGATCAGCAGCATATGGAGACATTCCCTACAAGATGTGAATGTGAGGTGAAGCGAGGGTAGGGAGTGCTCATTAACTACTAGTAGCAATAAGTAATGTCAAGGTCGAGCTACAGATCTAAATATAGCAATGTAAAGGAAATATGGTATATCAAAATTGAAGGACATCTCCACAAAGAACGAATTTTTGACAGAAGTTACAAAAAAAACAGCAACAGCCAGGTTAAAATACTAACTAACAACGTGAACCAAATTTTCCACAATATTCAGAGAATGTCACAAATCACGGTTGGGAATCTGTGAGTGGAAATTACAAGAATGAATAACACCAGACATATTGGATAACACTGATGACAGTAAGTTCCACTTCCCCACTGAAGAGCAGCTGATATGGACTTCCTAAAAGATGTGTCTTGCCTTGATGTTACACTCCAATAGACTGTTATTAGTCCACCTCTTGATGATATGATGATACTCTCCTATTTATAGCGCTGTCTTCCTCTTTCCCGTCTTTATGTAGCCATTCCTTTTTGTATTGTTTTCAGCAGTGTATCATGTCACTTTATTTGTCCAAAATATATGTCCTGCATATTTGTTTGTCGCTCAGTGTTTTCATTAACATTTCAAATCTAGTCAGAAACAGTTTTAGTTATTTTTGTTTTGTTCTTTATATGAAAGGCAACCCATTCTTCTGTATACCCACATTGCATGGACCTCTATTCTGTACTCCAGCTGTTTACTCATTGTCTACTTTCCACACAGTAAAGTAATGGTTAATATACATAACACCTGATGCCTCTCGTTTTTAGTTTATTTGTTATTTGGCTGGATGTCAATACATTTCTCTTGGTGTTTAATGATGGTCAATCAGAGACGAGCACACGAGCGGATGAAGCAGGAGTGAATACCACCAGGGAGTGACAGGAACCATAAGAATCAACAGCCTTTGTAATGTCCTCAGAGAGATTGAGCTAAGTCCCCCAAAAGTGCAGAGAAGTTGATTCTTAGAAACAAAAACAATAATATAAATAATAAAAAAGAAAACAACTTTTATGTAAATACTCCATAATCGTAAAGCTATACCATATCTGCAAGAATTCAGTTGAAAGTATCGAACGCTGTCACTGTCACAAATAATTTAATTTGAAACAGCAAATTAATACATTATAGGGCCATTGAACTGAGAGATCTGAAGAGCTTATCAGGCCCAGTTATGGCGAATAATAGAGAGATCAGTTCAGTTGAGTTCATCCCGTAACCCATTAGGTCATTGGGGCACACATGAAGACACTCCTACAATCGCATGTCATTTCTCTTTGTCCATTGCCACCAGTCAGAGAGATAACTTTATTAATAATTCAAAACTTTCTTCCTTGGTTAATATTTTTTTAAACCTGGGCTACCATCCTAGCAATATCAGTCCCTCAGAGATCAACATTTTTCTCTAACCTTGTTAATCATCATAACAAAATCAGTTCCTCATAGGTCAACTATTTTCTCTAACCCTCTTGTTAATCATCATAACAATATCAGTCCCTCATAGATCAACTATTCTGTATAACCGTCTTGTTAATCATCATAACAATATCAGTCCCTCAGAGACAAATATTCCTCTAACCCTCTTGTTAATCATCATAACAATATCAGTCCCTCAGAGATCAACATTGTTTTTCTAACCTTCTTGTTAATCATCATAACAATATAAGTCCCTCAGAGATCAACTATTTTCTCTAACCATCTTGTTAATCACCATAACAATATCAGTCCCTCAGAGGTCAACATTTTTATCTAACCCTCTTGTTAATAATCATAACAATATCAGTCCCTCAAAGAAGCCTATTCTCTCTAACTTTGGCTACCAAGATTTTATCATCAAACCTGTCAATACTGAGAGCAATGTGATAATTTGAGGCTGGGACAAATACAACCATGTATCTTCTTGTGTGTTTAGTGAATGTCCATGATTCACCTCCATACAGGACCAATTCTCATTTACTATTTCAGTCTTGTCAGACAGTAGTTAGTATGCTTTGAATAAAAGAGGATGAAACTGCTGTCCACAGCAATAACGAATGTGAATAACAAGACCAATACGAGCAGTTCTCATGTATGACATTGCGGTATAGGCAACAGCAGCAAAGTTGAATAATTTTTTTTTTTTTTAATTTCTAAAAAATGTGGAACTTTAAGCGGGTGCTCGACTTTATTTCATCGGGTTTTTTTCTCCATTTTAGCTCGGTCTTTCTCGGCAGATGGGTACCCCATCTGTCGAGAGCATCGTACAAAGCATGAGCTCCGTAGCTCCAGGGATCTCCGGAAAAAGATTGACATCATTGACAGACCGTCGCAGCTCGGAATTGAACCCCGACTGTCTGAAAATGAGCCAAACGGGTTGACCGATTCGCTAAACAGACATGAAATAGTGCCAAGTGTAGTGCTTGAAAAGATTACACAACTGGAGACAGTGTTGAGACCCGCACAAGATTAATTACTTTGTCGATGAATGGGTCACTTACGACTCTGATGTATACATAATCTGCAGTCTTCTAAACCAGTATAAAGAAGTTAAGTTAAGTTATTTCCCACTTTGTTCCACTATTATTCCCAGTGTAGTTATCTGGTTTGTCCAGGACTTATTTTATCAAAAATACGGTTATTCTTCACGTAGATGTTTTATATGGCCTCTTTCAATCTCTCTAGTGTGATCCAGTTCAATATGTTTCCAGGCACTGATAATAAAATTATTCTTCTATCTACTCATCTCCCTAATTTGGTAACCTGATAATAAAATGTTCCGTTTTCTGGTACTTCTTCTCTTTCACAAACTTTGCCAAGCAGTTTGTATAATATTCATGTTGAATTGTCAGTGTCTGATTTGATTGGATCTGCTCAGTTACCCTCTGAACCATCATCAGAAGCAGTATTTTTTTTAGTTTCTTCTTTATTTTGTTTTTTTTTTAAACGTGAGGGTCTCTGTGGCGAATTGGTTAAACCGTTTGCCTCATGTTCAGACGCCAGTAGTTCGAATTCCAACTGCGAAGGTAGGTTCATGATTTCATATGTACAGGGGATCCGTGTGTTCATCGCTGGAGCTAATGGAGTTCGTGCTTTGTGCGATGTTCTGTGCAGGTAGGATACCTTTCTACTGAGAGAGAGTGAGCCATATGGGGATACCCACGGCGATGAAGTGGCGACTTTAACCTTTCTGTTAATTAACTTGCATTTTTTGTTCCGCCAGCTGAATGTCTGAGAAATTGAGCGGATCTAGAATATTTACAATTTCGTTTTAATGGTTTTTCCATTTCATGATCTGCTGATTTATGTAGCAAATCAAATTTATTACCTGATCTTCAAGAAAGCCATTTAACTAAACTAACTTAACTTAACGTTACGCTTTTAAACTAATTTAGAAGAATCAGCAGAATCTGTAAACAATTAGTTTCTTTTACATTTCCTTTCTCTAAAAGCTATGTGCATCCAATCTTTTCTTAAATGCATTAATTATCTTTGCCTGAACTACTTCCTGTGAAAACTCATTCCAAGCATTCAGCAATCTCTGACTAAAAAAATGTTTCCTAATATCTAATCTAGGCCGGTATTTTCTGAGTCTTTCCTAATAACTGTATTTCTTTAAATCCACTGTCAGCTTTTTTTTAGTTTTGTAACTTGATGTTGTATACTTGATTGACTTGCTTATAATTTTCAGTTAATTTCTTTGTTCTACTGTGCAGGTCTTTCATATTTCCGTTTTCTGCAGTATCTATTACCTCTCTTGTTAAATCATCAATATATTTCTTCTCGTATTTGCTAATGCTCTATCTCACCTTTCTCTTACTTCTGGGAAAATATTCAACATAGGCTAAAGCATTTCTGGTTTTTGCTTCTGTTCAAATCTACCTTCTTAGTTTTTTTATTAATTTATTTATGCTATTCACTTCTTACACATGATACCTTTTTGATATCGTTACTTTAAATTTATCATATTTGAGGAGGGATGAAATTAAACCTATCTCAGATACTTCAGTGCAAACGTATGAAAGGTGGTACATCAGCAGATGTGACAGAATTTTAAAAAAGGCAATTATTATCTTCTTCTTTTTCTTTGCGTTCGGTTTCGTATGCTCGTTTTATGCCACCAGATGGGCTGCATCCATGAAGTGGCACGTCAGTCGCAGGTCCTCGATGGTTCCCCACAGATTGTCTTGTATGTTTCTCTCCTCGGGCTGTGTCTTCTAACGGGAGTCTTGGTGCAGTGGACATGTTTGCAGTATGTGTTCTCGAGTCGGGGGTCCTCGCTGACATGTGCATTGTGCAGTATGTGCTGCTTTCATTCTATGCTTGTGTGCATTTAGTCTGCAATGACCTGTTCTGAGGCGAAACATTGTGGTATACTGTTTCCTATTCAGTCTATTGATTGGGTCCTGTGGGTATTTACTGTTTGTTCTCTCTATCCACTGTTGTTTATATTTTTTTATGTTTGCCTTGACTTCTGGCAGTGACACTAGGAGGGTGAATTGTTCTCTCTGTCTTCCCTCCCTGGCCTGCCTGCCCGCCCATTCATTTCCAGGTATGCCGCAGTGAGCTGGAATCCACACGAGGGTGATTTTATTGTGGTCTGAGAGTTTGTTTAGCTGGCATATCAGTTCGCTTTCCATACTAGTTCGTGGTTCTCTTTGTGTGGCCTGCAAAATGCCCATGCAGTCGCACAAAAACAATATTATGTTATCCCTTAACCCTTTTCGTTCAATAGTTTGACTGCTTCAATTATTGCCTGCTGCTCTGCTCTTAGATTTGTCGAGGGCTTCCCGGCAGCACTTGTTTTTTTTTAAAACGGTTCCATCCTGTAGAACTATGAAGAGTCCCCCCCCCCCCTCCTTTCCTCAATGCTTCCTCTGATGATCCATCTGTGTAGACCTGCATCGACATGGGTTGAGGATGGGCGTCTCCAATATGCTTTAGGGTTTTTGCTCTCAATGCATGGTCTGATTCTTCCACCTTTTTATCGATACCTGGTATTTTCGCTTCCACCGTGAAGTTAGGCTGTTGTGTTTTCAGATACTTGTATCATTTCCATTGTCGTTGGACATTTTGATATGATGTCACTGTTCCTGGCTGTAAGGGCTTTTGATAGATGATTTGAACTTGATTCTTTTTATGCGGTTTTTTGTTTATTCATTGACTTTTCCCTGCATTGGATGTTTATTCATACGCTTGTATGTTTCTGTCAGCTTTAGTATTTTTCCTTCTCTGCGCTCACCGAGGCTCTGGAGGCCTGCTACCGTTTCGAGTTTTCTAACTGGGGTGCTTCGTAGACCTCTGATAATAATTCTCAGTCCGGTATTATGTGCCTTGTCTAGTTTCTGTAGGTTCGTCCTTGCCGCTGTTGCATAGGCACCCATGTCATATCCCAGTGTTGTTCGTACGTATCCAGTGTAGACATGTCTGACTGTATTTGTATCTGCGCCCCAATTTGTCCCTGCCAGGTTTTTCATCAGCCTTAGTCTGAGTGTTGCCTTCTTTTGAGTATCCTTTGTGTGTGGGCCCCATGTTAATCTTTTGTCATATCTCATTGCTAGGTATGTATGATTGTTTTCTCTAGTTTTCTCTAGGAAGTAGGCTATTTTCTAAATATAGGTCGACCTGCTCTGGCTTTGTAGAGAGCGAGAAGAGTGTTTGGGGGTTCTTGCTTTTGTTTATTATGACACCCCATGAGTCTGCCCATTTCTTTACTGCATTAATTGCTTTCTGCATTCTTGCTTTTGCGATTCCAATGTTTTCTGCCTAGGTCCATATGGCCAGCTCATCCGCATGCATTGATTGTGGATGTGTGGTCTAAACTGTGTTGGCAGATCATTAATGAAGAGGATAAACAAGGTGGGGGATAGTGATCCTCCCTGGATAACCCCCCCGTGACGATTTTGCTCATGTGTTCTTCCAGCCTGACTCTCCTACATCATGAGTGAAGGTAGTCTTTGATCCAGCCTGACTCTCCTACATCGTGAGTGAAGGTAGTATTTGATACAGCCTGACTCCCCTACATCATGAGTGAAGGTAGCCTTTGATCCAGCCTGACTCCCCTACATCGTGAGTGAAGGTAGTCTTTGATCCAGCCTGACTCCCCTACATCATGAGTGAAGGTAGCCTTTGATCCAGCCTGACTCCCCTACATCATGAGTGAAGGTAGCCTTTGATCCAGTCAAGTATTTTCCCCCTTATTCCGCAGCCCGCTAATTGCAGCATTAGTCCTTTCTTCCAGACGTTATCAAAAGCTTTAGTCAGGTCAAAGAAGGTCGCCAATAGCTTGCATTTCCACTGAAAGGCATCTTCGATTTCCTAGGTCAGATATACGGCCTGGTCCTCGGCACTCCTGTATTTTCTATAGCCAGACTGGCACTCGTCCAGGATTTTTTTTTTCTCAAGGAAAGTTAGCATCCTATTTTACACTAGCCTTTTCAATGTCTTTCCCAGACAGCTAAAGAGGCTGATTGGACGGTAGCTTGTTTGGTTTTCTTTTGGTTTTCCATTCTTTAGGATTGGAATTATTTCTGCCTCCTTCCATTCTTTTGTAAATAATCCTTGAGTCCACGATTGATTTATCAGGTCCAACAATCGCTGTCTGCTCATTGGTCCAAAGTGTGTTATCATTTCATATGTAATTGCGTCGGGCACAGGTAACTATGTCATCAATGATTTCCTATAAATCAACTCTTAGAACGGAAGCAAGCATCACGGGTTATTAGAACAAGCCGTGCAGTCTTTTAAACATGCATTCTACTGCTTGGGGTGATTGGATATCATCCTTGAGAAATGACTTTGGATGATCATTGAACCATTTCGTCACCGCTGTCAAGACGCCTGCATCGAACTGGAATCATTGTGCTATTAGAGAGCTATTTTTTAATGATACAAAGAAATGGAAGTCATGTGATGACAGATCGGGACGGTTAGCTGTTAGATTTCAATCATTTTCTTAATTTCCTGGATACTCATTTGAAATACATGTGGTTATACTAATTGTTATCTGGACTTTTCCATGGTGAAATATAAACAGATAGATATTTAAAGAATGTGTTTCCCACAATCATGTTATATCACACCTTTCATCACATGTCGCGAGAGTTACATTCTTGTCAGCAAACAACGAATTCCCGGAGTGCTACACGGGATAAAAATAACAGTACCAAAAAGCAACTAAAGTGAGTTATATATGGGGCTAGCAAACTATCATGTAAAATCATTGCTTTTGAAACAACCTCTGCAAATCCGCAAATACACACTTCCAGCAAAGGGGCCAGATGTGTAGGGGCCGTATTTAATTTGGAGCACAAAACGGTAAATCATCATCAAACAACTAATTCTAAGAAATGAAAGCAACAATTTAATGCGAAACAATATCCTCACCATATATTAGAGGAAGGGTAAGGTACTTGGTGCTATAAAGTCTAGCTCCATTAATATTTTGCCATTCGCCACGAATACGTTTTTGGCTATGTCTACGTCGTGAAATAGATCTAACCACAATGTGAGCTGAGTCTGTCGTATTATCAAAATTGGCACAGTAGCATACACTGGTTGACAGTGGGTCGCAATTTACAGGATCAATGGTAAGTGGGCATATCTAGATGAACAAAATTAAGAAAATTGAATGAAATCACATTATTAAGCAAATATTGTTAACATACAGTATATATCAGTTAAATAAATAAGACAAACATTAACATTGACTTTGTCAGGATTAGTCAGACCATTCTGTAAACAGCATAACAAATTATGAATAGCCATGAACAAATTAATCCAGTAACACAAATAATCCAATGAAAAAAAGACTAGTATAAATAATGTTATAATTTTCAGTCACCATTTTCTATCAGTCAATGAAATTCATCAACTCAGTACTAGTAGCCAGAATTTTAAACGGTTGGGAGACATATATTTGCAGATGACATCCAAGGAAACAGAGCTGGCTCAGATACGTATTACATATTTAAAGACATACAAACATCACTGCTCAAGTTCCTTAGACATCTATGTCAAAGGTCAATCTCAACAACGTCTGAAAGTGGCTTCTCCTTCATAGTAAAGTCTGTCTGAACTGTAGTATTACCCTCAAAGAGTAAGACATTGAATGACATGACGAGAACATTCAAGAAAAGGAAATCTCCCGGAAAAGATGGGATAACAAACGAAATGCTGATGGGGCTGGGCCAAACAGCGAAGAGGAAGCTGCTATCGGTCCTGAACCAAAGCTGGAAAATGGGAATTGTACCCCAGACATGGAAAGACGCAGTACTGGTACCAGTACCAAAAAAAGGAAAGGACAAAACAGATCCAAATGGATACAGGCATATCTACCTACTGAGCTGTGTCGGCAAACTGATGGAACGCATAATAAACACCAGACTGGTGTGGCATCTGGAAGAAAAACGAATACTAATTCCACAGCAAGCCGGCTTTAGACAGCACAGATACACTGAGGACTAGGTCATTCTCATAGCCCAGGAAATAAAAGATGCCTACCAGGAACAGAAACACACAGTAGCGGTTTGGGTGGACCTGAAAAAGGCATTTGACAAAGTCTGGAAAAACGGACTTGGAGTCAAGCTAAGGAGAAGTGAAGTTTGTGGGAGAATGTACAAGTGGTTCAACAACTACCTCAAAAAAAGAATGGCCAGAGTCCAAGTACAAGGGCAGATGAGCAAAAAGGTGACACTCGAGCAGGGAGTACCCCAAGGGGGAGTGCTGTCACCCACACTCTTCTTGGTGTATATAAACGACATTACAGAGAATATACCAAGAAGAGTCCATAGCTTAATGTTTGCAGTCGATCTGGCTATGTGGACCTCTGAAAAGAATCTCACCCTAGCAAGAAATCGGATGCAGCAGGCCCTAACATCGCTGGAAGAGTGGGCGAACTCATGGCTGGTCAAAATAAACGAGCAGAAAACTACATGCAACATGCACAATATTCTCGCTTTCAATCAAACCCCAAAATACCAAGTTAAGTTTAAATGGCAAAGTCCTGCAGCCAAACGACTACCCAAACTATCTGGGAGTCACATTTGATCGACGCAGGACATGGAAAAGTCAGATCGAGAGAAACCGAATAAGAGCCAGAGAAAGAATGGCAATCATGAGGAAACTTGCTGGCACAAGCTGGGGAGCAGACGAAAGCATACTAAAGAAACTGTACACTGGAAAAGTGAGACCAGTTCTCGAGTATGGCATTGCGGCATGGACAACAGCAGCAAAGGCGAACTTCGATAAAGTTAGCAAACTTTAAAACCAAGCCATGAGAGTTATAACAGGTGGCAGGAAGTCAACGCCAATTGTAAAACTTGAAAAGATTACAAAACTGCAATCCATGACCGATAGAAGAGACTGTAGAGCCCAGCTGCAGTCAGAGAAACTCCGAAGACTGACCGACCAACCAATGCACCAGAGACTAAACAATTTGGGAAATGGGAAACTAAAGCGGAGAAACTTTGCAGAAATAGCCAAAGCAAAGATGCACGAAGATCCCATAAACGCACTAACAACACCAAAACCCATCACTACTGTACGAAAACCTACTTGGAGGCAGGATATATTTCCAGAGGTGGTAGAAAATATACCAGGTATTGCAAACAAAAACTGCCAGACTGAAAAAGAAAGGAGAGACACTACCCTAAGCTTCATAACGAAAAGCTACCCAAGCATGGACTGGACCCATGCATACACCGACGGTTCTGTAACAAACACTACACAGAACGGAGGGGCAGGAGCATTCCTGAACCTACCAAATGGCAGAAAAATAACACTGTCATTCGCTACTGGTAAGTACACAAGCAATTTCAGAGCGGAGGCAGAGGCACTGAGGGCGGCAGTGGAAGAAATGGTAACACACAGTGAAAATGAGAGCCATATAGTCCTGCTGACAGATGCTCTCGCCGTAGTCACAGCGCTAAAAAGCCAGAAAAACACTGAGCTTAATGACTTAAGAGCAGCACTCTGCAAACTGTGCCAGCAGTCCGCACCAAAAAGGGTAGTGGTACAGTGGGTTCCGTCACACTGCAACATCCAAGGCAACGAGGAGGCAGACAGACTGGCAAAAGAAGGTGCAAGGCTACCACAAACAGATACCAGTATGACGTACGAAGAGTCAAAACGGCTTATCAAAGCCAGGTACATGACCAAATGGGAAACCGAACATACTGGTTACACCAAAAACGATGCCTATTACCAGTTGAACCGAAGAGAGCAGGTCGTTGTCTTCAGACTTCGCACTGGCCACAACCGACTGAGGTACCACCTATTCAACAAATTGAAGATAGGGTGTACCGACGAATGCCCGTGCGGTACTGGTAAAATGACCACTGAACATCTGCTGCAGAACTGCCCGACATACGAGGATCAGAGAGAGCAGATGTGGCCATTGCCAGTGGAACTGCAAGACAAGCTCTATGGTAGTGGCGAGAGTCTCAGGATGACCGCCGCTTTTTTCGAGAAAATAATGGTTACTGTCTGACTGTGTACGCAGAAGAAGAAGAAGAAGAAGAAGAAGAACTCATTAGGAAATTCGTCGCTCATGTGTCAGCAGCCAGTCACGGCTTTCGACCGGAAGTATTCCAAATGTAAAGGAACACAAACACACAAGACATAATATACCAATAAATAGATCTGGAGTTGCATGCCGGAAAGACAAAACCTGTAAAGTTAAATGCAGCTGGCAGCACAGCTCCTATGAAATCGTTAGGAGCGCTATTGTCAGAGGTGAAGAGCTTCCTTAGCCTAGGAGGCATCATGGAAAAGACAGATAGTTCGAATGTGCCTTTAAGGGCCAAAGTATTCTTCCTATTGGCCTTTGTTGAATGAAAACCGTGTGGAACTGGAGTGATTGGAATCCATACTCTGTTGGGAATCGTCTGCTCAAGTATGAGCTCTGCCACTTCATTTGAAACGGGCGCATGATGGGTGACCAAAGCCGATATAGGGAGATTACAATCCTTTATTAATACATCACCTGTAAGTCTGCAGTGCAATTTTTGAGTCTGCAGTGGTTCAGGAGGGCTACGGACTAAACCTTGTGGGAGAGAGTGGGATAGGGACAAGGTAATATCTTTAATGGCTCACATGAAAGGGCCCACATTAATGTCTAAACATGGAAAACTTTACGAAAATGGAAACAAGTGGAGGAAATAGTCCAAGACCAGTCTGCTCTGACAGGGTTTGTTGATGCAACTCACAATGATATTAGGGCGAAGAAGAAGATAGAGAAATAACAGTTATGCACACTGATGTAGCCAGTAGATAATAAAGTTTTACATATTTTAGTAGTAGCAGTGCCAGTTGCCCATTGCGAACCAAGATGGTGACATCATCCGATTCTGGATATGTACACCCTACCACACAAGAACCACATGTGGATGGTGTTAAACCCAGGGCACCATACATGGCAACCTTTCACATAACTCGCATCTCAAGCTCAGAATTTGAAGTTTTATTCTTAGGAGAGCAACGTGTGTGATTGTAGGGTGCCAAGCCTAGCAGTCAAACGCAAGTGACTCCCAAATTTAAACATTTCAAGAAAGCCTTCAGCGAATCTTTGTATCTTTTCTTCTGCTCATCTGATGGACGTTTGTCTGTCATGAGAGTACCATACAGGGATTGCTTAGGCAGGCAGTGGTCAGACATGCGAACAACATACCCAGCCCACTGAACCTGGGCACTCTGCAATATAGTTTAGACGCCAGGGAGTTTTGCTCTTTAGAACATTTCATAGTTTAGTATCCCCATGTGGAAATGGTTCCGCCATCCGGCATGACTGGTGTACACTGTCCATGTCTCGCAAGCGTTATATACTCGGCATGTCTTAGATTATGGCATACCATCATTGGCAACAGTGACTAATTGTAAATTTGACAAAATGAACACAATCCAGAGCCAAGTAATAATAATCATTAAGAACACCCAGTCTGAAACCCATCAAAATAGCTGACTCCTATTAAACACATGATGAAACGTCTCAAACAATATGTGAACGTATGTACATGCATTTACAGATGAATCACCAACAAATGCAACATAAAATGGAGGTGTAGGAACGCTTTTATTTTTAAAAGGATTTAATTATGAGTACCGTGTACAAATATGCACTCATAGTAACACGCCAACTGTAACTGTATTTATCCAACCTGAGGTCAAACAGTCTGAGTAATTTGGACCAATAGTTCCAGTGATAAAATATTCATCTGTGTCACTCCGTAAGCCATCCAAGCAAAGTGTGTGTGATGGAAGATACAAAACTATTTCTTGACTGTCAATCCCTAAAGAAAGGAAGATAGAAACACACAGTAGTGTTCCGATATGTTGTTCTATGTAAAAAGAACTTGTTTTTACACTTCACATCACAAAACAATAATTTAATAAGGGCTTGATGGTTTAGTGGCACGGCTCACAAACCGAAGTTGCTGGGCTCGATCCCCATCACATCACCTGCCGTTACACCGGGGAAGCAAACCCTTAGAAAATTCAGGAGGAAGCATACCCTTTCATAAAATGCATGCTGAAGTCGGATGTACTGGGCCGACAGGCGCAAAATAAAAACCGCAGTGCAACGCACACCGCCTTTGGGATTTGAAAAATAAGGCTAATGCAAAAACAAACAAAATAATTTACAAAAAAATAATAATTACAAATATAGGAAGTTGAACAAATTCAGTAAGAATATGTTTAATTGAGAATGTTATATTCCATATTTAAGCATAAGATAAGCCTAATGACTTTAAAAAAACAACATATTATGTTTTAAAGAAGTTGTGAAACAAACTGTTGAACACAACAACAAGCAGATGTTTTGTGATCTACTAAAATAGTACTACAGAACAAATCAGTCGTGTTCTCCTTGCAATGGCCGACGTGGTTTAAATTTCATTCCGATGACTCTTCAATTGTAATTAGAATTCAGAGATAATGGTTTTTTTGTCCGTGCTTTCATGACAACACTTGTGAATGTGGCTGAGATGTAACATGAAAAGGTTAGTGGAGACAACTGGGGAAACATCAGGCAGAAGAGACTTGTAAGCCAGGCTAAAGCAACTTCCCTGAGAGAAGGAAAACACAGATGGCAAACCGCAAATTAAAGGCATCACCAAAAAAGTTATTATAGGTAGCCCATCGATGGTGTTAAGAAAGGTAGAAGATGGAAATGAAGGTGAGAGAAAGAAAGAGAAGGGCTGGGAAGAGAAATATCAGAAGGAAATCAGACTAGTTTTACAACTTGATCGTATTTGTTGTTGGAATTGCTGCATCATTAGTCAACAAGAAGTTATTCTCCAAAAATTGGTCTATAACTTTGACATTCTCATGATCCAAGGTGCAGTAATCCATGTGGGTCAGAATGACGTGGTATGTCTATATAGGTGAAACAATAACTTCTCCACGCATGGATATATACTAGTGGCATACAGTGTACCTCTGGCATTTCAAAATCGAATCTGGCTAACTTTCATTACCTCCTCTAAATTTTCATTAATTCTCATCTTAACCATTTTAATAAGAATTGTTAGCATTTTTAGATGCATGTGTTATCATACTTATCGTTCGGAATTGACCGCATTCTGTTGCATTTGATTTTGTTGGTAAAGGAATTAATATTGAAGTTGTGTGGTCGTTGGCCATATTCCATTGTTGTAACTGTCATTGAGATGTTGAAAAAGTAAATTATGTAAAGTCTCTGCCGCTGTATTGTTGTTCTGAATTCAAAAACAAATTCTTAACATGAGATACCTTAATCATTTACATATATTAACTCTCTAACAAAACCATACTTAACCCTTAGCCATTAAATTGGACAACAAGTTATTTTGTTTCGCAGAACGGTAATTCAGGTCTTTATGTTACCAGATACTTTACAGCGAGGACTAAAAATGTTTTCTTGTCGCAAACGCTTTATTTCCATTAAAGTTTGGTCACTGCTTCTACTTTGATGCATTTTTTATATTGTTATTGATTCTGGAGTCATTGAGAATAATGTGCATGTTCAATATTTATGGACATAAATACATCAAAAAAATAGTTTTGAAGGACTTTTGTATCGTGTGTATAAAATTGCCAGAAAATGGATTAGCAATCATTTAAAACCTTGGACAAATTTAGGAGAGTTATAATAGTTTGACGTTTAAATTGTGTCACTTCACATTTGTAGTTGTTTTTACAACATATTTATTGAATCTGTCACATAATCAAATATCAACAATTTACCGATATGTTTATTTTCTGTAACTATTACCCTTGCCAGTGATATGTAATATTAAAATGGTATCTATATTATGGTGGGAAGTAATACAATCAAAAAGCATGATGTTTTTTTTCAAAACAAATTGAATTTGGTCCAAACTTAAATAAACCAAGTCTTGAAAGAGTTAAAGCTCTTTGAACCTACTTTGACCCTACGTTGTCCCTACGCTTATTCTTAAGTGCCACTGCATGTGTTTTTTGTATACCTGGGTGTAGGCACACAATGCACAAGTATTTTCAAAACAGTTTATGAATTAGGTAATATGTCATATTACAAACATATTTTTTGTAATTGCTTGTTAATAAATACAACACAACATTTTCACATGATATTGAAGTTAATGATAAATATCAGATCGTATTTACTTATAATGCTGGTAGGTCAAACTTATAAAAGATAAAATATGTGTCTGGCAAATATGAATCACCAATAGATCGATGTTATCAAATGACAATGTTCTCCATAATTTTTTTTTTATTTCTGCATTTGGGTGTTCTCGTTTTGATATCAGCTGACAATGTTGGTCAGAATACTGAAGTCAATTCCATGTGTATCCAATGATTTATCTAACTTTACATAAAAACCAGTATCTATATTGAGCACATAAATCATGTAAACTCCCTACTCATGAGATAACTGATCGTATGCCATTGTACATGTACCATGATGATGAGAAACGTATTCATATTAGATGAAAATACACATGACACATGTGCATCTATTTATCAGATTGTGCATAAGAACTGAGAATGCTGGCAGGTGAAGTTCATATTACCCGGCTTGGCTTACAAATATGTATAAACAACTCATGGTGTGCTGAAAAAGCAATTAGTTATGGAAGCTTACAAAAGCCATGACAATTGCACTGGCATCCAGTGAGGTGTAAATTTGGAATAAACAGTGTAACTACAAAATCAGTATAATAAAAAGGCACATGTGTACTGACTATTACATTGCATATACATTTCTTTAACTGTAAACAAAGTGTATTAATAAACAAATTGTTATTGGTATTTATCTTTATCTTAACTGTATTTTGTTGTCATTAGTTTATTTATTTTTATATTCCGTATTCGACAATTTGCTTATGAGTCACCCTGTTGAATGTTTTAGTCTATATACAACAAGTATAAATATTTCTTTTCTAAGACCTTGATTATTACACTGATATACTCATAGTAAGCATATCTTTAAATTACGAGGCGTGTTCAAATGAAACATGACCTAACTGCACCAAGTGAACATACGTACCATGACAAGCGTATACGAATTAAACATAATTTGCGAATTGGTGAGAACAAAACTAAAACTAGGATGGTCAGTAGAACGCCTGGGCCACTCAAGTTAAGTGTAAATGATATTGGTTCTTCAACAGCCCCATGAGTTCAAGTATTTTTGCAGTATTTATTTCAGCAGGCGGTAGGATGACCGGAAGATTGAGACTAGGTGTCAGAAGTAGATTCAGTGTCTTATCAGCACTCCCCACTGCTTAGACATCCGATCATTAGTTTGGCAACAAAGCAACAGCTGATAAACAGTTTATGTATGCAGACTCTGTGCTACCAGTGCCAACCATGGCCTCTTTCCAGGGCATGTGATAGCAGCATTTCGACTTTTGAAATGAAGTATTTGAGGAAGGTCATCGGTGTTACCAGGCTAGACAGAATACAGAACGACGACATTCGAAGTATGGTCTGCACTTCATCGTGTGCCGAAAATATTTCCAAGCAGAAAATAAGTTGGTTTAGTTATCTCATGAGAATGCACCCTCATTAACTTCCACTAATGGTTTACAACGCTGGTAGATCGGATTACAGTGCAAGGGGCGGTGATATATGTCATTAGAGTGACTGTGCAGCGACAAGGGTTCACATTGACCGACGCGACGCACTTGGCGCAGGATAGACAACTTAAGCTCCACACAACGATAATGGGCACACGTGGAAAGAAAACTAACTCAGTATATTTTAAATTCATAATTTTTAGAACAATTTCACCATTACCCACCGGCATGTTGCACAACCCTTTAAGGAACGTTACATCCAGCAGTATGTTTGGCTCCTACATGTGTTACCTGAACCCCTACATTCTAAACATATTTGCCACCCCTTAAGAGGTGAATAAAGTCAAGAGTCGAAAAGCAAGTAAAAAATGCAGTGTATAATTTAGAAATAATATATGATATGTCTACGCAGTGACAAAGATGAATGTATGAACAGATCACTAAATGTAATTAAACTTATAACATTGAAACAAGGTAAAATGCTAGACACTGTAAAAGTAATATAATGAATCTCTTCACAATGCCTGACAACCCTGTATGGAGGGACAAAGACAAAATCATACCTGCTTCAAACCAAGTCATCGTAACCTAACAATTACATCATTTCTGCTTCAAACCAGGATAATTGTATTTAACAATATAATGACAGCTCCAAACCAATATAATTTAACATCGACGTTATAAATGCATGGTTTAGGCTGATTTTCTGAAGAATAGACTAAAATAGAAAAATGCAGAACGTGCCACTACAACTTACCTTTACATGATAACACCAGCAGAACAGTGGTGACTAACAATTGCAGCATGTTACATCAGATGTAGGAAGATGAATTGTATTAAAAGTAACAGTTGTTTTTCTCTCGTTCTGTAAAGGAGATAAAAAATAGTTATAATGTAAGCTCGTTCTTTTAATCAAAGTAGCCTAGACATGTGCGCATATTGAAAAGAGGAGCAGATAAGTTATGTTCTTCGTCCCAAGACAACAATGCAGAGAGTAGCATTTGTTAATCGTTTTGAAATAATTCCATTATCAGGAATGTATATTTCATAAAATAGATCATACCTTATCAGATCGAAGTTCTGTGGGGACCTCGTGGCCTAGTGGTTAAGTGGCACGGCTCACAATCCTTAGGTGCTGTGTTCGATCCCAATGACAGCACCGGCCGTTACTTCGTGGGGGCAAACCCTTAGAAAATGCAGTAGGAAGTAGACCCTTCCATAAGATGCATGCTGAAGTCGGATGCACTTGCCCGACAGGCGCAAAATAAAAAGCACAGTAAAACGAACACCATCTTTGGTATTCTAGAAATAAGGCAAAGGCAAACAAAAAATCAAAGTTATATTCTTCATAGTTCTATCATAGGTACCGCTAAACTGAGGTCCTGTATGCATGATTTGCACGTAACATAACCTTTGGCATTCAAAATGTTGCAAGAAACAAGTCGACTTTTTTTGGCCAAGAGTGTATTTTTGTTCTATGTAAGCCTGTGGTGTGATATTAATGTAATGTCATCTAACCATTAACAATGTCTTCCTCATATCATGTAACAAAATCATTTTTGTGTTAGATCTGTGCAGTGGCAGTAGATCAGGTTGCATTCTCATGTGATGACTGAACCATCCTTTTTCTGTCTGAAATGTGGTCTGTACATGACGTAATTCCTCAATTTTTCTAGTATCATAATTGCTCAGAAAAGCCATTAATGTCACTCGGAAAGATAGAAGACATATTATTTCATGAGTATTGTTCCTGTCCTGTGCCATGGAAAAGAACTCATTCTGAGAGGTTGCAGAGGCATGATGACACCTAATTTCTATTGTTCAAACCTTAGATCTTCTGTAAAAATGCTTCCCAGATACTTGTTCTCTTGGGCTTCTCTAAATGTAGTACAGTTTGCATGCGTGTTATGTGGACTGTACGTTCTATTAATCTGAGTAGTGTGTGTAGATTATGTGCTGGTTGTTAATATTATATCTTTCACATGCTGTACCAAGTTAATTCATACAGTTATGTAGTCTATCTTCATTCATTAGGTTATCGATCATTTAACAATGTCCAGAGTGTACTCCTATTTACTCTACTAACAACTTTTCTCCTGCTCTATAAATATCATCTTTATTAGCTGTAACATATTACAATATTGTTTTGCTTACAGGTCTTACAATGAATTTACATCTCCATATCACTATTAGCAATGCTCAATTGATGTTCAACGAATAGTTCTATTCGTTATTTAAGTATTTATACATGAATTGTATTGTTTGATTTACGTGTGATATGTCTCTGTAGGGGGGTAGGGCAGAAGTGTGTAAGGGATAGCACCTCACGGTGAGAGGCAGCCACATCCTTGATGGCCAGGATCCTATTTGGTTCCCCCACTTCTGTCTAGCTCACGTATGGCTCCTAGAGTCTGCCTGTGTACGGCAGCGCCACCCCCCGGGCAACGGCTTTGGCTGGCCGGCTAAACTATGTGGGTGAAATGACAAGAAGGGGAGTCCACCCCTGACAAGTACACACAGCTGCTGGTGGAAGAGGCGGAAGATCGACATGTGCGACATCGACTCTGAAAGCGGGAGCTGGAAACGCCTGGTATCGGGCTAAGGGCGCACCAGAGACCATAGTTTGTAAGTGGCCAGAACAATGTCCAGAAAGCAATGGCAAACTACTGGATGTAAAATGCCAAGAAACCTATGACAGTCGAGAGAAACGAAACTCAAAGATCTGATGGTGAGGCCCTCAGACCAGGCAGATCATCGACGCCAACTGGGGAAGAGGCCAATTTCAGAGTCAGTACACGTAATAGAGATGACGGCCTAAAGCCTGACTGCATTACAGTGGACAACTCTGAAATGGGACTAAAAACAAAACTAAGAATAGGCGCCTGGAACGTCAGGAGCCTATACCAGGGCAAGGTATTCATGATCGGAAGAGAAATGAAGAGAACCAAGATAGAGATTCTTGGAGTCTCTGAGCATAGATGGGCCGGTCAAGGGCACTGTACCAGCTCCTCAGGAGAAACATTTATATACTCTGGGACGGACAAGGGTGGAAAAAGAAGACAGCACCTTCACTACTCGGTTACAATCCAGTCAACGACCGCATAATTGTAATCAGACTAAAGAAAAAGACTAGAAATTTAACAATAATTCAAGTGTATGCACCAACATCAGCAGCAGACGATTGTGAAATGGATGATTTTTATAACAGCTTGCAAGAAGCGATGGAAAAAGTTGAAAAAAGAGACATCTTGGTCATCATTGGAGATTTCAATGCGAAAGTCGGAGAGGAAAGAGCCGAAGAGGAGAGAAGTGTTCGAGGACCTTTTGGTTTGGGACACAGAAATGAGCGAGGAGAAAGACTGGTTGAATTCTGCACAGAAAACAACCTCTCCATTGCCAACACCTTCTTCAAACAACATCCACGAAGACTGTACACGTGGACCTCCCCGGATGGCAACAGCAGAAACCAAATAGTCTACATCCTAGTGCAACAAAGATGGAGATCAAATGTGCTGGCGACAAAAACACTCCCAGGAGCAGACTGCGATACGACCACGAATTACTGTTTGCAGTTCTCCAAACAAGACTACGCAGGATCAACAAAGGTTGTCAGCCAATACGCTTCGATGTATCAGCAATACCTACTGAATACAACATCAAAGTAGAAAACAAATTTGAGGCGTTGCTTGCTATACAGGAAGAGATGACATCTGAGGAGTTGACATCGTACGCAATGGAGATTTTGATCTCGACAGCAAAAGAAATGATTCCAAAGATATTGCACACGACACAGAGCTATATAAGAGACGAAACACAGAAACCCATTGCAGAAATGCAACAATTAAAACAAATGGGAAGTAAGGGGACCAACACAGCATATAAAAACTGCGCAAGAAAAAGTAAAAGAGAAATAAGAAAAGATAAAAGAAAATACATAGTAGAAACATGTAAGGATATAGAAAACCTACAACAACAAGGCAAAGAAAGAGATGCATTCAAAGCAATAAGAACACCGACAAGGGAATTCCGTCCGGTTCCACATGTCATAAATGACGAAGAGGATAACACAGTAACAGAAACCAAAGACATACTGAATAGATGGAGAGAGTACTGCAGAACCATGTATGGAGACAGCACAAAGCGCTCAGTTACAATCCTACCAAAGGATGAGAAAGAACCTGAACCAACATTGGAAGAAGTACGCTCTGCAATTAAAAGCCTGAAAAAGGGAAAGTCCCCAGGATACGATGATATCCCAGCAGAGCTAATACAAGCAGGAGGAGAGGCATGTGCTCGAGTCTATCACAAGCTGTGTAAACAGATATGTCACAGTGCAGAGTGGCCAGAAGCATGGAAAAAAATCGATTTATATTCCCCTCCCCAAAAAAAGCAACCTGAAGATGTGCACGAACTACCGCACTGATCAGCCATGCTAGAAAGATACTCTTGCGAATCCTATTAAGAAGAATAGAGAAAAGGTTTGAATCTGAAATTCACGTAGTCCAGGCAGGTTTTAGGAAAGACAGAGGGGCCCGGGACCACATATTCAATTTAAGGAAAATCTATGAAAAATGTAGAGAGTTTAATGTAGACATGTACACATGTTTCATTGATTACACTAAGGCCTTCGACACGGTAAAACATCAAAATCTGTGGAGAATCATGAAGGAAATGGGGTTTCCTTTGCATATAGTCCATCTCATTGAAACATTATACAAAGATCAACAAGCCGCTGTCCGAGTATCTGGGCAAACATCAGATTGGTTTGCAGTACAAAAGGGAGTCCGTCACTTTATCTGTACAACATATATGCGGAATGTATAATGAGAAATGTGCGAGAAGATGAGAACATTGAAAGTTTCGATTCATTTACGATTGGGGGGTACGAGATTCCAGAGTTACGATAAGCAGATGACACAATGATACTATCAAGAAGTGCGGAAGGGCTAGAGCAGCTACTTTCAGCCGTTAAAGAACATAGTAAAGATCAAAATCTGTTCATAAACATAAATAAAACAAAGATAATGACCACCGATATAACACAATGTCAGCATAAATTTACAGTGGGTGGTGAGGAAATAGATCAGGTTACACATTTTGAATATCTGGGCTTCAGAATCGACAAAAATGGTGACTACTCGAAAGAAATCAGAAGAAGACTAGCTATGGCAATGCAGAGACTGAACAGCCTGAAGAAATTATGGCAGGGCACCAACAAAACGATAAAAGTAAAAGTCTTGAGAGCCTGTTTTTTTCGACTGGCAGCTTATGGCTGTGAAGCATGGACGATTACCAAAACTTCTAGACAAAGAATCGAATCCTTCGAGTCAAAATGTTACAGAAAGATCCTCAGAATACCCTGGACAGAGAAAATAACAAATGTAGAAATTCGGCAAGAGTTGAGCATGGGATATGGCAGAAGCACCTGTAGAGTCAAAACCTTTTTGTTAAGTGCATAACTGACAATATTTTAATTCAACATGTAGAAGTAGCCACCAGAGGTAAAAACATACTCGACCTAGTTGTTGCCACAGAGGAAAATATGATTGAAAACGTTACCGTTGGGGAAATGTTTCGCTCAAGTGACCATCAAATCATCCGTTGGGATCTTATTGCAGGAAAAGATGTAAACATAAACACACGAACATACGACTACACTAAGGCAGATGTTAAGAGGATGAAAGAGGCAGCGAACCACATAATCTGGAAAGATATTGTCGTAGGAACATATGTTGAACAGGAGTTGAAAAGTTTTAAAACAGTTCTAGAAACGCTAAAAGAGGAATGTGTTCCATGTAGGGAGGTAAACCCCAAGCGTAAAAAGTGGATAACTAGATTTGTAGTGAAATGTTGAAGAGCAAAAAATAAAGCATGGAAAAAATATATAGAGGCAGGTAAATCAAAAGAAACATATGTAAAATATTTGGACAAGCAGAACATATCTCAGAAAGCGAATAAAACAGCAAAAATAGACTTTGAAAAACAACTTGCTCAGAGGATCAAGACAGACAGTAAAAGCTTCTTCTCTTATGTTAGAAATAAACAAAGAACGAAAGACAAAGTAGGCCCTCTCATGGACAGTACAGGGAAAATAATAAGTGAGAATAGGGAGGCTGCTAATCTGCTCAATCAGTACCTTGGCACAGTCTTCACAAAGGAGGACTGCTCCGAGATCCCAGAGCCTATAGATATTTTTCAAAGAGACATTGATACAGCGGGATTAAGATCAATCTGTATTACAGATAAATGGTTTTTAAAAAATTGGAGGGATTGAAAGTGAATAAATCTCCAGGTCAAGATGGTATTCACCCAAAATTGCTGTATGAAATTAGAGACCAACTAGCAAAACCATTGGCTATATTATGTTCTCAATCACTTACAAAAGGGATTGTTCCACGGGATTGGTAAGATGCAGGAGTGATCCCCTTATTCAAAAAAGGCAAAAAAATCAGATCCAGCAAATTATAGACCGGTGAGTTTAACGAGCATAGTCTGTAAATTGTTAGAGTCAATAATCAAAGAAAACATTGTAATGCATTTAGACAAATTTAATCTAATTAGAAATAGTCAACATGGGTTTACTAGAGGGAGATCGTGCTTAACAAATCTATTAGAATTCATGGAGGAGGTTACTAAAATGTTAGATAAAGGGGAGCCAGTGGATGTTATTTATCTAGACTTTTCAAAGGCCTTTGATAGAGTACCTCATCAAAGATTATTTCGAAAGTTAAGATCACATGGAATAGGTGGGGAAGTTGCCAAATGGATTGAAAATTAGTTAACGGGAAGAAGGCAGAGGGTGGGCATAAATAAGGAGTACTTTGAGTGGAATGAAGTGGAAAGTGGTGTGCCACAGGGCTCGGTTTTGAGACCAATTTTGTTCTTGAAATATATAAATGTTTTGGACATTGATATGAAAACCATGATTGCAAAATTTGCTGATGACACAAACTATGCAGTAGTGTCTCATCTAAAGCGGAAGTGGATATATTGATGTCGGATTTAGATAAAATTCGAGAATCGTCTGTAATCTGGCAAATGGAGTTTAATGTAGATAAATGTACAGTCATCCACATGGGTAGATCCAATATGGAACATAATTACAGAATGGGAGAAAACAATATTAGAACAATAGATAAGGAAAGGGACCTATGGGTTATAATAGATCATACAGGAAAGGTGAGTGAGCAAGTTAAGGTAGCAGTAAAAAAGGCAAATGCAATGTTAGGTATGATAAAAAGAAATATTAAACATAGGAGCAAGGAAGTGATCGTCAAACTGTATAAAGCTTTAGTTAGACCTAGATTGGAGTAATGTGTACAGGTGTGGAGTCCTTATCATAGAGGGGACATAAACATGCTAGAAAGAATACAAAAAAGAGCGACAAAGATGATAGAGGGATTCCAGAATTACAGTTATGAGGAACGACTAAGAAAAACCGGCCTACAGTGTCTCGAAGAGAGAAGAATTCGTGGTGACTTAATATAGGTTTATAAGATGATCAGAGGAATCGATAAATTAGACTATAACAAGTTTTTTTTTAAAATACAGCCACCTACAATAACAAGAGGGCATAGCTACAAGCTGACTAAAGAGAGGTCCAGGCTAGATATTAGGAAATATTTTTTTAGTCAGAGAGTGGTGTCTGCTTGGAATTCATTGCCAGGTGAGGTAGTGGAGGCAGGGACAGTTAATGCATTTAAGAATAAACTGGATGCGAATAGCTTTTAGAGCAAGGTGATGTAAATGTAACTGGTTGTATACAGACTCTGCAGAGTCTTCTAAACCTGTATAAAGACGTTAAGTTAAGTTAAGGAGAACTGGTTTATCAATTCCATTTTGGCTATAAAATGCAAATACTTTGGTCACATCAAGAGACAAAACGGTTTTGAGAGGACGGTGATGGAAGGTATGGTGCCAGGCAAAAGAGGAAGGGGTAGACCAAGAAGACGATGGCACAAAGATATCCAGGAGTGCCTGAGTATGACAGTGGCGGAAGCTGGAGTTTTGGCAAGGGAACGAGTTTCTTTCAGACAGACTGTGATGGGAGCGACGTTCTGCAAAGGACATGCTACATGAGAGATGTCACTGTATGAAACACAGTTTATGTTATCTTTTTTTACCTTCAAGACAGGTATTATTGTGGTGTATTGACTATCAAAATTAAACTCCTTTAATTGTATGCTCTTAAAAAGATTTGTTTCAGTCACGTTACTACTGTCTTACGTCAAGCTATAATTGCTTCTGTTTTCTTATTCTTCACATTTGTCATGTTTGTTCTTGCTGTCTACTAGTGAACTCCAGTTCTCTTGATAAAGGTTGCTGTAGTGGAGAGTAATTTCAGGCTTCCAAACTACTTTGTGTGAAGATTCGTCTGCATGGCCCAGTTCTCAGCAGGTTTTGGCTTAGCATTTAACAGTCTTGCTATATATGTTGCAATGGATGTCGTTGCTGCTTGTCTGCACATATACACTGGCGATGGAGCCAATGTTAGCCTGTGTAAGTGGTTATTCAATAAGGTATGTCCCGTTTTCATACAGAACATGATGACTTGCTCCGCTCGATCAAGGCAGTAATAGTTATCTCTCGTTTGGTCAACTTTCCTTACGACCTGTATAATGGGCTTCTATCTTTGGAAGGTGATTCTTTGTTCGTTTTGTTCTTGTGTTGCTTCCTCCTTTGCATACCTGACTGTTTTCTCATTTCCTGATATGGCACTGTGTGACGGTATCCAAAAATTGTAGCACTAACCTTCTGTTGGATTTTAGTTTGCCCAAGACTCTCTTAAACTCTGGCAGTTTATAATTCTTGAGGACTTGGAGAATTTGAAAATTGACATTGCATCTATAAAGAATACAGTTTGCTGACATTGAATTGTTATATTGCTAAAAATTTATGCAGTCATGATTAGTGCCTGTGTTTCAGCCGATTAGTTTGACCAGAATTTTCCATTGGATGAAGTAGTGGTTTCGTTTCTCTTATCATGGTAGACACGATAGGCGCGTGTGCTTCCATTCATCACTGCTCTTGTTTATAATCCTTCAAAAAGTACCTGAACCCATACTTTTCTTGGGTAGAGTTCATCGATTATGTTGCACTCTGCTGCTTTCTTTTGGAAAAACATGTTGCTCTCTTATGGGGCTGGGGCAGTAATTCATGTTTTTATGCTGAAACTTTGTTGTTGTTCCTATGGGGATGGAATGGGTTTAGATTTACTTCCTCATTGGTGTCTGATAATTCATCCTTATGTGAAAGTATGCCTATATCTACAAAACGTCAATACACTCGTCCTGTGATG
The DNA here is from genome assembly GCA_036924085.1 of Ariolimax columbianus. Lineage (NCBI taxonomy): Eukaryota > Metazoa > Mollusca > Gastropoda > Stylommatophora > Arionidae > Ariolimax > Ariolimax columbianus. The sequence goes on along the minus strand of JAVGWX010000019.1, from coordinate 6,219,050 downwards.
GTCAATCAGGAAGGTACAGTGCCAGGTACCCCGTCTAGAAAGAACTCAATCTTTAATACTGGATGCTCTACTCGGCTGCTTTGTATTATCCAGAGGCACGAGAATAGAGCTACTGGAAAAACTAAAATAAAAACAAAGAAAAGACCACTTACGATAATGCACTGGAATGCCGAAAGTGTCAACAGAAAAAGAAATGGTTACAGTAGCTAATTAGAGCTTGAGAATATCCTTTATGAAGAACAAGTAAATGTATGTTGCTTGCAAGAAACGCATCTCAACAAAAATAACGTCATCACAATTAGATGGTACCTGGATACTAGTGCTACAGGTCTGACCGACAAGACAGGTGAAATTCTGCCAGTCGTGAAAAATAGCATCGCTGTTTATCAGCAGGAAGTATAAATATGGAAGGGGCGGAGTGTCAGATGAAACATATCAAAACAGAAAATTCAATATTCAGTTAGTTCAGGGCAATATTCATTAGGTTATGCTTAAAACCCCAGCGAAATTATTAATTTCAACAAAATAAATTATGATATTTCATTATTTAGTTACGTGGAATTTATTGTGTGGTTTGTAATCTCATTGCACTCACTTTAATAGTTGTATGAAAATAATGAAATAACTCTTACACCTGCTGCGTCCTATGTTATTTGCTGTGTGTGGTCGTGAATGATGTGGATCCATGTGGTAACATACAGATAGAAAAATGGCAGTCAAACCTGGACTCTAGACCTATTTCTTGGAGACATTCCATTTATTGTTCATATTGGACTTTTCAAAAGCCTTCCGGTAGTCTATAAAGCAAATATAAATGTCAATATGTATTTCTATATATTTGGATGTCAGAGTACAAAAACTGGCTCTTGCTTCTATTATTCCATTTAACTTTCGAAAACCCAATTGTTCTTCTGAAACGTCCCTCTCTATTTTACCTCTTATTCTCTCCTGTTTGATTTTGAGTAGTATTTTTATTGTGTGACTCATTAGACGTATTGCTCTAAAGTCTGAACATTCTGTTGCATGCGGTTTGTTTGGGAGTGTTATAAACGTAGATGTTTTGAGGGCCATGTCTATGCATCTAGCATTGTATATGCCATTACACAGATCAGTAGGTATATATATACCAAGTTCCTCTACGGCCTCTATCATTTCTATGTTTGTGAAGTCCGGTCCTGTTGCTTTTCCTTTTCTCATAGTTTGTATCACTTTTACCAGATCTGATCTTAGAGTCCTGGGTCTTTCATTATAATTTGTTGATGGTTTGTCCCCGGGACTGTCCTCAAAACGTTTCCTTGTATATTCCGACCATCTGTTTGATATGTCATTCTCCTCCATCAACATGGCACAATTTGTATATAGCGCATGCACCCCCAACACTGGGTTACCTGTGTCTTGTTTGTTATTTTCTTTATTTCTGTATGCATTTCTCTGGTATTGTGTTTTAGTCCCATGTATTCTATTACCTTGCATTTTTCTTCCAAATACTGTTATTTGGTCAATCTACACTTTGTACGTATATCTTTGTGAAATGATATCAAGTAGATATATTTTGACAAAATTTCGGGTTTCGTTGTAATTAAACTAACATTCAGTTTCACAAATACACAAAGACTAACGTGCATAGCTAACATATACCTTTTTTTTACGCGTATCGATGTTACGAGTGCTGATCTGATATTGAGTGGGTCCTTTCGTGCTTGAGCAATGTGTGCGCTATGTTTTTTGATAGTGCGGCGTCGTGCAGTGTTTGAACATGCTTCAGTTGAATATCATCACCATCATTATCATCAGCTGGTTGATCAGTCCTGAGACTGGTTGTAAGGTTGTCTGAATATGTCTATCCATTTGATCCAATCCTTTACAGTCCTCTTCATTGCAACATAAGTTGGTACTTTAATGTTTCTACACGCCTATGATGTAAAGGTGAGTCTTGATTGCCCAGGTCTTCTCTTTCCTTGAATCATGCCTTCTAGTATCTTTTGTAGAATACTTTCATGTCTTACATTGAGACCCATCGAACTCAACCCACGTTTTTGTATCATATGCAATATTTTTCTTTGTGTCCCCACGTCATTGAGTACATTGTCATTGTATCTTCTTTCAGTCCAATTCGTTCTTTCCATTCTACGATAGCTTCACATTTCAAACGCTTCCAAGATGTCTTCATGCTTCTTTGCCAAAGTCCATGTTTCAGCCCCATAATATGCAATTATGAGTTACTATTATTATTTTCCTCGGTTCTATCCTGATATTTCTTGATTTACAATTTCTGTTTTTCTCTGACGCCCTTTTTTGTCATTGCAATCCTTGTCAATTGCAATATATTTCCACATGTACAAAGTGTACACATAGGTAGCTATGTCCGCTTAGCTAGCTAATGTTTATAGTTTTTCATCGATGAAACAATGTTGGCAGTTATGAATTCCAATAGATGGCAGAAACAAGAAACATTCAAATTGTCAATTACCGCTGCAATCCTTGTTCATCCTAGGATGCACAATCAATGTTAGAAGTCTTCAACACTATACTCGAGCATACTGCCGAGAAAATACTGAGAAGGTACAAAGGTAACTCTAAACTCTGGGTCTCTGATCATAGATTATTACTACGTGACACTGGGAGAGCTCTAAATCCTGGGTCTCAGATCATATATTACTACTATGTGATACTAGGAGAGCTCTCAAAAATGAGGAAACCTCAACAGCCATAGCGGACAAATACAGAGCTATAAACAAGACTATAAGAAAAGACATGACTAGAGCAAAGAAAGAGTTAATAATAGATCAATGCACAACAATTCAAGACTGCATTGTCAAGAATAATAGTAGAACAGCATACCAACTAGTTAGAACCCTGACAAAGAAGTTCACGCCCACAATAAGAACAATTCAGGATGAGGCAGGGAATAACATGACCGCGGAAAAGTATGTCATGCAGAGATGGTCGGAATATTGCTTTCAGCTGTACAATATGAAGTCCCCTAGGGATCTGACAAAGATGGCGCCGTAACTTGCTGCGAGTCTACATTTCTCTACTGTTTTGGATCATTATGGATGCTGCCAGACCACGGATTTGCCTGGAATTCACACTAGTCGACGACTTACACTTGTGTTCACGGATACGAGGAGTTGTTTTCCGTCTGGACTTGTTATTTCGTTCTTTTTTTTGTGATTTCTTCCATCCGTTTATCCTGGTCTGGACGCCGGCTGAATGGCGCTACGCTTAAACTAGTTATACCTGTGTCGTAGCTCACGGGTTAGTTCTGCCGGTTCACCTTCCCGAATATGGCGTGTGGGAATTTTAGATGCTACTATGATGAACTGAATACAGCTGAGGAGAGATGCCAGACTCACTCACACGCTGAGTGTTGTCCATACGACCTCTTGTGGTTATCGAAAAGGCACGACAAACTGCGTTGGATGCCTTCCCACCTGTCTACCCTGCGGGTTACATGTTTACGGAAAGGCTTCGGTGGTAACCCTGAGGCAAAATCTGCATACTATGCTATCTCCAGTCGTCTCGATGAATGTCTTGCAACTGGCAAAAGGTAGCTTAGGCTCTGTGAGTGAGGTTGACAAAAGGCGCAGTTTCTTCCTCACTTTAATCCAAATCTCCGCGCAAGTCACCCATTTCAGCGGACACAGCAAGAGATACGACTGTCCATACGGCTGAACAAAGAGAGTGGTCTTCATCACTTGTGATGGACAAACTATCAGGGATCCTAGAGGTGTAACCCGAGCAGACCAACAAGAAGAGGAAGATAACTGTAGCATCATGAGTGAAGAACTTGCGGTGGTGGTTAGATTTTTTGAAATGGTTTTAAGCGACCGGAGTGGATAACATACCATGCTAACTATTAATTCTTATAGGGACAGTGGCGATATATTTTATAACAACAATCTGTAACATGAATGGCAGACCGGAGAATGGCCCACAAGCTGGACAAAATCATTGATCATAGTGATACCAAAACAGGATAACCTCCAATATTGTCAGAACTACAGAACCTTCAGTCTAATTAGCAGGACCAGTAAAATTATGCTCAGGGTTATCCTTAACAGACTGCAGCCACGAGCAGATGAATTATTGCTGAAGAATTAGCGGGTTTTAGAGCTGGTCAAAGCAAAATAGAACACATTTTTAACCTGCTCTTGAACATTGAAAAATACATATAGGACAATCAGAAATTGTACCAGGTCTTCATTGACTTTAAAAAGGCTTTTGATAGGGTGGGACATGAGGCCCTATGGGGAACTCTGCGAAGGTACAGGATAGAATTGCGGCTCACCCACGTCATTGAGAAACTAAATTCCTATGCCAGCAGTGCAATGCGACCGCATTCTAATGGTTCCTCGCGACAGTCGGTTGGTTACCTCTCTCCGACACTTTTCAATGTTTTTTCTAGAACTAATTATGTTAGAAGCATTGAGTGAACACATAGGGACAGTCAGTACATGTTTACGCATTCTCACTAACCTCCGGTTAGCCGACGACACTACGTGCGAGTCTGACTGGAACAGAACTTGCAAGGATAGTCGCAAATCTGGACAATGCTGCCTAAATATTTGGGATGAAAATCAGTGCAGAGAAGATTAAGATTATGGTCAACGCCCCAGAGTGTATTTTAACCCCGATTATTGTCAAATGTGAACCTCTGGAAAGTGTTACGCGGTTCAAATATCTAGGAACTGAAAATACTGCGTAGGGGTCTAGAGCGGAGAACTAGTCAATAACAGCGATGTTCATTGTCGTCCTGACTAGACTGCAAATAATCTGGAAAGACAAGAGCACTATCTTTAAATCGAAGCTGACTTCAATGTATACAATTATCACCTCGGAATACCTCTACGCGTGTGAGACTTGGACTGACGGCTGCACTGGAAGGTAACTTTGCGCAATGCAAATGCGATACTTGCGAAGAACTCTTGGCATTTCATATCTGGATTGCCTTACAAAAGAGACTGTTCTAGAAATTATAAGAACGGATTTAGGCCAGTATAAAAACCTACTGACTATAGTAAAAACACGAAAATAGACATGATATGGACATATATCACGATCGGTGGGGCTGACCAAGAACATCCCTCTGTTTTATGGAAACTGGATCCCTGAGAACTTATGTGATTGAAATAATCGCCTCTTGACTAGCATACACATTCTTAACCTACTGAGTGATCTTTCTATACCTATTTGCTGCACATTCTTAATCAGTTGAATATGACAAGTTCAAACTAGGACACATCATTTCCCTAGCAGAAACTGGAGATGACAATATCATTTAGACAAGGAAAGAGAAACTTCAAGAATTGTTCCAGTCTAGAAAGTTGTAAAGTTCCATAGGCTGGAAAATGTAAAATGTTATCGCTTCCCAGTTCATGCTTCCAAAAGTGTATATGGCACTTGGGCTACTGATGGCTCACCAGTCCAAACGTCACTCAACCGGAAAACGGTACAATGATTGCTGAATAGTACAACACACACACACCGACACAACACACACACGCGCGCATACTGAAAACATAAAGAAATATGTGTGGTCAGTTGAACTAAAACATTTCTATTTTTGATACCAAAGTGTCTAACGTTATACAGAGAGCGGCGACGGACAGATAGAACTGGAGAATTGTAAGTTCTGTCTTATGCGCTGTTATTGACGTAAATGACAACAAAGAGAGATTCTAAAACAATACTAGTCCAGACTTAGAGGAGCGGCCTAATCAATTGTTTTGAAATACAGCAATTATCAAGAATGTAGTACCCGATAATTGATTATATTTGCCAAGTTTCACTAAAAATAGAGTCTTTTAATACAAAGAGATGTATACATGTGAACATCGCTTTATAGCTGCTAACTTAATGGCCGGTTAAGATACTGGCTCTTTCACTTCGCTGAATCACAAAATCCGGCAAATGGTGAGAATCTCACTTTTTCTCTTACAAATGCATACACAAACACAAAATATGTTGATGACATCATCATGTATTAAGTTAGTAATTAGTAATGGAACCATACCATCACAATACACATTATCGTGGACGAACTTCCTGATAATTATTGTCAACTAGGTATACCAAATTGTGTAGAATGGAACGTACTGTAACTGTGCTGAAGTAATACTTGAGTTTACATATGAGTATATGTTTTGCGAGAAGGAAAGTTCATCCCTGAATACAAAGCCTGTAACAGCCTGAGAGGAGGAAGAGCATATTTTGGTCAACGGCTCAAGGGATGAAACAGCAAAGTTGTCAACGTGGAAGAGCTAGGAATCTGATCACGTATGAACCCTAGTTACAAATTGAGTTCTCAGAAAATCAGAATACCCGTAAAAGAACTAAAAATAAGAACGTGGAATATCCGTTCACTTCCACAAACGAGAAAACTGAATAACCTAATAACTAAGGTAGGTTATGTGGATATATATATATATATATATATATATATATATATATATATATATATATATATATATTAAGTGTGGCAGAAACAAAATGTAAAGACACTCGGTACACACAAAAAGACAAACACATTTCCATACATCTAGGAGTTGTACATCGTGTAAGAGGAGCCGGTGTATTATTTAAGGTTTTCGATTCCTACCCGTGTCCTGTAAAGCAGAGACTGAATGTTTGCCATGTGTGAATGCTCCTTCCCGTACGGAACGTCATAGCGACCTACCACACTTGTCGAGAAACGTATAACAATCAAATAGGTGGCGGTTGTAAGAAGCTACGTTCTGTAAAGGACATGCTACTTACGTTTTAGAAAAATGCATATGTGGATACTTATACGATCTGGCAGATGGGGGACTGGTCAACAAGGACACACTTACTGATTACAGTCCTTAGTAAAAAGGGTAATCTCAAACAATGTCAAAATTACCGAAACATCAGTCTTATCAGCCACCCCAGCAAAGTAGTACTTAAGATTATCCTGAACAGACTGTAACCAGGGGCAGAAAAAGGGTATTGTTGTCGAAGCACAATGCAAACAAATTTTAATCTGCATCTGTTGAACTAAAAATACCTTCAGTATAATAAAAATATATATAGCAAGTCTGTGATGACTTTAAAAAGCTGTAGACATCGTCTGACATGAAGCCATATGGACAACTATGCAACAATATAAAATGGATGTCGGCTAAATACGTTATCCAGAAACTCTACTCCCAGACCAATCTATCTTAGCAGCATAACTAGGGAATGGTTCCGCACGCCAACCGGTGTACGACAAGGATGTATTCTTTCACCGAACCCTATTCAACGTTTTTCTTGAACGTTTCATGTCTGAAGTTCTGAAGAGTTACATGGGTACTGTCAGCATAGGTGGTCGTTCATTCACCAATATCCGGTTTGCCGATGACATTACCGGGATTGCTGGAAAGGAGCTAGAACTTACGAATCTAATCGCAAACTTTGACAATGCCGATCAAAGATTAGGAATTAACATTATTTCAGAGAAAATCAAAATTATGGTCAACTTTCTAGAGGGCCTAACAAGTCCGATTCCGATCAACGGCGAACTATTTCACATTTTTAAACAGTGTAAATACCTGGCTTAGAAGAACAGCGATGGTCATGACCGATCTGACCAAACTAACGCCAATATGGAATGACAAAAGCCCCGACCTAAGTTTAAGTTATGCACTTGTCCCTTTCGTGTATCTGCGAAATTTGGACTCTAGCAGTAGTTCTAGAGCGAAGAATGCGTACAATAAAGATGAGATGTCTGCGTCGAATCCTCGCCCTTTCGTATCAAGACCACCTCACGACTATTGCAGTTCGGAATAGTGTTATAACGTGTTTGTACAGAGTGCAGACATGTTGGTTTTTTATTAAAATAACATCATAACACAACTAGAACGTCAAATGGCACTAACATCAGTTTATGTCACAGAAGCAAATTATAAAGTAGTTATCCCATAAGAAAATGTATTTTGCTTATTTGCAAAGTAACCTTATCAGACATGTCAAGAAAAGCAAACATTTATAATTAAGTTCTCATTGCAGATTCTGAATCAAGTGATACAACAAAGTAACTTACAATGAAGTGATCATATTTACATCACAAGTATTTACATACTACAGCAAAACAATCAAAGCCGTTGTGCAGGACAAGTGGTGACCATGTCTATAGTAGCTGCTGTACACTGATGGTACATAACTAGGTGAAGGCAAAAGAAAAACTTTCAAGACACGAAAACTGTCCTTAATAAGCTTCAATAATGACATATCATTGGAGACCGTTACTTAGTTCCACCTTTTCTGGCACTAGTTCCATTTTAGCTGCAATAAAAATCATTTTGTACAATTCCAAACATTTTTTTACACACATTTTTTTGCACACATTTTTTTTTATAGCCAGACCAATGTCCAATACTCCTTATGACAATCCTTGCATGTTACAGTGTTATTATTCTTTGTATCCGTTTCGACCGCCAGCAACATCAACACAATGCAAATAATTTGGCTAAAACAGAAGATCTGCAAATGTAGAAGTTATGTACAAAATGGACACATCATCTTTGTACAAACAAACAAATGAACACTCAGAAGAACACACAGACACCTACTGAATGATTGAAATCAAAGGAAAGGGTAACATTAAAGAGACAGGAGGAGAATATAGAACAAATATGGATGGACATTATCAGTGAGCTCTATGATAAGTTCATATCAAGAAAACAGTCAATTTTAATTAATTCTATTTTTTTTTTACAGTTAATTAATGAGATTCAAAACACAATTTTCTTTTCTTATAAAGGTTGTTAGAGCAATGAACAACTTTCTGATAAAACAAGGTGTACACGTATTTTCAAAAAGTATCTATTGATGCAGTGTTTCTCAATTGGTGAGCTGTGCCATGGTACTCAGCTAAATGTGCCACACAATTTTTGGGGTAAATTTACCACATGAAGTATTTTTGTACCGATCAAGAAAAAAAAACAAATCTTATATCTTGAAAAATGTATGACTTGAAGGCAGCAGGCGCGCAACTTACCCACTCCCGGCACGGGGAGGTAGTGACGAAAAATAACAATACGGGACTCTTTCGAGGCCCCGTAATTGGAATGAGTACACTTTAAACCCTTTAACGAGGATCTATTGGAGGGCAAGTCTGGTGCCAGCAGCCGCGGTAATTCCAGCTCCAATAGCGTATATTAAAGTTGTTGCAGTTAAAAAGCTCGTAGTTGGATCTCAGGCGCAGGCGGGCGGTCCGGCTCGCGCCGGTTCACTGCCCGTTGTCTCCTGCCCTACCGTCTGCCGGCTCTCTCCCACGGGTGCTCTTCGCTGAGCGTCCTGGGTGGCCGGCGCGTTTACTTTGAAAAAATTAGAGTGTTCAAAGCAGGCCTCGGCTGCCTGAATAATGGTGCATGGAATAATGGAATAGGACCTCGGTTCTATTTTGTTGGTTTTCGGAACTGGAGGTAATGATTAACAGGGACAAACGGGGGCATTCGTATTGCGGCGTTAGAGGTGAAATTCTTGGATCGCCGCAAGACGAGCTACTGCGAAAGCATTTGTCAAGAATGTTTTCATTAATCAAGAACGAAAGTCAGAGGCGCGAAGACGATCAGATACCGTCGTAGTTCTGACCATAAACGATGCCGACTAGCGATCCGCAGGAGTTGCTTCGATGACTCTGCGGGCAGCTTCCGGGAAACCAAAGTGTTTGGGTTCCGGGGGAAGTATGGTTGCAAAGCTGAAACTTAAAGGAATTGACGGAAGGGCACCACCAGGAGTGGAGCCTGCGGCTTAATTTGACTCAACACGGCCAACACTGAAATGAGTGACATGCCGAGACCATTCTTCTGGGGTCTAATATGGAACTGGTGCTGGACTTAGACCCCCAGAACTCTGGGGTTATGCCCCTGTGGCTCGGTTCTGTCTGCATCCAGTGTGTGATAAAGGAATTGACGGAAGAGCACTATCAGGAGTGGAGCCTGAGACCTAAGTTAACTTACCACGCCAATACTGCAGAATGACTATCAAAAAGTACACCTTCGCGGGGTCTAATAGAGAACATGTGCTGGAATTAGACCCTCGAAAATTTTGGGGCTACCCTCTAAGAAACTTGATTGTCTCGCTAAGGGAATTGACGGAAGGGCACCACCAGGTGTGGAATCTGCGGCTTAATTTGACTGAACACGCCAATACTGTAGAACAACTGACAAATCGAGAGCACTGCCGTTTGGGTCTAATAATGAACGTACGCTGGTATTAGACTCACGGATGACAAGTCAGCTCTCAAACACTCAAATGAAAGAACGCTACGGAAATCGTGTCTTAACTCTGCAGAAACCGCAGATTTCAAATACCTGGTCATTGACAAACAAAAGCTCTCAATAAATTCGTCTGACCAAATAGTGAACGGGTGCTGGAAATAGATCATCTGAAGACAGGTCAGTTTTACCCTACAAATGACAGGGCGTTGCTACGGAAAACCAGCTCAAATCGAGAGGAGCCGCAGACACTTTGGTTCACGTACCAGGCTGATAAGCCAAGGGCGCGAGGCTACCATGTGGGGGATTGCGGCCGAACCCTTGTAAGCCGCAATCCCGCCCAAAATCTCAGCACCACTGCAATGGGAGGCTCCTACATGCTCGGGACCTGGGGCTTGCGCCCCAGCCCTATCAGGTAGAGCCACAGTAAGAGGTCCTTGCCGCCCGCAAATCAAAGCGGGCGGACAAACTGCTTGATACTCACCCTATACGGCGATGGGGTGCGAAAAACACCAACCAAAGACTTAGAACCTGGTCGGGGTGTCGAAAACAGTAGAGCAGCCACCACACTGTGAACTGTCAAGACTCAACCACTGACCATGAGAGTTGTCCGCACACCAGGCGATCAACATCTCTGTGACATTACCAGGCTTGTCCTCTGGCTAAATACACTCCGGCTACGATATCTACCTCTGTACGTTATCAGCCATAACTATCATGCTGGACGCAGAAGAGATGCAGACCAGCGGACATTGCACACCTGCCCCACTGTGTCAACACCCCAGGTGGCGGGGAATGCTAGGCGTACCATCTCTGCATAGAAGCCAAGAAAACAAAGGGAAAAAGAGATACCCCACTCACATGCAAATGCTACGTTTCTGGCAGGACGTGACGATCCTGGGATACAGACACACTGGACTGCCTCTCTTCCGGGTAAACCAGTCCATCTCATATATCATCATCATTGCACCCTATAGACACGAGTAGTGAAGACTCGATAGTCTGGTAAGACAACTTCCATAGGAGAGAAAACTCTGATCGTAAACAACTGCTGCCTTGCAGATAGGCTGGGGACAGCCAAAGGCTAAGGAGGGCATCCCTACAGAAACGCCTGTTGAAATCGGATGCACGGGGCCGCAAGCCTAACAAAACAGTGCAACGTAAATCACAGTATGATGGCACAACCTATTCGAAAAACGTATGGCGCTCATCCTGAGGAGACCCGCCAGGCAGCGATAGCGCCGGGCCCCACGCCTCGAAGGGGCCCACCCTTGACTACTGGTGGTCACCCACCCATGTGTCGTGGAGTCAAGGCACATGGCTATGGGGAAACGACTATTGGCCAAAACATCAAGACCCTCAAAATATTACAGTGGAATGCGGAGGGAGTCATTAACAAAAAACTTTCCCTAACACATCACCTGCATGAAGGTAAGATTGACGTGGCATGTATCCAGGAAACGCACCTCAACAATAACCATAAATTCTCAATCAGAGGATACCAGACTTTCCGTCTAGATAGAGAAGGCCACAAAGGAGGGGTCCTGATACTGACCAGAAACAGCATACCGAGTAGCGCGGTACCTGTCAATCACACCGGACAAGCAGAAATTGTAGGAGTTGACATAATGGCTCAAGAGACGAAGCTCCGCATTTTCAATCTGTACGGACCACCAAACAGAGACCTATCGCTCTCGAGCATGGAGGTCAGAGACTCCAACTGCATAGTAGTTGGAGATTTCAACAGCCACTCGGAGAGATGGGGATACTCTGACACAGACAGCAGAGGTGACGAAGTGGAAGATTGGGAGATAGATGCAAATCTCTCCCTAATCAATAGGCCGGAGGATAGCCCTAGCTTCTATTCAAGAACATGGCATACCACCTCGACTCCAGATTTGGCCTTCTCCACACAGGACATACACTATAAAATAGGCCGCCAGGTGCTAAACCAACTGGCAGGTAGCGACCACAGGCCGATCAGGCTAACCATTGACATGGAAGTAGGCCCACAGGAAACAAAACCGCTCCCACGTTGGAATTACAAACGAGCCGACTGGGACAGATTTGCAATCCTGACAGATGGGCTGTGTGAAACCATCAACACACGAAACACCAAAATGAAGCCCATGGTAGAGAGCCTAAGCAAGGCAATAATGCAAGCCGCCACTGAAACCATCCCAAGAGGAGCTAGGAAAAACTATAAGCCCTACTGGAATGATGAGTTGCAGAAAGTGGAAGATACAGTAACAAATGCTAGGAACGTGGCAGAACGTGAAAAATCCATGGAGGCAAACATCGCCCTCAAAGCCGCCACGGCGAAGTACAAACACACTCTCAAGCAAACAGCAAGAGAAAGTTGGAAAAATAAAACAGAAAGTTTAAACCTGGACAAAGAAGGAAAGAAGCTATGGAAGCTAGTCAGAGCCATGAACGACGAAACCCCGTCAAATAAACAAATTACTATCAAGCAGGGCGAGAACTTGATCACAGGTAAGAAAGCCGCAAACGCCTTTGTCGATCACTATGCCAGAGCAAACCACATCGAGGTCCCTGCAGATAAGCATACAGATATTAGCGAAGAGCTAAAAGGACACGAAAACATAAATACGGCTCCTGAAGAGCACATGATGGCCAAACTAACCATGCGCGAAATGGAAGAGGCTATGAGAACACTAAAGAAAAGGAAATCTCCCGGAAAAGACGGGATAACAAACGAAATGCTGATGGGGCTGGGCCAAACAGCGAAGAAAAAACTACTATCAGTCCTGAACCAAAGCTGGAAAAGGGGTATTGTACCCCAGGCATGGAAGGATGCAATACTGGTACCAGTACCAAAAACAGGAAAGGAAAAAACAGATCCGAATGGATACAGGCCCATAAGCCTACTGAGCTGTGTCGGCAAGCTGATGGAACGGATGATAAACACCAGACTGATGTGGCATCTGGAAGAAAAACGAATACTAATTCCACAGCAAGCCGGCTTTAGACAGCACAGATCCACTGAGGACCAGGTCATCCTCATAGCCCAGGAGATAGAAGATGCCTACCAGGCACAGAAACACACAGTAGCTGTTTGGGTGGATCTGGAAAAGGCATTTGACAAAGTCTGGAAGGACGGACTTAGAGTCAAGTTAAGAAGAAGTGATGTTTGTGGGAAGATGTACAAGTGGATCAACCACTACCTCAAACAAAGAACGGCCAGAGTCCAAGTACAAGGGCAGATGAGCAAAAAGGTGACACTCGAGCAGGGAGTACCCCAAGGGGGAGTACTGTCCCCCACACTCTTCCTGGTATATATAAACGATATTACAGAGAATATACCAAGAAGAGTCCATAGCTCAATGTTTGCAGACGATCTGGCCATGTGGACTTCTGAAAAGAATCTCACCATAGCAAGAAATCGGATGCAAACGGCCCTAACATCGCTGGAAGAGTGGGCGAACTCATGGCTGGTCAAAATAAACGAGGAGAAAACCACGTGCACAATATTCTCGCTCTCATTAAAACCCCAAAGTACCAAATTAAGCCTAAATGGCAAAATCCTGCAGCCAAACGACAACCCAACCTATCTGGGAGTCACATTTGATCGGCGCATGACATGGAAAAGTCAGATTGAGAGAAACCGAATGAAAGCCAGAGAAAGAATGGCGATCATGAGGAAACTTGCTGGCACAAGCTGGGGAGCAGACGAAGGCATACTAAAGAAACTGTACACTGGAAGAGTGAGACCAGTTCTCGAGTATGGCATCGCGGCATGGACAACAGCAGCGAAGGCGAACTTCGATAAAGTTAACAAACTTCAAAACCAAGCTATGAGAATCATAACAGGTGGCATGAAGTCAACGCCAATTGTAGAACTTGAAAAGATTACAAAACTGCAATCCATGACCGACAGAAGAGACTGCAGAGCCCAGCTGCAGTCAGAGAAACTCCGAAGACTGACGGACCATCCAATGTACCAGAGGCTAAACAATTTGGGAACTGGGAAACTAAAGCGGAGAAACTTTGCAGAAATAGCCAAAGCAAAGATGCACGAAGACCCCATAAACGCACTAACAACACCAAAACCCATCACTACTGTACGAAAACCTACTTGGAGGCAGGACATATTTCCAGAGGTGGTAGAAAATATACCAGGTATTGCAAACAAAAACTGCCAGACCGAAAAAGAAAGGAGAGACACTACCCTAAGCTTCATAACGAAAAGCTACCCAAGCATGGACTGGACCCATGCATACACCGACGGTTCTGTAACAAACACTACACAGAACGGAGGGGCAGGAGCATTCCTGAACCTACCAAATGGCAGAAAAATAACACTGTCATTCGCTACTGGTAAGTACACAAGCAATTTCAGAGCGGAGGCAGAGGCACTGAGGGCGGCAGTGGAAGAAATGGCAACACACAGTGAAAATGAGAGCCACATAGTCTTGTTGACAGATGCTCTCGCCGTAGTCACAGCGCTAAAAAGCCAGAAAAACACTGAGCTTAATGACTTAAGAGCAGCACTCTGCAAACTGTGCCAGCTGTCCGCACCAAAAAGGGTAGTGGTACAGTGGGTTCCGTCACACTGCAACATCCAAGGCAACGAGGAGGCAGACAGACTGGCAAAAGAAGGTGCAAGGCTACCACAAACAGATACTAGTATGACGTACGAAGAGTCAAAACGGCTTATCAAAGCCAGGTACATTACCAAATGGGAAACCGAACATACTGGTTACACCAAAAACGATGCCTATTACCAGTTGAACCGAAGAGAGCAGGTCGTTGTCTTCAGACTTCGCACTGGCCACAATAGACTGAGGTACCACCTATTCAACAAATTGAAGATAGGGTGTACCGACGAATGCCCGTGCGGTACTGGTAAAATGACTACTGAACATCTGCTGCAGAACTGCCCGACATACGGGGATCAGAGAGAGCAGATGTGGCCATTGCCAGTGGAACTGCAAGACAAGCTCTATGGTAGTGGCGAGAGTCTCAGGACGACCGCCGCTTTTTTCGAAAAAATAATGGTTGCTGTCTGACTGTGTACGCAGAAGAAGAAGAAGAAGAAGAAAAATGTATTCAAAGTTAGTGCAAGTCATTAAATTTCAAAATCTGTAGAGAAAATATATATGCTATTTTTCCATTCAGGTCAGATACATTTGCTGTAGAGTTTAAAGAGTTTTCAGGATTGCAGAAGACACAAGTTGAAGAAACACTGCTCTATTCTATACAAATGAGCTAAATATATCATTAAATTCTCAGCCATTAGTAAAAACAAAACTATAAACTAATTTTTAAAAATCAACTTACAACATATCAATAAACTTTATATCAATACTAACATTTAAATCACAATTGAATAGCATGGTTCCAATATATGCTATAAGGATATCCATGTGAAGAGAAAACAACAATCTTGAGAAATTGTTATTAAGTAAAAATGTATTTTAAGGTGTTCAAAAAGTCTCAGACATTAATTTTCTCAGAACCCATTAGGTTGACATTCACCACGAAATGACGGCAAGAATTGAGCAGCAGTGTTGCATTAAATTTGGCTATAGCTAGACGAAACGCAAGTGGAAACCATTAGGAAGATTCAACAGGTTTTTAGTGATTGCACAAATAAAGGAGGGGTACACTCGTTTCGAAGATGGCCGCACATCACTGGAGGGTAGATCACATTACGGTAAGCCGTCAAGAAGCCAAAGTAAGGAATCCATTGACCCACTTCAGACCTTGGTCTTACAGAACTGTCGTCTCACCATTCGCAAGCTTGTCGATGAGATGGATATTACGCATTGGATCAGTAAACTCCATTTTGAGTTAGGATTTGTCTATGCGGAATGTCCACGAACACTGGAAATAATGGTACAAAAGTAACTTCATCTGTAAGTCTCAAAGAACATGCTGGACTGTGCAAATGATGACCCTGATTTCACGAACATTGTGATCACTTGTGGTGAGTCGTGTTCTATGGGTACCCAGAAACCAAGCTGCAGTCGTCACAGCGGAGGCATCCAACATCTCATAGGCCTAAAAATGCGAGGCAGATGCGCAGCAATGTCAAAGTCATGTTGACCTTTTTTTGTACTCCCATGGGGTTGTTCATCATGCATACGCATAACAAGGGTAAAATATTACCAAAGAGTATTACCTGGAGGTAGTGGTTCGCCAGGGTCTTTGTATATGAAAAAGACAAGAATAGCACCCCTACCCTACAGAGAGCATGTCATAAGAGGTGACTGTGTGACACGGCATACTACTGGCCATGTTTAGGTGGTTTGTTTAGAGCAGCATAGATTGCGCCTAACAGGTTGCGGATCTACTTTGCTCTAGTGTTTCAGTCTATTAAGGTGAACTCGCACATTTCTTAACTGCCCTCCGTGGCACTTGTCCCAACGCAGCTGTCTGATACATCCAGCTCACGTCAGAGTTGGAACATGCACAGGAGCATCCAACCCGTGTAGAAGTACAGATCAACTAAGACTACCGGAGGTCATCCGACACCTTCGTGATGCTGTTTAGTGCAAACTGCCAGTCTGTGGAAAAACGGGAATTTGGCAGCTCTATCATGACACACCCGCCCATTCTTCGCATCTGATTCAAATTTTCTTGGCCAAGTACAACTTTCTTCTGGTTCTCCAGCCTCCCTAATCTCTGAACTTGGTTCTTTGCAATTTTTTTCTGTTTCTCAAGCAAAAAATGTCACTGAAATGGACTTGATTTGAGTCACATGAAGACATTATGCGGAATGCAACGACCCAGCTATACTGAATTCCTAAAGAGGATTTCTTGAAATGTTCCAACAATGACAGGACTGCTGGGAGAAGTGTATGAAGTCTCAAGGAGAGTACTTTGAAGGGGATTATGGTTTCAAACCTCCTGGTGAGAAATTGTATTTTTCCGGCCCAAAGGTCAGATACTTTTTGAACACTTCGTACAATTTTTAGTGTCTGTTTCCAGAAAAAATAATGTAATAATTCTCACCCAACTCCTCAAAGTAAAATGAGTTGAGTAGCAACAGAACTTTCACTTTCAGAAATACTTTTTATTAAGATATAATTATTTGAGTGCAATCTTTGATTTGAGATTTGTCTTCTTGTTACTTATCCTCTCTTAACAATTATTTGAAGTTAGCTAAATTAGTGGTTTTTATAGTAGTTCATCTCTAATCATTAGGTTGTAATGTATCGAGTATCTGGGCTCAGCAATCAGTGATGAGGGATCAAAACCAGAGGTCCTGGCTAAAATAGCACAGACAACTGCAGTGTTTGCTCGATTGAAACCTATATAGAAAGATGGTTGGTTATTGATACAGCGGCCTATGGGCTCCTACCCTTTGACCCATTGTCATATAGTGGTATCTGCTAGTGTTTGTAAGCTGTTGTTTAGTTCCGTACAAAGTGTTCCATTTGTCTGGCCTTGGAGGAAGAAGCTCTTTCCTAGCACTGGCAAGCTTTGGACATTAAAAAAGATGATATTCAACATGTTCATAGAGATGTGTGCATAGGTGGCACTTTTGAGTATGTTCTGGTTGGATTCTGTTCAAGAAAAAGTTGTATGTGTTAAGTATTCAGCAAACAGAAGTTTCCCAGAGAGAAAGAGTCTACATATGTTGGAGTCACTCTCAACCACCAGCTCAGCCTCAAGGAACAGGTCCAATATGTTAAAAATAAAGTGCTGAGGCGGCTACAGTTATTGAAGAGATTTGCTGGTACAGCAAGGGGATCAGCTAAGGACACACTGAGAGGCTTGTATCTTGGATATGTATGCTCTGCTTTAGAATACAGCAGTGCGCTCCTGACAACATGCTCACAGACTAATGTAGAGTCTCTGGAAAAAGTACAGAACAATGCCCTGCACCTTATTAGTGAAGCAAAGAGGTCAATGCCCACTGCGGGATGTGAAATTCATTTGGAAAGATAAACGACTATCCCCCGCCATAAATTGCAGACTAATGCGCTCACTGGTTCTTTTGATATTCAATTATGCCTGTGAAACTTGGACCATTACAGCAGACCTCCAAAGAAAAATTTAGGCCATGGAGATGAGATGTTTTAGAAGACCCTAATCACCTACAAAGATCTTATCACAAATAATGAGGTACGTAGAAGAATAAAGAATGCAAGTGGACTTTGTGACGACCTCCTCACAACAATAAAATGGTGGTGGCTTGTTATGGCCACATTTTTAGGTCCAAGGCCTTGCAAATATGATACTACATGACACAATACAATGTAAGTGAAGATGGAGATGTCAGATAAAACGATTGGACGATAATATTCATGAATGGACCAACCTACGACCTGAAGAGGCACATCAAGCAACCGCAGACAGAGAAGGGTGATTGTGAAGGTGTCAACAGGGGTTCCCAAATGATCTAAAGAGGCCACAGGATGAACTGAACTGAATGTACATTCGAAACTCCAGTTACTCTACCCATTCGGTCCTAGAAACCGCCTGAACACACATGCATCTCAAAAGGTCCAACCCCTATGTCCATGTCATAGAAGGGGGAAACAAGACTGAGTAAAGGACTGCTTCAGAAAATTGATGATGAACAGGCCATTGACCTTGCTGTGGATTGAATTACAAATTGACAAGCAGATGGACACTAACAAAATATTGAAGTAACGTAAACAGACGTATCTCAACAAACTAAGCACTGAAAATGCTAAAGAAGAAAGAATATGCCAAAGTCTAAAACAACAACACTATAATATTCAATTAATCACAAAGAGAAATACCAAACACAAGAAAATGAGAATCATACGCTGTTTGTATACAAATTGCCAATGGATCCAGGCAGTGGCACCATGAAGCTAAATGTCCATAACTCTGAAGCAAGCAAAATAAGGGTAGGTGGTAATGCAAAAATGTCCACAAGTATGAAGCCACATAAGTGGAACAGCTGTAGGTCAAGGCATGACCATATTATTAATATCTAAGAAAAATTAGCAATAGGCAGGTGTTTATTTGTGATTATACACCACAAAACAAGTTGGGTGTTCAACTATTGAAAAACTCTGAAGTGAATTGTTTCCATATCCATCACACCAATAAGTAATCAATGTTATTCCTATGTATCTTATTCTGCACTGCATCTAAATTATACTGACCACAAGATACAGAAAAATTATAACTGGTAGTACTGATCTTGTGTTTTCAATTACGGTGTCTGTTTTACTAATTTGTAGTGAATGAAGATAATGGAGATCTCTGCCAGGTTAAAGTTAAATGGCTATTTTAATCTTTGTTCTATATTTTTTCCCTTCAAGTGTTTGTTTTCACGATCTTTATCTCGCTATTTGCTGCTTTCGTTTGCATATTCAACAGTGGCAGTTAGAGAATCAGTTGGTTTTCCAGCATGTGTATTATTGCCTTCAGTTATCTGTGGTTGCAGGAAAGAAAAGCAAATTAGCAGGGATAATGACATTATGTATGATCATCACAAACTGACATACATCTGCACTAGGCATTCATGTTTACATATCTACATATTTTCTGCATGCTCAATTGCATAAGCTTCCAAAGAGGAACTTTAGAAAACTATGTTACATAACAATCTATGTCAGGGGTCTCCAAACTGTTTTGTACATCTATTAAATAATATATTTGACACATTTTCTTGGCCAATGAAAAAACACAGTTTTATTATTGAGCTGATAACTTTTATTTACATTACATTCTTGTTTATACTTCATCGTGGTATCTGAACAATATCCATCCTTGTTTTTATACACTTTATTTTCTTCTTCTTTTTCGTTCATACTCAGATCAAGGTCCCAGTTTCTCTTACACAGAACACTGTTAATTTTATGCAGCATTTGTCTAATATCTGTCTCACGAGGCCAGTATTGTTCTCTCTCTTCCTGCATGAGTATGCAGCTTTGTTGGATGTGTTCAACAGTGAAGGTATGCTCCCCACATGGACACATATCATTTGTTCCAATTCTCATTTTGTTGTAAATATTTTCAGCGTTCCACTGCAACACCTGCAGGGATTGAGTGATCGATGTATCAGTGGGTCCATGGTGGGAGAAACATGTTTTTGTCTGTATGGGTACCGTATGGTGTCTCTCTGTATAATCTGGGTCTGTGATGATCCTTTGATCAGTGGATTGCAGCAACAAGCCGTTTTCACTTTATTTTAATCCACATTAGTTTTCATTTGTTTTTTATTTAAATAACTACAAAGAAAGGCAGCAGAGCATACATATTTTAAAGAAAATATAGTGATTTACTCTGGGCTAGCAATTAGAGATTCCAGTCAAAACTAATAATGAAGTGTTGAACAACATAATCAATGTGATTGGTGGAACTGCTTTTTCAAATAAAAATATTTGCTGAACTAATGTTTCAAGTTTTAGGTGTCAATTATTGCAATGAACTTCTAATGTTCACCAGACACATTTTCTCGATAGCTGAACTTTAACGTAATCCATTTTTGAGAATATTTGTTCATGCAAGTATGCTGTATAAAAAAAACTGGAACAAGTCCACAAGCAAATTACTTAAAATTCGGAACCTGTTCAGGCTGCAAACATTTATAAAATTAAATCAGGTTTCCTTCTTTATACTAGTAGTTTTACCTTGTCATCGAATTGGAAATCAATAATTTAACTTTGAAACTGACTTGAGAGTGTTTCAACATTGCAGCCAATTGGATTATGAAACATCAGCTTTTCCATCAAGATAAAAAAATAGTTCATGAAATTTGTTTGCTGTCACAAAGGAATTTCAATGCAAATGAGGAAAGAAATTCTGTTTAATGTTTTGCATGAGATTTTTCACATCGAAATGAACCAAGTTATGAACTTTCACCGGTATTCAAATAGCATCAGTTTTGCCCTAAATGCCTTGATATGTGTGAATAGACCACAAACAAAATTTGTTTCAGCTTGCAACTTCAGATTTAATCAATTTATGTAACCGGTGACATATGTAAAATAGGTCTATTTTTAAAGTCAAATCAGTCAGTGTTTGATAAAAGTTGTTGAGCTCAATTCTTCTCCGAGAGAAATGAATTGATTTCTTTTCTGAGGTGGGAGAACCATGATAAAATCTCTCTACAACTAAGCCATTGAGCTGCTATATAACAAGAAAGCTAAGAAACTGAATCAGTTTCATTCAGAAAATCATGAAACTGATTAACCTGTCAGATGAAATGAAATTTACTTTTTAAACAACAGGTTTCCGGATACAAGACAAATCCACATATTTTCAACATGATGTTTACTAATGAATAATGCAGTTCAGAAACATTGGTTATCAAAATCTGCCATATTCACAGGCTTCTGTGATTTGCCTAACCAAACCTTTCTTCCCCCAAGATATGTTCTTTTCTTCATCGATTGATAAGCAGATTCCATTCCAGGTTATATTATGTGGCAGTACATGTCAAGTGTATGGTTAACATTGTATAATTATGGTTTGAGGCATGGAGTGATTATGGTTAGATAAGTCATACTTCGCTGGTAGAGGACTAACAATTTTAAGTTACTGTTTTTAATAATAAATGCTGTATTGATTGAAATGTTAAAACAAATGATTTAGGCTTTTTTTTTAAAAATAAAAAGCAAAAATACATAATTTAATATAATGTAATTTACATTTATTGTAGTATTTATAATAATAATTAAAATAATTAAAATAGTTGTCCATCGCAAGTGAAGTTGGCATCATAATCAGACACGTATTTAGATATGATTGTATATAACTGGTACAGTCCGATTCTAGTATGACAAACTCTACAGCACGTAGGGCATACATAGACAGCATTAGTAATTGGACTATTTTTTGTACAGCATATTACTCTTTTTTAGATGAACCAAGTATTGTTTGTAATGGCAGTGCACCAGGATGAGTGGTTTGATGCAAGCAGCTCCAAGCAGGCGAGATCAAAGAGAAAACTGTTCAGACACTTTCAGAGCTATTGTATCATATTTTTCTTGCTGGTCCCAAACATTTGTTCGTAGTCTTCCAAAAGCAGCACTTACCCCTGTTGTGTACCTTAGATATGGTATTCACTCCTCTGATGTGGTCACTACCATTGTAATACTAAGTATGTATATATAATAATTAGTCAACGTAGTTACTTATTTCATACAATTGTAAACATATTTCGTGATTTTACTTTTGAAGCACTTGGTTTGGAGATTGGAAGCCACCGGATAATCATCACAAATCAATCCTGTTGTAGGTATAGTGAGGGACACCACCAGTGTCTTACATTATTGTCTGGGGTCGTCAATCATATGGCACTTTCATCTTATAATGAGGATTTGCGATTTCGACAACATTCTGACTTGGTATCATGCATGAAGCATCTGTGTGGGCAGGAACTAGACATGTCAATTATTCCGCTTGGTTAAGAAATAAGAAAAGAAAACTATTCGTCTATTGAAAAAATGTTGCGGTGGGTTGGAAATAATCCTGTAGTGGGTAAGATGTGGCTCGCAGGCCTTAGTTTTGATATCCCTGTTCTATGCATTAAAAAATATAGGTTGATGAAATAAAAGAGACATTTTTTACAGAAAAAATATTAAGATGGAAAAACATATCAATGAAACTTGAAAATGAGTAGCAGAATAAATTAGAATTGCTGAAAGATTAACTTAGTCAGGAGATGTGTATAAACGTTTGTGTATTAGTTATATACAAAAATTGAGAACTATTGGTCAAAACACAAACGAAAACATACATTAAATGTGATTTTAAGGGAGAATGAAAAATATGACATACATGGGCAAAATTTAATATACCTTTAGCTCAAAAGGATCACTGTCTTTATTCGGTGAAGTTTCATAATTCCTACAATACATAGATAAATAAATATAAATTCCACGGAAACCAACAGTAAAGATCATGGTCTTTTTTTTCTCAACCATTAAATGTATAATTAAGACATTCAGCGCAAACGTGGACTAACACCAGAATGCACTATGAGGAAACACAACATAGAATACTTCTGTTCTAGCTTCTCCTTGAGATAGAATTACCACTAACGACTTGCAAGCCTCTGAGATGTTGATGTCACAGAAGAGGCAATGGTCATTAACTTTGTAAATGTAAATTAACTAACAAAGGGAATAATGCAGCTCACAGAAAATAGAGTGTTGACCTAGAAATTCCAGACAAAGCAAGCTCTGCAAATTTCAAGTTGATAGAGGTCACCATACAAGAGTTTTTGAAAAACGGACAAATAGATACATGTATAGTATGTTGTGTAGTTAAGATTGCGTGCGTGTGTGTGTGTGTGTGTGCGTGTGTGCGAGCGCGGGCACACGCATAAACGTACTTTGTTGATTCTCCATATTGACCACTCATTGTGACCTCAACATAGTTCAGTTGATCTTCCTCTGAGAAATAGGCGTAAATATTAGTCCAAGTGAGTTGTATCTCATGAATCAATGAAAACATGCCAGATCCGTGTGGAGTGCAGCTCCTCTACTAACACGTACCAGATGATTCTATACTAAGCCATCCATTTCAAGCCATCCATGTCTTTTTTTGTTGCTTTTTTGGTTTGTTTCATGCTCTCTTCTCCAGGAGTGTTTAAGCCGACTTTTTTGCTCTACTTTTCTTTCCTAGAGGATTCCAAAATAGGCCTACCTTGTAATGATTTCAGCTGTTTTTTTTCATGCAATGTGTTCTATCCAACCACCTTTTCTTACCGCCAAGTGGTACTGATATATGTCCAGTTCTTTTCCACAGTTTCACATTGGGGACTTTATCATACCATTTTAATCCCACTGTTCAGTGCAAGTCCCCATTTATGGAAGTTTGAACAATTTTATTGTGGTCTGCATTGCTTCCCATGTTACTGAGCAATACAATAGGAATTACTTTACAATGGAGTTGGAAGATTGGGTGGATTTAATCTATTTTGATTTCCACAAATTCCCTAAAGCAATGAAAGCCTCTCTCGCATTGTGTATTCTCAATCTAATATCTGTATCTGTATCTCATACTTTTTTATGTTGCTACCAAAATACAAAAATAAATTAATATCCTGTAGCAAATATATATATATATATATATATATATATATATATATATATATATATATATATATAGGGTATCATGACGTCAATGACGCAATGTGGTTTTATTGTGCCCTGCCATCTCATGTTATTAGTGCTAATGGCACAGTGCCATTGACCACAAATATTAACATTTTTTGAGCGCTGGGAGAATTGTTTGATTCCATCATAAACTATCTCCCCATCATCAACACACCAGCCACCGCTAGCATGCCACAGGCTTCTGTTCACCAGGGGTTTTCCTTCAATCTCATCTAGGCAGAGGTCAGAAAAGCTATCAGCTCGATGTCGATAGGCAAAGCTCCTGGGTCTGATTCCATCCCAGCAAAGATTTATATAGCAGGGAATCCTTTACTTCTTTCAAGAACTGACTACACACTTTTGATATATACGGGGAGCCAACAATGTTCAATAGGAAATTAAAGATGCCATAATTGTACACCTGTACAAGCTGGCCAAGTACATGATGGCCAAATTAACAATGCGCGAAATGGTAGAGGCAATGAAAACATCAAAGAAAAGGAAATCTCCCGGAAAAGACGGGATAACAAACGAAATGCTGATGGGGCTGGGCCAAACAGCAAAGAGGAAACTGCTATCAGTCCTGAACCAAAGCTGAAAAAGGGGAATTGTACCCCAGGCATGGAAAGACGCAATACTGGTACCAGTACCAAAAACAGGAAAGAATAAAACAGATCCAAATGGATACAGGCCCATCAGCCTACTGAGCTGTGTCGGCAAGCTGATGGAACGGATGATAAACACCAGACTGATGTGGCATCTGGAAGAAAAACGAATACTAATTCCACAGCAAGCCGGCTTTAGACAGCACAGATCCACTGAGGACCAGGTCATCCTCATAGCCCAGGAGATAGAAGATGCCTACCAGGCACAGAAACACACAGTAGCTGTTTGGGTGGATCTGGAAAAGGCATTTGACAAAGTCTGGAAAGACGGACAGAGTCAAGCTTAGAAGAAGTGATGTTTGTGGGAAAATGTACAAATGGATCAACCACTACCTCAAACAAAGAACGGCCAGAGTCCAAGTACAAGGGCAGATGAGCAAAAAGGTGACACTCGAGCAGGGAGTACCCCAAGGGGGAGTACTTTCACCCACACTCTTCCTGGTATATATAAACGATATTACAGAGAATATACCAAGAAGAGTCCATAGCTCAATGTTTGCAGACGATCTGGCTATGTGGACCTCTGAAAAGAATCTCACCATAGCAAGAAATCGGATGCAGACGGCCCTAACTCATGGGCGAACTCATGGCTGGTCAAAATAAACGAGGAGAAAACCACATGCACAATATTCTCGCTCTCATTAAAACCCCATAATACAAAATTAAGTCTAAATGGCAAATTCCTGCAGCCAAACGACAACCCAACCTATCTGGGAGTCACATTTGATCGGCGCATGACATGGAAAAGTCAGATTGAGAGAAACCGAATGAAAGCCAGAGAAAGAATGGCAATCATGAGGAAACTTGCTGGCACAAGCTGGGGAGCAGACGAAGACATACTAAAGAAACTGTACACTGGAAGATGAGACCAGTTCTCGAGTATGGCATTGGGGCATGGACAACAGCAGCGAAGGCGAACTTCGATAAAGTTAGCAAACTTCAAAACCAAGCCATGAGAATTATAACAGGTGGCATGAAGTCAACGCCAATTGTAGAACTTGAAAAGATTACAAAACTGCAATCCATGACCGATAGAAGAGACTGCAGAGCCCAGCTGCAGTCAGAGAAACTCCGAAGACTGACCGACCATCCAATGCACCAGAGACTAAACAATTTGGGAAATGGGAAACTAAAGCGGAGAAACTTTGCAGAAATAGCCAAAGCAAAGATGCACGAAGATCCCATAAACGCACTAACAACACCAAAACCCATCACTACTGTACGAAAACCTACCTGGAGGCAGGATATATTTCCAGAGGTGGTAGAAAATATACCAGGTATTGCAAACAAAAACTGCCAGACTGAAAAAGAAAGGAGAGATACTACCCTAAGCTTCATAACGAAAAGCTACCTAAGCATGGACTGGACCCATGCATACACCGACGGTTCTGTAACAAATACTACACAGAACGGAGGGGCAGGACCATTCCTGAACCTACCAAATGGCAGAAAAATAACACTGTCATTCGCTACTGGTAAGTACACAAGCAATTTCAGAGCGGAGGCAGAGGCACTGAGGGCGGCAGTGGAAGAAATTGTGACGCATAAAGAAAATGAAAGCCATATAGTCCTGCTTACAGATGCTCTCGCCGTAGTCACAGCGCTAAAAAGCCAGAAAAATACTGAGCTTAATGACTTAAGAGCAGCACTGTGCAAACTGTGCCAGCAGTCCGCACCAAAAAGGGTAGTGGTACAGTGGGTCCCATCACACTGCAACATCCAAGGCAACGAGGAGGCAGACAGACTGGCAAAAGAAGGTGCAAGACTACCACAAACAGATACTAGTATGACGTACGAAGAGTCAAAACGGCTTATCAAAGCCAGATACATGACCAAATGGGAAACCGAACATACTGGTTACACCAAAATCGATGCCTATTACCAGTTGAACCGAAGAGAGCAGGTCGTTGTCTTCAGACTTCGCACTGGCCACAATAGACTGAGGTACCACCTATTCAACAAATTGAAGATAGGGTGTACCGACGAATGCCCGTGCGGTACTGGTAAAATGACCGCTGAACATCTGCTGCAGAACTGCCCGACATACGAGGATCAGAGAGAGCAGATGTGGCCATCACCAGTGGAACTGCAAGACAAGCTCTATGGCAGTGGCGACAGCCTCAGGATGACCGCCGCTTTTTTCGAAAAAATAATGGTTACTGTCTGACTGCGTACGAAGAAGAAGAAGAAGAAGTACACCTGTACAAGCAAAAGTGCAACCGTCAATCATGTGATAATCACAGGGGTATCTTATAGTTGTCAATCGTTGGCAAACTCTTACCCAAGTCCAGCTAAAACTACATAACTGGTTCAATTGAGCAGGGTCTACTCCCAGAGTCAGTATGGTTTTCGTTGGAATTCTACAAGAAAATTGCTTCATATTGGCCCTGAAAGTGCTTGAGCAACTTCCAGAGTGATTCCCTGTCTAAACTGTCAAATGCCTCTTCGTAGTCCAGGAATCTGATTTAAGTGATGAGCTCCATTCCACCCTTTGCTCAACTATTATTTGCAGTATATCTATCTGGTTTGCACAGGTTCTACTTTGCAGAACATTCACCTGACCATCCTTCAGTTGTTTAACTATGGCCTTTTCCAATGTTTCTAATATGATCCTGTTCAATATTTTTCTAGGCACTGACAATAACATTATGTCCCTATAACACCAGACAAGATAAAAAATAATTTTGACACAAAAGTAGCTATTTTTAACTAATTTGGATATGCTGATCATGAATATGAACTTTAAAATCACGAATCAGTTCTAGTTTTAAAGATCATTTCAACCACATCTTCTCCATGACATCATTTATGTTGTAGATTATATGATTGCATATGTTGTCCAAGACGTTTTGTAAATGTGTGAACAACGCTAATTTGTTTTTGCAATATTCATAGACAAATAACTTTGCTTTCACAAAAGAAACCCTTTACACCAATGATAATGAAAGCTTACAAGTTTTATTGTGTCTGTAAGATCAGTCACTGGGACCGGTAACAGGCACCACATATGTTGTCAATCCTGTGCAATGAATCTGTGCTGCTGGTTGAACCTAAAAGGATGATTGATACGTTTTGCAGTTCCAATGGTGTGGAGGGAACCGACGAATCATTTTATTGATTGTTACTTTCGCACAACTCTTCCTATCGAACGTGGTAATTATAAGAATAAAAGAGGCATGTGACCTATCCAAACATTCCTTCTATCTTGCCAGTGCATCACGGGGAAGACTTCTGCTATGGACCAACCAGAATCTTATACCACGTATCACGAAGAAGATAATAATGTCATTTGCCATCCGTTACCAGTGAAATCATCTACAACAAGAGTCTGTACAGGCACATCAACTTATAAATGAACTGAGTGATGTACTGAGAGATCTGGAACTGCAAAAAAAATAAAATCAAAGCTGTTTGAGCCAAGACTGCAGCAAGAGAATGTGCATGTTTCTGTGTTTCATGCTCAGAAAATAATATCTGCTTCCATGTTTCAAAATCACAAATAATCTCATTGCTTGCATTGATGTAGTGGGTCTGATGGCAGCACTGCACATCAGCTATACGCATGATGATTGGAGGCCATTTATTGATTCATCCAATCGGAACTTAAAAGTTGTGGTGTTCCATAATGGTAATGATTTATCATTTGTTTCAATTGGGGATCACTGCAGCTCATGCGCTGCTCAGCGACCCATAGCTGACTGCTAGCGTCAGGGCCAGCAAACCAGAGCTGCCAAGACCCTTCTACACCTCCACACAGTGATCCTGGATAACAGGCAGCAGCAGGGCAGACTGGCTAACTAGAAGGGATCTAAGAGGGAATGCTAACCCGGTACTGAAAAGATGCTTGCTGAAGTCGGATGTGTTGGAGCAAAAGGTGCAAATCTCGCAGTCAAGCTGTAAACTATAACACAACGCATTCTGTTCTCTGGACTACATTCTGCTACTTAGGCCCTTTTATGGTTTGGTAGCGGGAGATTGAGAACGAACGAAGAAGAAGTTTCAATCGGAAATGCAGTCCACATGAAAGGAACTAACAACCATACAAAACAACTGTTACACACCATTAACTGTAACAAGTATAAGGGGCAGATTAGTGGGGATCTAAACGTCATTGCCATCTTGATGGAGTTACAGCAGAGTTACACAAAGTTTTGCTGTTTTCTCTGTCTGTAGGACAATCTTGCCAAGACTTTCCACTGCAAGAAAAACGATTGGTCTTCAACTACAGGGAACAGTGACAAAATAATGTACTGAATGAACTACTTGTAGAATCTCACAAGATCGCTCTCCCTCCTCTCCACATCAATTATGGACTAATGATAATTTTGTAGACATCAAAATGGGGTAAATTTTGTAAACTGCCATTATAAATTTCCAAGATTTAATGAGGCCAAAATGAATGAAGGTGTATTTGTCGGTCCACATATATGCCAGCTCTTCCATGATCAGCAGTTTGATGATATTCTCACAAGTGATGAAAAGTTAGTGTAGCAGAGTCCTTTTAGTTACAACATAGACTACATAATGTTACTCTTCAACATAGAAACACTAAAACTCGAGTTAACCATAAAACAAGATAATTCATTTGTTTACAATAATAATTGCTACACAATATCAACAAAAGAAAAGAACTACTAAACTATTTAGTAGGACTCAATCCTTCTTTCCAGTCTGCTGGTATTTCTTTCCTTTCCAAAACGTTACCAAGTAATTTGTATATTCTCTCTGTGGATATGTAGATGTCTGCTTTGATTGCCTTTGTTTTGTAGTGATATTATCTGGGCGAGTAGATTTACCATTTTTAGGAAGCAATTTATTTGATAATTTCTCCTTTGTTTTATTTTGTGCAATTGTCTTGCAGTTCCAATTTTGACAAATGAATGTCTAGGAATTTTGTGGAGCAGATCTATTTAAAAGTGTAACTAACATATTTTGCACAACTCTTCATTTGGCTATTTGTGTAGCTAAGCAAATTCTGTCCATTATTTTAAATAGAGGGATTTATTCTTATAGATTTCATTTTCAGGTCAATTTATGTGCTGATGTGCAGCAGTTTCATGTTCACTTCTTTCACAGCATCGCCCTCTTCTTTTGACCCCTTGTCAATATAGTTTCTCTTGTCCGGTTCATTATAACCTTTTTTATTGGTTGCAATATATATATATTTTCTGAGGCTTGGCCCTTGTATATCTGCTTTTGCTGTCATTCAAGTCTGTTTTCTTAAATTTTTCTCACCATAAACCTCACTAAATTTTTACCTAGTTCCTACATCGTGTTGCATTTCTCATTTCCCCAAATATTGTACCATATACATTTTATATGTTACCAATGCTCTTCATTATCTCCTACATCTTCCAGCTGTTGTAACACATGCTACCTATTTGACATTGACACTTTATATTGACTTTTGATGGTCATGTTTCTGAGGAATGCTACATTGTCAATTCAGAGTCTTTTGAAAAAAAACTAAAAGTTTTAAAAAAACATGTATAATTTACCTAACCTCCTTTTCAGATATATTAATATGATTATCAGTTGAGTTTCCAGTGTTTTCAGGATTCTTGGCAATATCTACGGACAAAATAAAAGAAATATTCTCTATGATTAAAACTGGGTAAAAAGCTGTGTCTTATATTGAATAATAATTGTAGCCATCTTTGAACATGAAAGTAAATTGTGGATTATAAACAAATTTGCAACATTACTGCAAGGTTGTACAGAAAAGTGATACAAGTGCTATAGACGGCACACATAGTTACTGAAAGCGCAAAGAAGAGTAGGCTACACTTGTGTAGAAAATTAACATGGACTTAATGTTGATGCTTTTCAAAAGGTTTCCAAGATAGGAAGGCTCATGAAAACAATATCATTTTTTTTAAATAGTCTAGTTAAAGCAAAATTGATGATCTGACTTGGTTTTTCTGTCACATTATTGTAACCATATGCAAAACTAAATAAGTATACTTGCCAAGAAGTCACAGAAAATTGAAATGAAATTAAACATAAAAATGGCACAGCTCATGAGATGATAGCCAGCTAGCTGACATGTTTCTATGTGACTGAATCATCCAGACTTCTTGGAAAGAAAAAAAAACTAAGTTAGAAGAACGAACACAAATATCCATGTAAAAATACAAAATGCAAGAGCTTCTTTCATAGTATTTGAAAACTTATAAAAATAAAAATCAAATCATAGTTTATTGTAAGGATAGTTCCAATGTATAGTGCTGAAACACAACTATCCATGTAAAAATACAAAATGCAAGAGCTTCTTTCATAGTATTTGAAAACTTATAAAAATAAAAATAAAATCATAGTTTATTGTAAGGATAGTTCCAATGTATAGTGCTGAAACACAACTATCCATGTAAAAATACAAAATGCAAGAGCTTCTTTCATAGTATTTGAAAACTTATAAAAATAAAAATCAAATCATAGTTTATTGTAAGGATAGTTCCAATGTATAGTGCTGAAACACAACTATCCATGTAAAAATACAAAATGCAAGAGCTTCTTTCATAGTATTTGAAAACTTATAAAAATAAAAATAAAATCATAGTTTATTGTAAGGATAGTTCCAATGTATAGTGCTGAAACACAACTATCCATGTAAAAATACAAAATGCAAGAGCTTCTTTCATAGTATTTGAAAACTTATAAAAATAAAAATCAAATCATAGTTTATTGTAAGGATAGTTCCAATGTATAGTGCTGAAACACAAATATCCATGTAAAAATACAAAATGCAAGAGCTTCTTTCATAGTATTTGAAAACTTATAAAAATAAAAATCAAATCATAGTTTATTGTAAGGATAGTTCCAATGTATAGTGCTGAAACACAAATATCCATGTAAAAATACAAGATGCAAGAGCTTCTTTCATAGTATTTGAAAACTTATAAAAATAAAAATCAAATCATAGTTTATTGTAAGGATAGTTCCAATGTATAGTGCTGAAACACAACTATCCATGTAAAAATACAAAATGCAAGAGCTTCTTTCATAGTATTTGAAAACTTATAAAAATAAAAATCAAATCATAGTTTATTGTAAGGATAGTTCCAATGTATAGTGCTGAAACACAACTATCCATGTAAAAATACAAAATGCAAGAGCTTCTTTCATAGTATTTGAAAACTTATAAAAATAAAAATAAAATCATAGTTTATTGTAAGGATAGTTCCAATGTATAGTGCTGAAACACAACTATCCATGTAAAAATACAAAATGCAAGAGCTTCTTTCATAGTATTTGAAAACTTATAAAAATAAAAATCAAATCATAGTTTATTGTAAGGATAGTTCCAATGTATAGTGCTGAAACACAAATATCCATGTAAAAATACAAAATGCAAGAGCTTCTTTCATAGTATTTGAAAACTTATAAAAATAAAAATCAAATCATAGTTTATTGTAAGGATAGTTCCAATGTATAGTGCTGAAACACAAATATCCATGTAAAAATACAAGATGCAAGAGCTTCTTTCATAGTATTTGAAAACTTATAAAAATAAAAATCAAATCATAGTTTATTGTAAGGATAGTTCCAATGTATAGTGCTGAAACACAACTATCCATGTAAAAATACAAAATGCAAGAGCTTCTTTCATAGTATTTGAAAACTTATAAAAATCAAAATCAAATCATAGTTTATTGTAAGGATAGTTCCAATGTATAGTGCTGAAACACAAATATCCATGTAAAAATACAAAATGCAAGAGCTTCTTTCATAGTATTTGAAAACTTATAAAAATCAAAATCAAATCATAGTTTATTGTAAGGATAGTTCCAATGTATAGTGCTGAAACACAACTA
This sequence comes from Ariolimax columbianus, assembly GCA_036924085.1. Taxonomy (NCBI): domain Eukaryota; kingdom Metazoa; phylum Mollusca; class Gastropoda; order Stylommatophora; family Arionidae; genus Ariolimax; species Ariolimax columbianus. Next base: position 6,186,291 of record JAVGWX010000019.1, on the reverse strand, counting down.
TCCATGTAAAAATACAAAATGCAAGAGCTTCTTTCATAGTATTTGAAAACTTATAAAAATAAAAATCAAATCATAGTTTATTGTAAGGATAGTTCCAATGTATAGTGCTGAAACACAAATATCCATGTAAAAATACAAAATGCAAGAGCTTCTTTCATAGTATTTGAAAACTTATAAAAATAAAAATCAAATCATAGTTTATTGTAAGGATAGTTCCAATGTATAGTGCTGAAACACAAATATCCATGTAAAAATACAAGATGCAAGAGCTTCTTTCATAGTATTTGAAAACTTATAAAAATAAAAATCAAATCATAGTTTATTGTAAGGATAGTTCCAATGTATAGTGCTGAAACACAACTATCCATGTAAAAATACAAAATGCAAGAGCTTCTTTCATAGTATTTGAAAACTTATAAAAATAAAAATCAAATCATAGTTTATTGTAAGGATAGTTCCAATGTATAGTGCTGAAACACAACTATCCATGTAAAAATACAAAATGCAAGAGCTTCTTTCATAGTATTTGAAAACTTATAAAAATAAAAATAAAATCATAGTTTATTGTAAGGATAGTTCCAATGTATAGTGCTGAAACACAACTATCCATGTAAAAATACAAAATGCAAGAGCTTCTTTCATAGTATTTGAAAACTTATAAAAATAAAAATCAAATCATAGTTTATTGTAAGGATAGTTCCAATGTATAGTGCTGAAACACAAATATCCATGTAAAAATACAAAATGCAAGAGCTTCTTTCATAGTATTTGAAAACTTATAAAAATAAAAATCAAATCATAGTTTATTGTAAGGATAGTTCCAATGTATAGTGCTGAAACACAAATATCCATGTAAAAATACAAGATGCAAGAGCTTCTTTCATAGTATTTGAAAACTTATAAAAATAAAAATCAAATCATAGTTTATTGTAAGGATAGTTCCAATGTATAGTGCTGAAACACAACTATCCATGTAAAAATACAAAATGCAAGAGCTTCTTTCATAGTATTTGAAAACTTATAAAAATAAAAATAAAATCATAGTTTATTGTAAGGATAGTTCCAATGTATAGTGCTGAAACACAACTATCCATGTAAAAATACAAAATGCAAGAGCTTCTTTCATAGTATTTGAAAACTTATAAAAATAAAAATCAAATCATAGTTTATTGTAAGGATAGTTCCAATGTATAGTGCTGAAACACAACTATCCATGTAAAAATACAAAATGCAAGAGCTTCTTTCATAGTATTTGAAAACTTATAAAAATAAAAATAAAATCATAGTTTATTGTAAGGATAGTTCCAATGTATAGTGCTGAAACACAACTATCCATGTAAAAATACAAAATGCAAGAGCTTCTTTCATAGTATTTGAAAACTTATAAAAATAAAAATCAAATCATAGTTTATTGTAAGGATAGTTCCAATGTATAGTGCTGAAACACAAATATCCATGTAAAAATACAAAATGCAAGAGCTTCTTTCATAGTATTTGAAAACTTATAAAAATAAAAATCAAATCATAGTTTATTGTAAGGATAGTTCCAATGTATAGTGCTGAAACACAAATATCCATGTAAAAATACAAGATGCAAGAGCTTCTTTCATAGTATTTGAAAACTTATAAAAATAAAAATCAAATCATAGTTTATTGTAAGGATAGTTCCAATGTATAGTGCTGAAACACAACTATCCATGTAAAAATACAAAATGCAAGAGCTTCTTTCATAGTATTTGAAAACTTATAAAAATAAAAATCAAATCATAGTTTATTGTAAGGATAGTTCCAATGTATAGTGCTGAAACACAACTATCCATGTAAAAATACAAAATGCAAGAGCTTCTTTCATAGTATTTGAAAACTTATAAAAATAAAAATAAAATCATAGTTTATTGTAAGGATAGTTCCAATGTATAGTGCTGAAACACAACTATCCATGTAAAAATACAAAATGCAAGAGCTTCTTTCATAGTATTTGAAAACTTATAAAAATAAAAATCAAATCATAGTTTATTGTAAGGATAGTTCCAATGTATAGTGCTGAAACACAAATATCCATGTAAAAATACAAAATGCAAGAGCTTCTTTCATAGTATTTGAAAACTTATAAAAATAAAAATCAAATCATAGTTTATTGTAAGGATAGTTCCAATGTATAGTGCTGAAACACAAATATCCATGTAAAAATACAAGATGCAAGAGCTTCTTTCATAGTATTTGAAAACTTATAAAAATAAAAATCAAATCATAGTTTATTGTAAGGATAGTTCCAATGTATAGTGCTGAAACACAACTATCCATGTAAAAATACAAAATGCAAGAGCTTCTTTCATAGTATTTGAAAACTTATAAAAATCAAAATCAAATCATAGTTTATTGTAAGGATAGTTCCAATGTATAGTGCTGAAACACAAATATCCATGTAAAAATACAAAATGCAAGAGCTTCTTTCATAGTATTTGAAAACTTATAAAAATCAAAATCAAATCATAGTTTATTGTAAGGATAGTTCCAATGTATAGTGCTGAAACACAACTATCCATGTAAAAATACAAAATGCAAGAGCTTCTTTCATAGTATTTGAAAACTTATAAAAATAAAAATCAAATCATAGTTTATTGTAAGGATAGTTCCAATGTATAGTGCTGAAACACAAATATCTATGTAAAAATACAAAATGCAAGAGCTTCTTTCATAGTATTTGAAAACTTATAAAAATAAAAATCAAATCATAGTTTATTGTAAGGATAGTTCCAATGTATAGTGCTGAAACACAAATATCCATGTAAAAATACAAAATGCAAGAGCTTCTTTCATAGTATTTGAAAACTTATAAAAATAAAAATCAAATCATAGTTTATTGTAAGGATAGTTCCAATGTATAGTGCTGAAACACAAATATCCATGTAAAAATACAAAATGCAAGAGCTTCTTTCATAGTATTTGAAAACTTATAAAAATAAAAATCAAATCATAGTTTATTGTAAGGATAGTTCCAATGTATAGTGCTGAAACAGAGAGCACAACAGCAACCAAAAATTTACATAATTTTAATGAATTGGTGGCTTGTGCAAAATAATAGGATTGATATGTTATGATAAGATTACTAATGTAGAACTTGTAGAACGAATCGGACAAACAACATACAACAGTGGAATATGAGATGAGATGATGCAGTATTTTAATACAATACATGTTAAGAAAACCAGCTCCTAGCATTATAGTTGGCCTCTTTTCTGAAATTCACAGGTAAGACAAATAGAAGGAGGCTAAGACATACATGAAGATGAGAGATCAAACGAAAATAAAATTGATGACATTGATTGACAAATGGTTCAGTGACATCATCTGTTCTTGTTAGAACTTAAAACATATACCAGATTAACTTCAGTTATTCATCATCATTTATTTATCTGGTCCCCCTTGGAACATAGAGCTGCAACATATGCTTTCCATCTGATCCTATTCTATGCTGGCTTCTTGAGTTCCACCCACGAGACCCGACTGAACTGATTTCCTCCTCAACCATTCGCTCGTCATGTGTTTCTTGGCCTCCCACTTGCTTATTTTCCCTGTGGGTTCAAAATCGAGGGCATGTCTGGTAATGCTGTCTTGTTTCTTTCTGAGAGTGTCTCCTATCAATCCTCAATTTCTGTCTACACAATTTCAAGCTGTATTAGTTGTTGACATGTTCTTTTCCATAGTTGTGCATTTGCCATTGTCTCTGGTAATTATTCACACATTATGTGATGAAAACACTTGTTTAAGAAATGTCTGCAGTCTGGAGCTGACACCCTTAGTCACATGTCGAGCCATACATTATGACTAAATTTGCATTTGTGTTAAACAGCCACATTTTTGTTTTCATGGAGAAAGCAGCATAGCTTCAAATTGGGCAAGAAGAGTTTAAACAAATGTGGTCTTGTTAATCATGCATCTTGGTTTCTTCCTCTGTCTTTACCACTGTCACATCTAAATAGGTACAATTTTGCACTTCTTTAATTATTTGACCATATATATTTGTGTGATTGTTTGTTTTTGTTATTTATGCTCATTTCCGTTGTATTGTTCACATTAATCTGCAATCCCACATTTGCTGCTTGATATGTTAGTCTTTCTTTCTTTGCAAGTCCTGCTGCTTATATGACAGCATTCAAATATCATCTGCAAAATCAAGGTCTTCCAGCTGCTTATCAAATGTCCTTTGTATTCCTTTCTGCCCTATGTTATTTCCCGCATCACCCAGTCCACGACCATGAGAAAGATTATTGGAGAAGGTAGCTATCTCTGTCCCTCATCAGTTAGATCTGTAAAGGATCTGGCAATTTGCCTTTATTCTGCATGTGGCCTCTTAAATATTTTCCAAATTGCGGTTCTGTCTAAACTATAAAATGCCTTTGCTAAATCTGTAAAGTTCATATATAGAAATGTATGTCACTCTCTAGATTCTCTATGATGTTCAACATCTTCCTGCTATTTTCATCTAAAGTATGTTGATACAATCACGCATTATCCTGGTCAAGCCTTTTCCAGTCACTGCAAGTTGAGTTATTTCTTACCAGTTACTGCATGAAGCCAGATTTCCTTTCTTTGACAATGTTATTAGATGACACTCTTTTTAATTTATTGAGAATGATCTCTTGTTCAAATATCATCTCTGTGGTGGTTTAATTTGCTTCTCGATGAATTCCATATGGTCCTGCAGCTTTCCTGCTTTTTAAATAGTCTTAGTGTGTGTGTGATCTCTTGTTTTATTTGGATACTTTTTTAATTGAAATTTGCTGGTTCTATTTTCAGTCTGGGATATTGATGGATTTCTGTTTAGTGTATCTTCAAAGTACTAAACTTGCTGTTTCTCTTTGCTGTAAATAGTCTGTCCTTGTTTGTCTTTCACTTGTGTGTTGTGATCCTGTGTTTTTCCTCGTCTTATCCACTTGTGCCAGAGGGCATTGTGGTGAGTTGTAGTTTTCTGTCCAGGACCAGGCACGTCACTGAAGTAGTTATCTTCCAATGATGATTTAGAATATATGTATGTCACTGTTGCCAAAACTCAATCACCTACGTTTGAGGTGTACAATGGTAGTACCTCAGGTTACCTTAAAATGGTTAGGAAGCTTGCATGACTCAATGAACCCAGGAGCTAAGCCAGCAGAAGCAAAAGCTTTGAAAATGGGTCAGCGACGCTAGATAGGAAATGAAGATGAAAATAGACTTAACATGAACAGCTCACCTAGTGTAGATTTAGGTTAGGCCGGTAACTCAAATCTACAAATATAAACAAGTGCAGGAATTATAGTACTTAGGCAGTATTACATGATGGAGATCTAGACAGAGAAATTGAGATCAGGTTCCAAAAAGGAAATGCAATTGCATACCAGCTGTCACCATTATTGAAACATCCTAACATAAACACGTCCACAAAAAGAATGTTGATGAACAGAATATTCGAGCCCATGCTCTGTTACCAGTGCCAGACATGGACTTTAACATAATCTCTAGAGAGAAAGATCATGAAATGTGAGATGAGATGTCTCTAGATAAAAATCAATGTAACTAGGAGAAACCGAAAGCACAGACAGAATGAAGATGTGAGAAGTTTAGTTGAATCAAGACCATGCACCTGAATATATTTATGAGGTGAAAATCAAGTGGTTCCACCACCAAATGAGAATGCAATCTAACCAACTTTTCCTGTGCTTCTAAGACGATTGAATTTTTGCAACCGTGACAGACTGAGAACTAGATGATAGGAAATGTTACGGATATTCTTAATTGCCATTGGATGATGACTACTTCAGCAAAGTATCTGGCCCTGGAAAATAAAGTTATGCCTCCTAACGATGTCACATGGCACAAGTAGATAAGACAAGACAAGACTCCATTGATGAGTCATGGATAAGACAAGACAAGACTCCATTGGTGAGTCCTGGATAAGACAAGACAAGACTCCATTGGTGAGTCCTGGATAAGACAAGACAAGATCAAAATCTAAAAAAACAAAGCCGGTTACGAAAACATTGACAAAAGAGTAAAAGCAAACGGCTTGGGAAGGGAAGGACCTTCAGAAACAAGACGATTGACACAATGGAGGAAAAGCTGCAAGGACACTCTTCTGAATACCAATAAGAAGACCAATATAGCAACATTGGATGTTAGAACAATATACTCACCAGGGAAAACAACACAGTCACCTCGACTAGAAATTGCGTGACAGTGTTTGAAGTGAAAAAAAAAGATGGACACAATCAGGAAAGATGAAATTCACAACTGGGGAAATGATCATATACTCTGGTAATGCAGAAATTGATGCCAGACACACCGCAGGAGTGGTAATGATGCTTTCTAGAATGACACAGAGGGCACTCATAAAGTGGAAGACTATTACCAATCGAACCATTAGTGCAAGTTTTGGAACAAGGAACAAAAACATCAATGTCAACATCCTTCAGTTAATCAAATAAAGCATGTAGCCTTTTTGCATTCTCTTCTACATGTATCTTTTGGACAACCTCTCTCTCTCTCTCTCTCTCTCTCTCTCTCTCTCTCTCTCTCTCTCTCTCTCTCTCTCTCTCTCTCTCTCTTTCTCTCTTTTCCCTATGAAATTTCCATGTAAGAGCTTGTCTAGCTATGTTGAGTAGATTATGAGGAGAAAAGGAATAGGACAGATGAACAAAAACAAATGTTTCCAGAGCTATGTGCGCTAAACAAAATGATAATTGGAGGAAGCAATTTCCACACCAGAAGGCACATAAGGTCACATGGAAATCACAAGATCACATAATGGAAAACCAGATTGACCACATATATGTCAGCTCAGCATTCAGGAGTACACTACATACTGTAAAAGTAAAGCGGTGTGCAGATGCACAGATCACCACATGTTGGTGGGAATCTTGCAACTCAAACTAAAAAAATACCAAGTAGGGGGGGGCAAGGAGAATGAGATGTAATGTACACCTCTTACAAGACCAGAAAAGGAAGACACAATATAGCAAAAAACATGTCAAGTGCTGCAAGAGCTATATGAGGTCAAGGAGAAGGGTAATAACAGTATGGGGGAACAGGGCAAGGAGACGTGCAAAAGTCACAACAATATTTTTAAAAGTTATTTGCCTATCACAAGATATGATGGTTACACCATCACAGGATTTTGTCTTGATGATTTAACTTATGTTGTATTTAAATTAAAATGAATTAGAAGCTGCGCTGGTCATCAAACTCATTCTCTAGTCCCAAAGTACCTTGGGCCAATGGCAGGAAATATGTTAAGACATCTGGGGGTAATTCAGGAGGCAGGCGCTCTGGTACCACCTCCTTTGATACCAGGGGTTGCTTGAAATATGTGGGGCTCGAACCCACACCATTTCCGTTCATCATTTTGAGAGGCGAGTGGCCCAACCTATCAACAACAGCAACAACAAGACCTGAATTAACTGCAGCATTCAATAGAACTCAACACAAGAAATTGATCACAACAGATGCATTTAATAAAAATAGAAGACAATAGAAAGAAAAGAAGAAAGGTATACTCTACAATTTCCAAAGAAAGGCGGTCTGGCAGATTGAAAGTCAACATAAAAGAACTAATAGAACTTACTTCGTTTATTATTATTCTTGTATTTGTAGAAGCTAATTCCTGCCAGACAACAGAGAATGATGATACCAAAACCTCCAAGTACAGCACCCAATATGTTATCAGTGTCTGGACGTTCGGTTGCTTTAGATGATTCTAAAATAGGTGCCAAAAAGAAATAACAATATGAATCCAAGTGTTTGCATTTGCTCTCACATGGTAAATAATACATTTTTATCTCAGCTTATCAAATCTAACTGGCAAATGAAATGTCTTTACTGAAAGAATTATTTTTAAGAGAATAACTTTGGAGATGTGACCATCTTCCATGCGATGAACATGACCAAGCCGTCTGAGTCTTCGTTGGCGAAGGAGTGTGCACATACTTGGAAGACCAGTGTGAGAATGCATCTCCGCATTTATTTGTCACTCAGTATCTCCAGGAGATGCCTAGGTTGGATCTCAGGTGCCGTAGGTGAAAGGTCTTGAGCCTATGCTCTTGTTTAGCATAGGTTGTCCACGTTTCGCTGCCCTATAGAAGCGTACTGAAAACACAGGCATTGTAGACCACTGTCGTGGTCTTGCTGTAAGTTTGGAGTTTTCCCAGATAGTGTTGTTAGATGAGTAAATATGGTAGCAGCCCTGCCAATGCAATTGTTTATTTCATGGTCTAGGGAGAGCTTTTCATTGTTAAGTACCCCAGGTAAGTGAACTGGTCCACAGTTGACAATTCGTAGTTATTGATAGTGATAATTGGTATGGTATCTACGTCTTATCCCAGCACATTTGTTTTATTGTGAGGCATAAATCTGTGCACACCTGGCAGAAGCGATCTATCAATCTTTGGAGTTCATGCTGACTGTGAGTGACAATTGCATGGTCATCAGCAAATAACAAGTCCCTGACAGTAAATTCCCTGTTCTTGGTTTTAGCTTTCAGTCTCGCAAGATTAAACAGACGGCCATCTATTCTAGTGTGAAGTCAAATTCCTTCTGTTGCATTACCAAAAGCAAGCTTTAGTAGCAGCCAAAAAAGATTCCAAAAGTGTTGTGGCCAGGACACATCCTTATTTAACACCGCATGTTTCTTCTTCTTCATCGTTCAACTGATACTGTGCTTCTAGTCTTGTGAGGTTCACGAAGGAGACTGTGTGTTTCCCTCACAGCTTTTCTAGAATGGTCGCTCCCCAATAGTAAGACTGCTTCTCTTTGGTCTGCACAGGTAGGGCACTCTTGCAGAATATGCTGTAGTGTTTGCTTGCATGCTCCAGAATCATACGTGGCAGTGTTTATGAGACCCATTCTGTGGAGGTGCGCCTTGCCTTGAGTGTACAATGTCCCGTTTTGAGGATCTTTGAGGATCTTTTGAGGATCTTTGTCTGCCCATTTCTGCCAAGTTTGTCTAACACCACATTGAATACCCATCGTGTAGGAAGGGAACAGCTAAGTTAGATTCGCTGACTATCTGTGATATATTTGTGATTCTGCTATGCAACCGACTGAAAGTACACATGTGGTAAAGTGACATTGATGTGATTATTACCTACTGTCGATGCAACAAATATTTCTAAGACCTCAACTGCCATGCGGGAGACACGGGAAAGGCGTTGTGAGTAAACCCTGAGGAGAAATAAGGAGCTGCTGTTCCTAAGGCAATCAATTGGTGTTTCTACCAATAGCGGACATGGAGAATCATCATAGTCATATGTGGATCTGTCCTGGTCATTCTAGGGTTCCTAGAAATTAAATAAATGACAGGGGACGGCGTGGGTTAGTGGCTTAGTGGCATGGCTCACAAACCGACGGTGCTGGGCTCGATCCCCATCACAGCATTGGCCGTTACCACGGGGAAGCAAACGCTTCGAAAATGCAGGAGGAAGCAGACCCTTACATAAAATGCATGCTAAAGTTGGATGCACTGGGCCTACAGGAGCAAAATAAAAACCACAGTGCAATGCACACCACCTTGGGGATTCAAAATTAGGCGAACACCAAAAAAAAATTAAAAAAACAAAACAATAAATGACATCGCAGCGTCAGGACAAGGGACGCTGCAGTAGGGTTATTGAAAATGAATAAAGATGCCAATTTGAAGTTAATTTATACTGACTCTTGGATGAAGACACTGTAATGGATGAAGTGGTGATAAATAGATTGCAAAGTTTTGAAATCATACACGAGCCCAGCTGAGAGGGGTACCTGAGTGGACGGAGGAGTAGAACAACTACCAACAGCTGAAAATAGAATGCAGACATCACTGGACACTGCTGGAAAATGGGTTACAGATTGGGCATTGCAGATTAACATATCAAAGACAGTTGCAAAATGCTTCTCACTGTGCAACACCAAGGAAGTAACAAAACTCCATCTAAATGGCAAAGAGTTTGTACAAGAAAATACTGTGTATCTCGGAGTTAAAATGGACAAGAGACTCACATTGAGGGAACACATACAGGAGATTTAGCAAAAAGCAACCAGAAAACTATCCCTCATGAAGAAGCTCGCCGGAACAAGCTGGGGTGTAAAAAGCAACATCCTTAAAAATGTATACGCTGGCACAGTCAGACCAATACTTGAATACGGCATAACAGCCTGGATCAAATCATCAAAAACAAACACGGAACACCTAACCACAATTTAAAGTTCAGGCTTAAGGATAATGACAGGAGAAATAAAGACTACACCAATCCAGACAATGGAAAATATACAAATATAAGACCCCTAAATACTAGACGAGAGGAAAGAGTGCTAGCACATAGTGAAAAGATGCTACACATGCCTGATCATCTAATACATATCAAACTGAAACACCCAGTTAAAAATAGGCTAAAGAGAACCAGCTTCATTCATATATCCAACCATCTACCTCATAAATATGGAGAACTAATTCCCAACCAATCTACATAAATAGAAATGCTTTTTTTAACTATGAATAGCCAAGCTGCAACATAAACAACATCGACATAAGTAGAAAGATCCCAGGAATAAGAAGAAAAGATCAACACAGTGTCCATGAGCTGACAATTTTAGCACAACCAATGATTGAGGAGAAATATAATACCAAGCAATGGACACAGGTGTACACAGATGGTTTAACAGAAGGGGCAGGCCGAAACGGGGGAGGAGGCACATTCATAAGACACAAAAGAGGAAATATAACAGAAGAGGCACTCGCAACAGGAAGGTTGTCCACAAACCTTAGAGCAGAATCGATGGCCCTTTTGCGAGCACTGAGAATATATCAAGCAGAAAGGCAACCTCCAACAAAAATAGCTGTATTCACGGACTGCAGAGAACTATTAGAGACAATACAAAAAAACAAACAACGAACCGCTGTTATCAGAGATCAGAGCAGAACTGGGAAAACTCCAGAGATACTCAACAAAAGCGTTCCAGTGGCTACCCTCCCATTGCGGAATCGCGGGAAACGAGAGAGCTGATGCTCTAGCAAAAGATGGCAGCAAAAAGGCACAATTTAACCATTAGGTATCATACAGAGAAATCAAGAAGATCATCAGAAATCAGTAAGGAATGAGGGGGAAAACACATATAGTGAACAGAAATGGATAAGAGAGAAAAAACATGATAGATAGGAAAAGGTGGACCATACAGAAAAAATATAACTCACTCATAAGCACAACGTTCCAGAAAATAGGAGCTCGAACAGTCTGTTATCAAAAGTGGGATAGTAACCCGAGCCATTACAGAAAGCAACAGCCAACTGCTACTCTCAGGTCAGGACGATCAAATTAATGGCTTGATAGTGAGAATAATGTCAGAGCAAGTACAAGCAATATTGATGATGAGAATAATGTCAGAGCAAGTACAAGTAATATTGATGATGAGAATAATGTCAGAGCAAGTACAAGTAATATTGTTGATGAGAATAATGTCAGAGCAAGTACAAGTAATATTGTTGATGAGAATAATGTCAGAGCAAGTACAAGTAATATTGTTGATGAGAATAATGTCAGAGCAAGTACAAGTAATATTGTTGATGAGAATAATGTCAGAGCAAGTACAAGTAATATTGTTGATGAGAATAATGTCAGAGCAAGTACAAGTAATATTGTTGATGAGAATAATGTCAGAGCAAGTACAAGTAATATTGATTATGGCCAAAAACCTGACTGTAATACAGTGGAAAGCCCTGGCAATGGAATAAATAAAATACAAAGAATTGGAACATTGAATATTTGGAACTTGTATCCAAAAAAATATGATTGTCAAGGAATCAAATTGGATGCCATTGGAGTATCTAAACATGGCTAGGCTGGGCAGATGCATTTCAACATCCAAAACGAAGAAAATATTAATTTAAATAGGGATAGAATGAGCAGATATGGTTTTGATTTCCTCCTTTTGAAAGGAGCATTCACAGCACTGCTTGGATACAACACAGTCAATGATGTTTTCATCATGATCAAATTGAAGGAAAAAAAGAAACATCACAATAATACAAGTCTATGCACCAACAACAGAGGAAGAAAGAAAAAGGGGACGTATAATATTTTGCAAGAGACCATACGTAACAATAGAGACAAGAGGCATTGTGATAATCAAAGAAAAGTTCAGCAACAAAATCGGAAGATAAAGAACAAAAGAAAAAGAGAGAGTGCTAGAACCTTGAGGAGAAAGATTAATGAGTTCTGCTTAAAAAAACATCTCCATCACAAAATCACTTTTTAAACAATACTCTACATGGCTTTTTACATGGACTTCCTGATGTGGGAAACATATAGGAATCAAATAGACTACATTCTAAATAAACAATGATTGAGCCCAGACATATCACCCGCGAAGACACTACCTAGTGCAGATTGATTCAGTTCACCGACTGCTAGTCACATATTTCAAGATAAGACTGAGATAAACTGTAACTGTACAAAAGTACCATACCAATACGCTATGATGTCAGAGCTATACCAAAAAAAATGAAGCATAGAAGTAAATAACTAATTTGAGGTACCATGGCAGTGCTGGAATATATGACTCCCAATGAACTAGAAACAAAAGCAATAGCTTTTCTCAGCTCATCTGCAAATAACAAGATACCACGGACACAAAACAAAAATCAGTTTTATGAGAAAAAAATCTTCACTCGTAGAAGAAAGCAAAAAAACTGAAACAATCCCGGAAAGAGTATGGTAGCACCAAATAAGGAAATAACTCAAGAGCAATAAAATGAGAGATTAGAATGAACAAGAAACAATAAACTATAACAATTACAAAGACAAAGAGTGGGGGGGGGGGGGGGGGCGATGGGTTTAAAGAATTTAGAAGACTAACTGGCAAGTTTAAACCATCATTGCATGTAATTTACAATAACGATAGTTATGCACTACAGAGAGCAAGGATATACTTAAAAGAAAAATAATACTGTAGATAAATGCATGGAAGACACAGGAAGAAGACCCGACCTAATACTTAAGAACGAGAAAAGAGAGCTGGAACCCGGAATAGATTAAATCCACTCAGCAATCCCAGATTTTAGAAAGCTACATAGCGCCCAGGTTAACGCGCTGGCTTCTCATATGAGTCGCCCTGGGTTCATTCGATTTACCAGTAGAGACAGAAATGTTTTTTTTAGACCGCAATGACGCACAGGTCGACCCAGCCTTAAATGCGTACCGGTTCAGTCCGGAAAGTAATGGGGACAGGCGTGATGCTGACCACATCATCCCCTAAGTGCCCTTGGTTACAAAATAATATGGCCCTAACACCACATGTGCCATATGGCGAGACGGGAGCTTTACTTTTAAAACCAAAATCCAAGACTTAAAGAATGAAAAATCACCAGGACACAATGATATACCAACTGAATTCATACAAACAGGAGGGGAAGAAAGTGTCAGCATTTACCATACACCATGCTAGAAGATCTGGAACAGTAAAATATGGCCCAAAGTCTCATTTCATAAGAAAAACGATACAAAATGATTAATTCCTGTTACTGATGGGCCATTCCTTTCTCTGTGGTGTCAGTATTTTCGTAACCAACTGTTGTAATAGATTTGGGATGTCGGCCCTACTTAACCTACTATGCTCTAGGTGAGTTGTCCATATTTTGTCTATTCCATTGCCCATCACTTGTCAATATTGTGTGACTCTTCTATAAGCTTATGATTCCACTGGCTTAGTTCCCGTGATTATTAAGACATGCAAACTACCTCACCATTTCAAGGTAACGTATTCCAGGAAGATTAGAATACCATGGACAGTGAAAAAGACAAACACAGGCATCCTAACATAGCTGGGTATGTATCAAACGTTTCTGGTAAACAGCATTGCATCTAGGAAACAAACACTTTGATTATGTCAAATGCCACAACAGTCTAGAAAAAAAAACTGTAAAGTTTGGGCAAGAGAAAAAATACCAGTGAACTGGAAGGAAGTATATGTGTTCAATATACCAAAGATATAAGATCTGCAGCAGTATGTAAAATATAGAGTAATATTATCAGTGCATGGAAAACATTGACCAGGTTCAGACTAAAGTGATCAAAAAAGTTCAAAGACAGACAGTTGAGAGAAGCAGGCTTGGAACGAACAGATCATGCTAAGAATAACCCAACCAGGCACATCCACAGGTGGCGGATAGCGAAATGACCTTCAGATTTAGAGTATCAGCTGGGATATAAGCCATGTATAATAACTGGACGAAAAAGCAGTCGTGGACCATTCGGCTGTATATTCCAGCAGGATGGGGTGAGACAACAGGTGGCACTGCTTTACCCACTGAAATACCCATGCCGCTGAAGATGGAAAGGCTATGTGGGGCAACCCAAAACAAAACACTCGACCCGGCCTGCCGAAGACGGAGTGTGTCAGCTACGGCGCAGGAACAGGAATAACTTAGGACACTCACACATCAACATGATATAGTCATGCGGCAGTCTACCCAATCCTCATGGTGTCGCTCCTACAAGTCAAAACCAGGGAGAAGCGGTGCCGGATCCTCATTCTCGAGGGGACCCAACCAAGAAACCGACGCCTCTGTTAACGTAATGGCCAGGGGGATGCAGAGTAGTGTGACTGACCAACAAACAAGGAATCTAAAAGTTGTACAATGGAATGCACGAGTGCGAAACAGTGTGAGAAACAAGAAACCCGAACTGCAAGAATTCATCTAGGAAAACGAAGTTGACATCATTTGTATCCAGGAAACATATCTAAAAGAAACTCAATGGTTTTACTTCAGAGGATATGAATCCTTCCGTTACTCCAGCTGCCTAGTCGTTGGAGACTTCAACAGCCACTCAGAGAGATGGGGATATTCGAACACAGACAACAGAGGTGATGAAATGGAAGACTGGGAGATAGACACAAATCTATATCTTATCGATAGGCCGAAGGGCAGCCCTAGCTTATATTCTAGAACATGGCATACCACCTCTACTCCAGACTTGGCCTTTTCCACGGGGGATATTCACAACAAAATAGACCACCAGGTGCTAAACCAATTGGCAGGTAGCGACCACAGGCCAATTAGGCTAGAAATTGATATGGAAATAGGCCCACGGGAAATAAAACCGCTCCCACGTTGGAACTATAAACGAGCCGACTGGGACAGATTTGCAATGCTGACAGATGGGCTGTGTGAAACCATCAATACACGGAATAACAATATGAAACCTATGGTGGAAAGCCTAAGGAAAGCAATAATGCAAGCAGCCACCGAAACCATCCCAAGAGGGGCAAGGAAAAACTACAAGCCATATTGGAATGATGAACTGCAGAAAGCGGAAGATGAAGTCTCAAATGCTAGGAACATTGCAGAGAGAGAGCAATCTATGGATGCAAATATCGCCCTCAAGGCCATGACGGCGAAATACAAAAGAACACTAAACCAAATAACAAAAGACAGCGCGAAAAACCTAACAGAAAGCATCAATTTAGATAAAGAAGGGAACAAACTATGGAAGTTAGTCAGAGTAATGAATTACGAAACACAATCAAATAAACGAATTACCATCAAGCAGGGCGACAACATGCTATCTGGAAAAAAAGCAGCAAACGCCTTTACAGAACATTATGCCAGAGCAAACCACATTGATGTCCCTACAGACAGGCATACAGACATTAGTGAAGAACAAAAGAGCCACGACAGCATCAAGATGGCACCAGAGGAGCACATGATGGCAAAACTAACAATGAATGAAATGGATGAGGCCATGAGAACTTTAAAGAAAAAGAAATCGCCCGGAAAAGATGGGGTAACAAACAAAATGCTGATGGGTTTGGGCCAAACAGCAAAAAAGGAAGTTACTATCAGTCCTGAACCAAAGCTGGATAAGGGGAATTGCACCGCAAGCATGGAAAGACGCTGTACTTATACAAGTACCAAAGAAAGAAAAAGATAGAACATATCCAAATGGTTAACAGGCATATTAGTCTACTGAGCTGTGACGGAAAACTGATGGAGCGTATGATAAACACAAGACTGATGTGACATCTGGAAGAAAACACATACTAATTCCACAGCTAGCAGGTTTTAGACAGCATAGATCCACTGAGGACCAGATCACTCTCATAGCTCAGGAAATAGATGATGCTTACCAGGAGAAAAAAACACACAGTAGCGGTTTGGGTGGATTTGGAGAAGGCATTTGACAAAGTGTGGAACAAAGGACTTAAAGTCAAGCTACGAAGAAATGAAGTTTGTGGGAAAATATACAGATGGATCAGCCACTACGTCGAAAACAGAAAAGCCAGAGTTCAAGTACAAGGGCAGATGAGCAAAAATGAGACACTGGAGCAAGGAGTACCCCAAGGGGGAGTACTGTCATCCACACTCTTCCTGGTGTTTTAAAACAACATCACAGAGAATATACAAAGAAGAGTCCACATCTCTGTGTTTGCAGAAGATCTGGCTAATGTGGACCTCTGAAAAAAATATCAGCATAGCAAACAATCGGATGCAGCAGGCCCTAACATCGTTGGAGGAGTGGGCGAACTCATGGCTGGTCAAAATAAATTAGGAAAAAACAGCATGTTCGATATCGGTCTCTGACAGTGGCTACTCATCTTGAAAGAGTTAATAGACCAATTATTTACAGATTGTGCAGTAAAATGTCTTCCACGAGACGCAAAATACACAATGTATGAGGAAAACTACATGGTAGATATATAATTGCCATCACAAAAGTAGTACTACAACAACACCATCTAATAATGACTGACACAACACATTTTATCAAGAAAGGCTACTTCAGTTATTCACAATGCTTATCGACACAAGTATATGGAAAAAGGAAAGCAAGTAAAGTACTGCAGCTACGAAGTGGCTGAGACAGCTTTAATCTTCTTCGTCTTCTTCTTCTGCGTACGCAGTCAGACAGTAACCATTATTTTTTCGAAAAAAGCGGCGGTTATGCTGAGGCTGTCGCCACTGCCATAGAGCTTGTCTTGCAGTACATATTAATTATACCAAAGAAAGAAAAAGATAGAACAGATCAAAATGGATACAGGCCTATCAGTCTACTGAGCTGTGTAGGTAAACTGATGGAGCGTATGATAAACACCAGACTGATGTGGCATCTGGAAGAAAATCACATATTAATTCCACAGAAAGCAGGATTTAGACAACACAGATCCACTGAGGACCAGATCACTCTCATAGCTCAGGAAATAGAGGATGCTTACCAGGAGAAAAAGCATACAATAGCGGTTTGGGTGGATCTAGAGAAAGAATTTGACAAGGTGTGGAAAGAGGGACTTAAAGTCAAGCTACGAAGAAGTAAAATATATGGACACATGTACAGATGGATCAGCAACTACCTTGAGAACAGAACAGCCAGAGTCCAAGTACAAGAGCAGATGAGCAAAAGGTGACACTGGAGCAAGGAGTACCCCAAGGGTGAGTACTGTCACCCACACTTTTTCTGGTGTATTATATAAACAACATTATAGAGAATAAGAGAATATACCAAGACGGGTCAACAGCTCCATGTTTGCAGACGATCTGGCTATATGGACCTCTGAAAAGAATCTCACCATATCAAGCAATCGGATGCAGCAGGCCCTAACATCGCTTGAAGAGTGGGCGAACTCTTGACTGGTTAAAATAAATAAGGAAAAAACAACATGTACGATATTCTCGCTTTCAAATAAAACCCGAAAAACCAAAATAAGTCTTAACGGCAAATACTTGCAGCCAAACGACAACCCAAACTACTTGGGAGTCACATTTGATAGGCGCATGACATAGACAAGTCAGATCGAGAGAAACCGAATGAGAGCCAGAGAAAGAATGGCAATCATGAAGAAACTTGCTGGCACAAGCTGGGGAGCAGACGAAAGTATACTAAAGAAACTGTAAACTGGAAGAGTGAGACCAGTTCTCGAGTATGACATTGCGGCATGAACAACAGCAGCTAGGGCAAACTGTGATAAAATTAGCAAATTCCAAAACCAAGCCATGAGAGTTATAACAGGATGCATGAAGTCAACGCTAATTGTAGAACTTGAAAAGATTACTACAAGACTGCAAACCATGACGGACAGAAGAGACTGCAGAGCCCAGCAGCAAGCAGAAAAACTCAGAAGACCGACTGACCATCCAATGCACCAGAGACTAAACAATTTTGGAAATGGGAAACTAAGCGGAGAAACTGCAGAAATAGCCAAAGCAAAGATGCACGAAGACCCCATGAACGCACTAACAACACCAAAGCCATCCCTACTGTACGAAAACCTACCTGGAGGCAGGATATATTTCCAGAGGTGGTAGAAAATATACCAAGTATCAGAAACAAAAACTGCCAGACTGAAAAAGAAAGAAGAGATACAACCCTGCGGTACACAACGGAAAACTACCCAAGCATGGACTGGACCCATGCATACACCGACGGTTCTGTAACAAACACAACACATAACGGAGGGGCAGGAGCATTCCTGAACCTACCAAATGGCAGAAAAAAAACACTGTCATTGGCAACTGGAAAATACACAAGCAATTTCAGAGCGGAGGCAGAGGCACTGAGGGCGGCAGTGGAAGAAATGGGGACAGGTAAAAGGAACGAAAGCCATATAGTCCTGCTTTCAGATGCCCTGGCCGTAGTCACAGCACTAAAAAGCCAGAAAAATACTGAACTTAATGATTTAAGAGCAGTAGTCTGTCAACTATGCCAGCAGTCCGCACCAAAAAGGGTAGTGGTACAGTGGGTTCCATCCCACTTCAACATCCAAGGCAACGAGGAGGCAGACAGACTGGCAAAAGAAGGTGCAAGACTACCACAACCAGATACTAGTGTGACATACGAAGAGTCAAAACGGCTTATTAGAGCTAGATACATGACCAAATGGGAAACAGAACATACTGGCTACACAAAAAAACGATGCCTTTTACCAGTTGAACAGAAGAGAGCAGGTCGTGGTATTAAGTCTTCGCACTGGCCACAATAGGCAGAGGCACCATCTAATAAAAAAACTGAAGATATGTGGCACTGACGAATGCACCTGTGGTACAGGGAAAATGACCGCTGAACATTTGCTGCAAAATTGCCCGAAATACGAGGACCAGAGAAAGCACATATGGCCATCACCAGTGGCAACACTAGACACGCTCTTTCAGATAGACCGTGATGGGAGCGACGTTCTATACAGGACATGCTACATGATGATGATTGCACGTTTACCATAGAACGATATGGAGCTACGTACTTTCCCTCGCATGTTGGTAAGACACTGCGTGCACACATGGATACACATATGCTTATATAAATACATGAATACACACATTCCTACATAAATGCACACATACATGCCTACATAAATAGACGAATACATATATACCTACATAAATACTCACATACATACATACATGCGTATATATTTTAGTAAATAAAATGTTAGAGAAAACACTTGCAATGCTAAGAAAAGAATCATGGGGTTAAGATTTCCGTTCTGTGATCGGCAATGTGGAGCAGTCGTAGAGCATCCTGAGAAATGTTTTGTTTACATTTGTCCGGGTGCCAGGTTTAGTGCTGTTTGACACTGGGCTAGCATCCTGAAAAATGTTTTGTTTACATTTGTCCGGGTGCCAGGTTTAGTGCTATTTGACACTGGGCTAGCATCCTGAGAAATGTTTTGTTTACATTTGTGTCTAACTTACTCTGGGATAGAATTGGATTTCGGAAAAGGAAACTGTTCTTTTCAATCGCTATTTCTCTTGAAACTTTCTAGAAACCGTACTTTCTAGCACTTTCAGCCATTAACCGGTTAAAACATCCCACTTTAGAATATTCAATTGTTATAAGGACCTCCACTTGCTATTTTCGATTGCAACCAATCACTGGTAAATATATCTTGATATCGCCCTACAGAATGAGCTCTGGGGCAGAAAGAGTGCATCTGCCAGTAGAATACAAAGAGGAAAACAAATAATGGTGTCATCTGTAAGAGATAGCGCTGGTGAAATACAGCCCTTTGATTTCAAGTTATATTTTCGGAACATACACCGCCGTCTTTGATGAGCTGAAAGTCAAGGAATAGAATATATATGTGTGACGCAGTCAGCAAACAATGTTGACGTATAACATTGTCGTGTAAAGAAAAGGATTATTATTATTACTGTTCCCGGCAGTTATATAGAAGTATCCGTTCAGAACGAAATGAACAGCATTCAAGCTCCGTACAGAATAAATATTTAGTTAATTCACATTGTAGATCAACCTAACGAACTTCATCTTGACAAAAACGTTGAATGAATACTGAAAAACCGATCCAAGCTAGACAGCCACGGCGCCCTCTTGGTGCGGACAGTTTTACTGAAGTACAATTAGAATATTAATTGTTAATACAAGCATTTCGAACGACTATAGCAAAACGGAAATATACGGACATGTAATGAACAGCTAGGAAATCTTAATTTTACAGATTAACTATATCTGGTGTCGCATAAACAACGAAATATACACGAAAACATAGATCCACTTAGTATAAAATAAACAGATCCAACAAGATATATCTTACAACACTCTGGGTCATCATATCGGGGCATTCGTGGATATCGATTCTATTATTTGCATAGTTGAAATAGCTATGACATTGTGTGTTATATTATTTCAGATAACTGGTATTTCAGTTCAGTATCGTAGTGCGTTATCCGAATACATAATTCGGTAAATAATTGTCTTTCACGAGAGAAAATGGCGACAGTATTAGAGTAACACTAGGAGACCAAAATGTGTTATCTTTTGACTCTATAAAGTCCAATAATGGAATGGCAAAATCTGCCTCATCTGAGAAACTCATGCGAATTTAGTTATGATTTCCCAGATCCCTTTTCTATTAATGATATCAACGGCCTTGGTCAGATTGACAGCAACTAAGGTGCAGGTCACAGTACGGCGAGTACTGGTTGTTATATTCCTACTGGAATTGACGGACTGCGAAAACTATATCGGCTGCTCCACGTCCCAAGCGGAATCTACATTGACTCTCGGGGAGTGAATTCAACTCCAAATGGTTATTTAATCGGTTGAGTAAGACTCGGGTTGCACTCAACAGTATTAAAATGTTCACTTGATTGTCGCAGGATTCTGCGGAAATGGTTCCGTTTCCCACATTCACCGAAGGAACGTAGTCAGCTATTGAAGAAGTTCAGAACCTTCTGTTTGGTAAATTTCAATAGGGAGGAAACCTAATCCGGAAACCATGCCTCTAATTGCATTTATGACCTCAGTCTTTTTGGGGTGACGCTCAAACCCCTGGTTAATATCGACATGAGACATACTAGCTATGGATGGTTCACTAATGGTAGATGAACAGTTAAGAATGGTGTCAAAGTGCTTCAAAAATCGTTGTCAGTCAATGGTTACCATGCCGTCAGTGTGACAGAGCTATAAATCATTCAATTATTATACTGGTCACGAGAGCCAATTTACACTGTTATGTAATAGACTATAGTGCTCCATCGTTTTCATCTCACACTTTATCTATGAAATATAGTAACCTATCTCAGAATATCAGCATACAAAACACTAATATTTGTGTGAACGCAAGGTAATTCATTTATTACAAATCTAGCCATCGACAACTTTATCAAAACTAAACTAACTATGACTAAATATTTCTAACTACGCGGTGTCACCATGAGATGCCTATAACTCCTAGATGTATAACCCGGTCCTGACGTCCATCCGATATTTCTGTTATTATCTACAACATTTCACTTAGTCTTAAACTTTCAAGTAGTACACTTCGGCAGTTGGCGATGAGACTGAACTCTGACGGTCTGCTAACCCCTGACGTTGGAACTGCGATTTGGATCAAAAGTATCTGGACACGGTTTGTGGGTGTGTTCTCTGAGGAGTCATAAGGTACACCTCAACTCCTTTCAGGGGGCTCTAAACGACCCCTTTGACCAATTTGTGTTCAGACGTCTATCCTATGAAACCTGACATGAGCTCTCACGAGATAGTCTACGTAACTGATCTGTTAAGTGTTTCTCTTTCATGCTTGTTTGTTCAATTCAGCGGATCACCAAAAACTTATGTCCGTGAGATGCACAACCAACAATTCTCAGAAACCGTGTCCCATTCTGTCTCGGAGTCTTTCGACTCGGTTAACTGTTTTTTCCAACAAACCCAACAGCAAAGGGCTTGTTATCTACAGCATCGTTCTGACTGTGTCTCGTAATCCCATTGGTTGGTGTCATGTGCTACTTCTTTCGCTAATGTATGCTGGACATTACTGCAGCATGTGTTCTGCTGTCGCACGGACTGTGACACAGATACAAAACAGCGAGTACATATCTCACCAATCAGCTCACTGGAATCTTCTAACTCATGTCAGCTGAAATGGTAGTCCCATAAGAAATGAGAGATAGTTCGTGTTAATAAGAGAAACTGTAACCATCTCAAATGTAACCATCTGAGAAGTATGCACATATAAAGGAAGGTTCAGAAGGTTTCAAAACAACACAATATGTTTGAAACAGTTGATATTGGTGGTGCTAACATTGAGGATCACAAGAGGAAGATAAAGATGAAAGAACTGCTCTTGACGCCTTGTCATACAGGTGTTCAAGGACATTTATAATATTTCCGTTGATTTTATACATCCTCATATCTGCTCATAGCGCTTTATGTCATACCCTATCAAACACCTTCTTAAAATCAACTACCACATGATACAGTTTTTGCTGCTGTTCTAGATACTTCTCGCTAAGCAGCCTTACATGAAATATATGTTCTGTAGCGCTTCTTCCTTGTCTGTTACCTGCTTGTTCCTCATAAATGATGTTCTCTGCTTGAGGTTTCAATCGGTCGAGGACAAATCTAAGCATGCCCTTGCTGGGGTGGCTGATCAGGCTTATTGTTCTGTAATTTTGGCACAGCTTTAGGTTTCCAGAATTATGTAACGGTATACCCATTGGTTTTGTCAATAAGTCTGGCTAGTTTCATGTCACCCATATTTTGTTGCAGATATATGTCAGGCATTCCATTATTACCTCCCCACCTGCCTATAAGAGCTCTGCTGGTATATTGTCCACGCCAGCCGCCTTCCCTCTTCTCAATGTCTTTACCGCTGCAGTTACCTCTTCCTTCGTTATCAGTTGGTTATCCTATATAGTTTTTAGTGTTGGAGGGATTGTATTCTCGGGTTCGTTCCATCCATCATAGTCGTTTCCTATAGAGGAAGCTGTATAAAGAAGAAGAAAAACCAAATATAATAGGGTTATCAGAATCATGGACATATGATGACATTGCAGATTATAAACTTAAAATAGAGAGACATACAGTATTAAGGAAAGATAGGGTAGTTGGAGACAAAGCTAAGGGAGATTGCGTATTATTATGCTGTACATATTCAGTTAATATAACGATCAAAGATGATTTATTTTCAGGTAACAACAATGGAAGTGAATATGGAGAAATAGAAAGTGGGGGTGAAAAAACAGTGATTAGATTAAGCTATACATGTCCATCTAGACCCAAAGAGGAAGATGAGGAGCTGATTAGTGGCATAACAAACGCAAGTGAAGGGCAATTATTACTAATGGGAGATTTCAAATTTCCCGAAATAAATGGGATATGGCAGAAGCACTTGTAGAGTCAAAACCTTCTGTTAAGTTCAAAACTGACAATTGTTAAATTCAACATGTAGAAGCAGCAGCCAGAGGAAACAACACACTCGACTTAGTTTTCACTACAGAGGAAGATATGATTGAAAACGTTTTACTGTTGGAGATTTGTTTGGCTCAAGTGACCATCAAATCATCGTTGGGACCTTATAGCGGGGAAAGAAGTAGACATAAACACGCAAACGTATAACTACTCTTGGACATATGTTCAGAAGATGAAATAAGCAGGGAGCCACATAATCTGGGAATATATGTTGGAGGAACAGATGTTGAACAAGCGTGGAAAAGTTTCAAAATAGTTCTAGAAAAGCTAAAATAGGAATGTGTTCCATGTATGGAGGTAAACATCATGCGTAAAAAGTGGTTAACTAGATTTATAGTTAAATGTAGAAGAGCTAAAAATAAAGCATAGACAACAAAATAAAAAGGCTGGTAAATCAAAAGAAACAAGAACTAAATACTTGCTAAGACTGTTAGTAAAAGCTTCTTTGCTTACATTATAAATAAACACAGAGCGAAAGACAAGGTACACCCAAGATAGCACATGTAAAATAATTAGAGAGAATATATCTACTAAATCAATACGTTTGCACAGTATACACATAAGAAGACTGCTCCAAGATCCCAGAGCCAATAGATTATTTCCAATGTGAAATGGATATACTGGGATTACAATCAATATGTATTACGGAGGACATGGTTTTTAAAAGAAATTTAGAAATTAAAATTGGATAAATGTCCAGGTCAAGATGGTATCCATCCTAAAATATATTTGAAATTAGAAACCAATTAGCAAAACATTGGTTATATTATGTTCTCAAATGCTTGCAAAAGAGATTGTTTCAAGAGATTGGAATGATGCATGAGTGATCCTCTTATTTAAAAAGGGACATAAATCAGATCCAGGAAATTATAAACCGGCGAGTTTAACGAGCATAGTCTGTAACATGATATAGTAATTAATGAAAGAAAACATTGTAATGCATCAAAACAGTGTTAATTTCATCAGAAACAGGCAGCATGGTTTTGCTAGAAGGAGATCTCACTTAACAAGTATATTGGAGTTCACGGAGGAGGTTACTAAAATGATTGCCAAGGTGTGGATAGGAGGAGGGGAGATGGGGGCTGCGGGAGGATGGGGTGGGTGGGTGAGGGCAACCAGTGGATGTTATTTATCTAGATTTTGCAAAGGCTTTTGATAGAGTACCTCATCGAAGATTATTTAACAATTTAAAATAACATGGCATGTGTGTGGAGGTTGCCGAATGTATTGGCAATTGGTTGACGGGAAGAAGGCTCAAAGTGTGTATAAATAAGGAGTATTCTGAGTGGTGTGAAGTAAAGAGTGGACTCAAAGTGTGAATAAATAAGGAGTACTCTGAGTGGTGTGAAGTAAAAAGTGGACTCAAAGTGTGAATAAATAAGGAGTACTCTGAGTGGTGTGAAGTAAAAAGTGGAGTGCCACCACAGGGCTCGGTTTTGGGAACACTATTGCACAAATATTAGGATTACAGGATTACACAAAGCCCTTTACGTACTACAAATTTTTGTAGTTGCACTCCGAGGATTACACAAAACCCTTTTTCGTACCACGTACCACGAGAATTTTGAATCGCAGTCCCTGGATTACACTGAACAATTTACCTAACACAAACCTTTGGAATGGCACTCCTAGGATTACACAGAAACCTTTTTCGTACCACGAACTTTCCCTATTACCTGGAGTTGACCAACCGCACCAATGGGGTTTTGTGAGATAGCCTCCCCATAAAGCCCAGTGTCTCGAATCATCATAGAATGTCATATACACTCAAAGAGGTAAACATGCAAAGGAAGGCAGCTCGATTAAAAGAAGAAACACTGTTCTGAAACCACCTGCTGCCTTCCAGATAAGGTTCTAACATACCAATGACTTCCAAAAAAGTCAATCTGTAAAATGGAATAACATGTTACTCGAGTCACGATGGAGGCGAAAGAGAAATACATACCCCCACACTGAGCTACAACCCGGTAGAAAGTGCGACGACTAAAGAAGACAGCAGAAAAAGAAGACGACAATCCATGTTCTTAGTCGTATTATACAGAACGTACATACATACATATAGAGAATACATACAACTAAAGTATCACATTAATTCACAAATCTGCAACAACTTATTAGTAACACATAGTGCAGAAAGTAAATTAATATGTTAGTAAACGGAATCTTACATGTTTTTTGTTTGTTTTTTGTTCGCTTTATGTTTCTACTCTCCAAGGCGGTGTGCGTTGCAGTGTGTTTTTATTTTGTGCCTGTTGGCCCTGTGCATCCGACTTCATCATGCATTTTATGTAGGTGTCTTCTCTCTTCTGCATTTTATAAGGGCTTGCTTCCTTGGAGTAACGGTCGGTGCTGTGATGGGGACTTGAACCCAGCACCTTTGTGTTGTGAGCTGTGCCACTTAACCATTAGCCCACTCCGTTCCCTCAATCTTAAAATAGAAACGATTCGTGTTATATTGTCTAAAAAAAACTATAATTAACCCAAGTTAGTGAACAATTCGTATACAAAAATATGAACGAGGAAGCTAAAAATGAATCATCTGAAAAAGCAATATGAGAAAATGTAATTTTCTTAGTAGGGAGTATACATGAATTTGTTACTTTATTCGAGTTTATTTTGTCTACCACTGGTGCTGTCAAATATCACCGATAGCTGAAGATTTGTTACTTCAGATTAAACAATCGGGGTCAGGTTATTGTTACACCAGAGTTGATGGTATTTGCTGTTCTCATTTATTCAATATAAAATGTGTCTTTTTCTTTTAAAGCAGCGTTGGGAATGTCTAATTCTGATTGGCTCTATTAACGCTTTGGTATTATCTCTTCTAACTTTATGTTGTATACGCCGGACCCTGGATCCTTATTGTAATTGATGAACTTGATGTTTAATTCAGCGTATGTCACTATGTGTTCCAACACATAATATGTGGTCCTTGTAGTCGCAAATACTTTTTCCCTTATCATTATTTTATTAGTGAACATGCTATGTAACTCTACTAAATTCAAAACATTGCACTGTATGTTACACATACATAACATAGGTAGCCCTTGTAGGATATGTGGTCCAGCATTAGGGAATAATGGATAGAACTGATGTTGCCTTCGAATCAATTTTATTTTCTTCAAAAAATGTCAGTTTGTTTTTAGAGACCTGACAACGTCATCACGTAGTGCAGGTGTTTGCTGAAGCCACCACAGCATCTCATAGTCACTCATTTAGGGATGTAGAGGCCCTTTTTTGTGTATACACTTTTATCAAATGTGCGAACATGCAATTGACCTGCTGTGACTGCATGCTGGTGGGACCGCCTTTTTTTTTACCTGGTAGAAATTGTGTTATCTAAAGAGTATTTGTTGGACCTCGACTAACAATTTGCTCTTTTTTATATTGAACTGTCGAAGGTTTGTTTAAGTACATTGAACCATATAGTTCACTATGTAACTATCAATTACCATATTAATCTCTATGCTATTGACCATTGTCTTTGTGGGCGAACTCATGGCTGGTCAAAATAAACGAGGAGAAAACCACGTGCACAATATTCTCGCTCTCATTAAAACCCCAAAGTACCAAATTAAGCCTAAATGGCAAAATCCTGCAGCCAAACGACAACCCAACCTATCTGGGAGTCACATTTGATCGGCGCATGACATGGAAAAGTCAGATTGAGAGAAACCGAATGAAAGCCAGAGAAAGAATGGCGATCATGAGGAAACTTGCTGGCACAAGCTGGGGAGCAGACGAAGGCATACTAAAGAAACTGTACACTGGAAGAGTGAGACCAGTTCTCGAGTATGGCATTGCGGCATGGACAACAGCAGCGAAGGCGAACTTCGATAAAGTTAACAAA
Organism: Ariolimax columbianus; assembly: GCA_036924085.1. Lineage (NCBI taxonomy): Eukaryota > Metazoa > Mollusca > Gastropoda > Stylommatophora > Arionidae > Ariolimax > Ariolimax columbianus. The sequence continues at coordinate 6,158,733 of JAVGWX010000019.1, read as the reverse complement.
CTTCAAAACCAAGCCATGAGAATTATAACAGGTGGCATGAAGTCAACGCCAATTGTAGAACTTGAAAAGATTACAAAACTGCAATCCATGACCGACAGAAGAGACTGCAGAGCCCAGCTGCAGTCAGAGAAACTCCGAAGACTGACGGACCATCCAATGTACCAGAGGCTAAACAATTTGGGAACTGGGAAACTAAAGCGAAGAAACTTTGCAGAAATAGCCAAAGCAAAGATGCACGAAGATCCCATAAACGCACTAACAACACCAAAACCCATCACTACTGTACGAAAACCTACTTGGAGGCAGGACATATTTCCAGAGGTGGTAGAAAATATACCAGGTATTGCAAACAAAAACTGCCAGACCGAAAAAGAAAGGAGAGACACTACCCTAAGCTTCATAACGAAAAGCTACCCAAGCATGGACTGGACCCATGCATACACCGACGGTTCTGTAACAAACACTACACAGAACGGAGGGGCAGGAGCATTCCTGAACCTACCAAATGGCAGAAAAATAACACTGTCATTCGCTACTGGTAAGTACGCAAGCAATTTCAGAGCGGAGGCAGAGGCACTGAGGGCGGCAGTGGAAGAAATGGTAACACACAGTGAAAATGAGAGCCATATAGTCCTGCTGACAGATGCTCTCGCCGTAGTCACAGCGCTAAAAAGCCAGAAAAACACTGAGCTTAATGACTTAAGAGCAGCACTCTGCAAACTGTGCCAGCAGTCCGCACCAAAAAGGGTAGTGGTACAGTGGGTTCCGTCACACTGCAACATCCAAGGCAACGAGGAGGCAGACAGACTGGCAAAAGAAGGTGCAAGGCTACCACAAACAGATACCAGTATGACGTACGAAGAGTCAAAACGGCTTATCAAAGCCAGGTACATGACCAAATGGGAAACCGAACATACTGGTTACACCAAAAACGATGCCTATTACCAGTTGAACCGAAGAGAGCAGGTCGTTGTCTTCAGACTTCGCACTGGCCACAACAGACTGAGGTACCACCTATTCAACAAATTGAAGATAGGGTGTACCGACGAATTCCCGTGCGGTACTGGTAAAATGACCACTGAACATCTGCTGCAGAACTGCCCGACATACGAGGATCAGAGAGAGCAGATGTGGCCATTGCCAGTGGAACTGCAAGACAAGCTCTATGGTAGTGGCGAGAGTCTCAGGATGACCGCCGCTTTTTTCGAAAAAATAATGGTTACTGTCTGACTGTGTACGCAGAAGAAGAAGAAGAAGACCATTGTCTTTGCTGTCAGAGGCTGTTAAAGATTGATACCTTCATATTAAATCAGATAGCTTAGCATTTACTCCCGGCTGTGACAGCATTCACAACTCACAAATTATCTAATATATAGCAATTACTGCTCCTTCATAATGTATCACGATATAGATCATAAACAATGGGGAAACACGAAGGCTGTCTCAGCTCCAAATAGTCCGCCAAGTTAATGTTTAATGTGTTACGTCCCATGTTGTTATTCTCCTTTACATTGGACTAGGCCCAGATCTCACCTACCCTGAGAAACGAAGACGATTTAAATTTGCAACATTCAAAACTACACTATTTCTCACTTTCGTCCATTTATTTCTTTAAAAGCGAAAGCCTTACCTCTCAGCTGTAGTAAACTCCAGTCGGTTTATATTTCACAAGATTTTTGAGAATATTATATAACTGGTGGTAGTTACTTAATTCGTGATAATAAAATGACAAAAACACGTTTTTTTCACACAAATTAACGGCCTCATCATTTAGTGCAGACTTTACTGAAGCCACTACGTCTAGAGTTAATAAAATGGATTTCCATATTAGGCAGATTTATACATAAGCCACCACTACAACAGTATATGAAATGCGCTTTACTTTCGCCTCCTATTAGGGGGCTAATTGCAAAAGCAGTTCCATTCTCCTTAGCAAATAACATTTTTCACGGGGAAGAAGAAAATGGTAATTATTGCTTCATCTCTAGACATCGTTCAAGAGGCAGACAACATTATACGTGGGGGGATAACATCAGTAGATGAGCTGGAAAAGTCTTTCAGATTGAACCGTTAGCTGCACTAGAAAACGAATGTCAGATTGAACCATTACAGAAAGAGATAGGGTACACTGGATACCCATTGCATCTGACCTTTGTTGCGGAGATGACACTTAAACTGAGCGGAACCGGTTAACACTGGTTTATTACATTTCTTTGCAGTTGCGGTCGCTAACTCAGCTATTTACAACTTTGTCGAAAATCAAATATACTTATGTCCCATTTTACTTGCTGTTGTATTGTCCCAAATGCCCTTATGTCCCATTTTATTTGCTGTTGTATTGTGCCAAATGCCCTAATGTCCCATTTGATTCGCTGTTGTATTGTGCCAAAAAAGCAGTGAATGACCTGGCTACATCCAGTAACTAATTGTTTGATGCGTATGTCAAGATCAATGAATTAGAACTGATGAATACTTTATTTCACATCCAAGTGTAAACCCTGGAAAAAGACTGCACTCGTACATACATTAAAACAGTATAGTCAGTTCCTGGAGAAGAAAAGGTCCGCCTGCTTGGCAAATCTCAGCGTAGAGTTAATCTGATCTCGGACATCTGACGTCTGGACATATGTAACAGAGTTGGAAGGCCAACGGGCAAAGGAAAAGGATGCCCTGAAAACATCGTTCGTGGTAACCACGCATAACTTTAGAACCCTGCCTGAGAAATGGAGTCTATGTAACAGTCATTTTTTTTTCAAAATTAAACATGTTCGTTTATGACTGTAGAGTCACAGTGCATATTTCCCTTGGTCTACTCGGAAATCCCACGATCTTTTAGGTCACATGGAAGGTTCTTCTTCTTCTTCTTCTTCTTCCTACGCAGTCAGACAGTAACCATTATTTTTTCGAAAAGAGAGGCGGTCATCCTGAGGCTGTCGAAACTGCCATAGAGCTTGTCTTGTGGTTCCACTGGTGATGGCCACATCTGCTCTCTCTGATCCTCATATGTCGGGCAGTTCTGCAGCAGATGCTCAGCGGTCATTTTCCCGATACCACACGGGCATTCGTCGGTACCGCCTATCTTCAATTTGTTGAATAGGTGGTACCTCAGTCTATTGTGGCCAGTGCGAAGTCTAAAGACAACGACCTGCTCTCTTCTGTTCAACTGGTAATAGGCATCGTTTTTGGTGTAACCAGTATGTTCGGTTTCCCATTTGGTCATGTATCTGGCTTTAATAAGCCGTTTTGACTCTTCGTACGTCATACTAGTATATGTTTGTGGTAGTCTTGCACCTTCTTTTTCCAGTCTGTTTGCCTCCTCGTTGCCTAGGATGTTGTAGTGGGATGGGACCCACTGTACCACTACCCTTTTTGGTGCGGACTGCTGGCATAGTTGACAGAGTACTGCTCTTAAGTCATTAAGCTCAGTGTTTTTCTAGCTTTTTAGCGTTGTGACTACGGCCATAGCATCTGTAAGCAGGACTGTATGGCTTTCATTTTCTTTATGTGTCACCATTTCTTCCACTGCCGCCCGCAGTGCCTCTGCCTCCGCTCTGAAATTGCTTGTGTACTTACCAGTAGCGAATGACAGTGTTATTTTTCTGCCATTTGGTAGGTTCAGGAATGCTCCAGCCTCTCCGTTCTGTGTAGTGTTTGTTACAGAACCGTCGGTGTATGCATGGGTCCAGTCCATGCTTTAGTAGTTTTTCGATATAAAGCTTAGGGTAGTATCTCTCCCTTCTTTTTCAGTCTGGCAGTTTTTGTTTCCAATACCTGGTATATTTTCTACCACCTCTGGAAATATATCCTGCCTCCAGGTAGGTTTTCGTACAGTAGTGATGGGCTTTGGTGTTGTTAGTGCGTTAATGGGATCTTCGTGCATCTTTGCTTTGGCTATTTCTGCAAAGTTTCTCCGCTTTAGTTTCCCATTTCCCAAATTGTTTAGTCTCTGGTGCATTGGATGGTCAGTCATACTTCGGAGTTTCTCTGACTGCAGCTGGGCTCTGCAGTCTCTTCTATCGGTCATGGATTGCAGTTTTGTGATCTTTTCAAGTTCTACAATTGGCGTTGACTTCATGCCTCCTGTTATAACTCTCATGGCTTGGTTTTGAAGTTTGCTAACTTTATCGAAGTTCGCCTTTGCTGCTGTTGTCCATGCCGCAATGCCATACTCGAGAACTGGTCTCATTCTTCTAGTGTACAGTTTCTTTAGTATACTTTTATTCGCTCCTCAGCTTGTGCCAGCAAGTTTCCTCATGATTGCCATTCTTTCTCTGGCTCTCAATCATATTCTCTCGATCTGACTTTCCCATGTCATGCGCCGATCAAATGTTACTACCAGATAGTTTGAGTTGTCGTTTGGCTGCATGAATTTGCCATATATATTTAATTTGGTATTTTGGGGTTTGATTGAAAGCGAGAATATTGTACAGGTGGTTTTCTCCTCGTTTATTTTGACCAGCCATGAGTTCGCCCACTCTTCCAGCGATGTTAGGGCCTGCTGCATCCGAATTCTTGCTATGGTGAGATTCTTTTCAGAGGTCCACATAGCCAGATCGTCTGCAAACATTGAGCTATGGACTCTTCTTGGTATATTCTCTGTAATGTTGTTTATATACACCAGGAAGAGTGTGGGTGACAGTACTCCCTTTTGGGGTACTCCCTGCTCGAGTGTCACCTTTTTGCTCATCTGCCCTTGTACTTGAACTCTGGCCGTTCTTTTTTTGAGGTAGTGGTTGATCCACTTGTACATTCTCCCACAGACTTCACTTCTCCTTAGCTTGACTCTAAGTCCGTCTTTCCAGACTTTGCCAAATGCTCTTTCCAGGTCCACTACTGTGTGTTTCTGTGCCTGGTACGCATCTTCTATTTCCTGGGCTATGAGGATGACCTGGTCCTCAGTTGATCTGTGCTGTCTAAAGCCGGCTTGCTGTGGAATTAGTATTCGTTTTTCTTCCAGATGCCACATCAGTCTAGTGTTTATCATACGTTCCATCAGTTTGCCGACACAGCTCAGTAGGCTGATAGGCCTGTATCCATTTGGATCTGTTTTGTCTTTTCCTTTTTTTTGGTACTGGTACAAGGACTGCGTCTTTCCATGCCTGGGGTGCAATACCCCCTTTCCAGCTTTGGTTCAGGACTGATAGTAATTTCCTCTTTGCTGTTTGGCTCAGCCCCATCAGCATTTCGTTTGTTATCCCGTCTTTTCCGGGAGATTTCCTTTTCTGTAATGTTCTCATGGCTTCTTCCATTTCGCTCATTGTTAATTTGGCCATCATGTGCTCTTCAGGTGCCGTATTGATGTTGTCGTGCCCCTTTTGCTCTTCATTAATGTCTGTATGCCTATCTGCAGGGACCTCGATGTGGTTTGCTCTGGCATAGTGTTCGACAAAAGAGTTTGCGGCTTATTTACCATTGAGCATGTTTTCGCCCTGCTTGATGGTAATTTGTTTGTTTGAAGGGGTTTCGTCATTCATGGCTCTGACTAGCTTCCATAGTTTGTTCCCTTCTTTGTCTTGGTTGAGGCTTTCAGTTTTGTTTTTCTAGCTTTCTCTGTTTGTTTAGAGTGTGTTTGTATTTCGCCGTGACGGCTTTGAGGGCGATGTTTGGCTCCATAGATTGTTCTCGCTCTGCCATGTTCCTAGCATTTGTGACTGCATCTTCCGCTTTCTGAACTCATCATTCCAATAGGGCTTATAGTTTTTCCTAGCCCCTCTTGGGATGGTTTCAGTGGCGGCTTGCATTATTGCCTTGCTTAGGCTCTCCACCATGGGCTTTATTTTGTTGTTTCGTGTGTTGATGTTTTCACACAGCCCATCTGTCAGGATTTCAAATCTGTCCCAGTCGGCTCGTTTGTAATTCCAACGTGGGAGCGGTTTTGTTTCCTGTCGGCCTACTTACATATCAATGTCTAGCCTGATCGGCCTGTGGTCGCTACCTGCCAATTGGTTTAGCACCTGGCGGTCTATTTTATGGTGTATGTCCTGTGTGGAGAAGGCCAAATCTGGAGTCGAGGTGGTATGCCATGTTCTAGAATAGAAACTAGGGCTATCCTCCGGCCTATTGATTAGGGAGAGATTTGTGGCTATCTCCCAATCTTCCACTTCGTCACCTCTGCTGTCTGTGTCCGAGTATCCCCATCTCTCCGAGTGGCTGTTGAAGTCTCCAACTACTATGCAGTTGGAGTCTTTGACTTCCATACTCGAGATCGATAGGTCTTTATTTTGTGGTTTGTACAGATTGAAAGTGCGGAGCTTCGTCTCTTGAGCCATTATATCAACTCCTACAATTTCTGCTTGTCCGGTGTGATTGACAGATACCGCGCTACTCGGTATGCAGTTTCGGGTCAGTATCAGGACCCCTCCTTTGTGACCTTCTCTATCGAGACGGAAGATCTGATATCCTCTGATTGAGAATTTATGGTTATTGTTGAGGTGCGTTTTCTGGATACATGCCACGTCAATCTTACCTTCATGCAGGTGATGTGTTAGGGAAAGCTTTTTGTTAATGACTCCCTCCGCATTCCACTGTAGTATTTTGAGGGTCTTGAGTTTTTGGTCAATAGAAATTGCCCCATAGCCATGTGCCTTGACGCAACAACACATGGGGGGGGGGGGGGGGGGGTGACCACCAGTAGTCAAGGGTGGGCCCCTTTGAGGCATGAGGCCCGGCACTCTCGCTGCCTGGCGGGACTCCGCAGAATGAGCGCCATACGTTTTCTGATCGGTTGTACTGTCATCATACTGCGATTTACGTTGCACTGTTTCGTTAGGCTCGTGCATCCGATTTCAACAGGCGTTTCTGTAAGGATGCCCTCCTTTGCCTTTGGCTGTCCTCAGCCTATCTACAAGGCAACAGTTGTTTGTTATCAGAGTTGTCTCTCTTATGGAAGTTGTCTTACATGACTGACGAGTCTTCACTACTCGTGGCTATAGGATGCGGCAATGATATATGAGATATGATATGTGATATGGACTATGTACTGGTTTGTACTAGCCCGGAAGAGAGGCAGTCCAGTGTGTCTGTATCCCAGGATCGTCACGTCCTGTCAAAAACGTATCATGTGCATGTGGGCGGGGTACCTCTTTGCTACCTTTATTTTCTCGGCACATCTTCAGTGATGGTACGCCTAGCATTCCCAGCCACCTGGGAGGTTGACACAATAGGGCAGATGTGCAATGTCCACTAGTCTGCATCTCTTCTGCGTCCATTGGTATGGCTGATAGCGTACAGAGGTAGAGATCGAGGCAGGAGTGCATTTAACCAGGGGACAACCCTGGTAATGTCACGGACATGTTGTTCGCCTAGTGTACGGACAAAACTCATGGTCATTGGTTGAGTCTCGACAGTTCACAGTGAGGTGGCTGCTCTACTGTTTTCTACACCCCGACCAAGAACTAAGTTCTATGTTGGTGGTTTCGCACCTCATCGCCGTATAGGGTGAATATCAAGCAGCTATCCGCCCGCTTTGATCGGCGGACGGCAGATATCTCGTTCTGCGGCTCTACCGGATAGGGCTGGAGCGCGAGCCCCAGTTCCCGACCATATCGAAGCCTCCCATTGCAGTGGTGCTGAGATTTTTGGCGGGATTCCGGCTTACAGATGTTCGGCCGTAATCCCTCACATGGTAGCCTCGCGCCATTGGCTTATCAGCCTGATACGTGAACCAAAATGTCTGCGGCTCCACTCGAATTGAGCAGGATTACCGTAGCAACGCCCTGTCATTAGTAGGGTAAAACTGACCTGTCTTCAGATGGTCTATTTCCAGCACTTGTTCACTATTTTACCAGACGAATTAATTGAGGGCTTTTGTTTGTCAATGACACACGGCAGTTCAATTAACGTTTGAGGGAAATGACCTCAAGAAAGTAGAGGTAATTGACCAAAGCGGATAGCTTAGCATATAATATGGAGTGAGACAGATCAGGGGAACAGATCAAAAGTATCAGAGACGGGTATTCTACGGTGCAGTTTAGTAGGTAGCATATTATACAACAAAAAGTAGATAGCTCAAACTACATAATTTAGCAAGTGAGTGACCATAACAGAGAGATAGAACTAGAAGCCAAGGAAGCAGACACTGCAAGACAATGAGAGACCACACACGTGTACGAATCTGTCTGAGTGTGATTTTCTGTTCGTGTCGACGTAGTAAACACATGGCTCTCGGGGCCCGACTTCATTTCTCAACAGACGGAGACGTGTTGCATCAATATTCAACACGAAGCTGTCATCCTGGACGACGCGTCGAGACTTCTATAATTCCTCGTCCGGACAACCACAGTAACACAGCCACTGTTTTCTGTCATAGACGCAAGCACAGCTGCAGTCGGAGCACAGCTGTAGTCGGAGCACAGTTGCAGTCGGAGAACAGATGCAGTAACCGACTTCCTGCTGTTGAGACGAGTCAAGAGGTTCAGAAGACATCTGCCTTATTTTGCGACGAGACAAGTTTCGGTAGACATCCATTTCGTGTAAACTGGTAGGTGGCTATGAGACAAGCGAGGACATATCGATAAGGACTGAGAAATTGTAGAAAGCTAGCATTATGTAAACGCACATAGATAGACGGCGAATAGAACAATTGCTAGATTCCGACTACGTGATTAAAACCCTGGGTAAAGTTTAGTACTAGAGTAAGACATGTCCTAATTGCACGAACATCTAGGAGTAGTCAGAGTCAGTTAGAGAAGTAATGATAACAAACTTCTCGAGAGACATTATAATTAAAAAATAATTGATAAACAATATAACACGATCTATGAGCCTAGTGTTTTGATATGCTGTGTTTGATGTTGGTTGAATAAACATTTTTTGTTTTACTTCTGTTAAAATAATTGTTAGTGGTTAAATTAAAGTGTGAGTTAAGGAATAATAGTGGTAAGGAACAAATCAATAAGGTAAGATAAATAAATAAGATTAAATAGTACTGTGGCATATGTTCAAATAAATTTATTGATATAAACGTTTACCCTGTTGTATACACTCAACTGGTATGTCCGCCAGCTGCTCCTAAGTTTGACACACGACTACGATGTACTATATTCAATGCAAACAGTGTACTTATTCAGCAAGTGGCATTGGGAGAGTTCCGTGTCATTATCCAACAGATCATTGAATGATTTCCGTGTCACTATCCATCATTTGGTCATTGAATTGAATGATTTCCGTATCCCTATCCATCATTTGGTCATTGAAATGAATGGTTTCCGTGTCACTATCCATCATTTGGTCCTTGAATTGAATGATTTCCGTGTCACTATCCATCATTTGGTCCTTGAATTGAATGATTTCCTTGTCACTATCCATCATTTGGTCATTGAATTGAATGGTTTCCGAGTCACTATCCATCATTTGGTCATTGAATTGAATGATTTCCGTGTCACTATCCATCATTTGGTTATTGAAATGAATGATTCCCGTGTCACTATCCATCATTTGGTCATTGAATTGAATTATTTTCGGGTCACTATTCATAATTTGGTCATTTAATGTCATTATCCAAGATGTGACAATTTAATGATTTCAGTGTCATTATCCAACATGTGAATTATCCAGCAGGTAGTAATGCCCTAAAAGCATGAATGAACGGAAAACGAAAGCCATCGTCCCAACAGTAAAAAAGAGTGCGCCGCTAAAAACTGTTATTTCATCACTGATAAGAGGAAGCAGTTAGACACATGGATAGAGCACTATCTTGAACTCAATGTAAGCTAAACAGAGCTAACAGAAGATCCAGTTAATGCCATTGAGACCATGCCAATTCTGGACCACCTGGACTCGCTGCTAAACATGACATATTGATGACATTGCTTCTAGAAAGGCTAAAGGAAAGGGTGACATCCCAAAAGAGGTCATCTGGAGTGGAAAGGACACACTTGCCCCACAGATCCATCAGTTGATAATTTTTTGCTGGCATGAAGGATAGGTCCCGACAAATTTAAAAGATTCGGGCATTACTAATATGTACAGGCGTGACTGCAACACATACATAACAATTTCGTTATATCTACCGTTGGGAAGATACTTGCCGGTATTGCTCTAAGCAGACTCCATGTCCTAGGAGACCAAGTTTACCCTACAGTCACAGTACGGGTTTCGTTAGAATAAGTCTACCACATATATACGATTCTCTTTACGACATTTGCAAAGGAAATGCAGAGAACAAAAAGCAACCATTGTATTATGCATAATAGATCTCACGAAAGCATTCGACTCGGTCCGTTGTGAGGGTCTGTTCAAAGCGATTAGGAGGATTTGTTGTCCACCGATTCTTCTGATCATTATCGATTCCTTCACGCTGGCATTACATGCACCATCACCTTTGTCGTTGTGACCTCAGAGGATTTTGCATTCAAGTGTACACAAAAACGAAGCTGTGTACTTTCTCAAACCCTCTCTGGAATATATTTGGAATATATTTCTGTTTGTTCTTGACGCATGCCTTCCGTCACCAGGATGGGGGTTTGTTCATTTATTCTCCCAGTGATGGTAGCCTTTTCAATACCCAATAGCTGAAAAATAAGACCAATATAAACAGGATGCTGCGTTTTGCGGATTATGACGCAATTACGACTCATCCATAGGATTAACTGCAATGCTGGCTATCTGCATCTTATGATGCCTGCTGTGAGTTTGGGTTAACAATCAGCTTACAGAAAACACGTAATGGCCTAGGGTTCAAACATGCTACCAGTAATTTCCACTAGTGATGGGGATCTCGAGGTAGGAGATCATTTTACATACCTGTATCATCAGCCAATAACAAACTGTCCTTGGACTAAGATATCAATATCAGTATAGGCAAGGAAGAAACAGCAATGAGCATATTAACAAATAGGGTCTGGGAGAACAAAAACACGTGTTAACCACACCTGTGTCATCAGCACCTTTCTTTATGGCAGTGAGACATGGTCTACCTAATAGCACCAGGGGAGGCGACTAAACATGTATTACATGAGGTGCCTGCACAGAATCCTGGGGGTTGGGTGACAAGACACGATCACCAACGCAGAAGTGTTGGAGAGAGCTGGCACTGTTGCAATCTTCTCCATGCTTAGTCTTTGAAGGTTCTAATGGCTGGGACACACTAGGAGGATGGATGATGGGTAAATACCAATATTTTGTTTTTCTCTTTGAGAAATTACATTTGGGGAAGAAGTCTCGATGTCGGCCACTACTTCGGTACAAAGCTGTATGAAAGCGAGGTATGATTAATGCAATCATTGATGATTTGGAATGAAAGTAACAGGGTGTCATCGATCGTGTTACATGGGGGGGGGGGGTGCATGATGATTAAACATAGAATACAGACAAAGGAGAAATAAATTGTTGGTGGCTAAAGACTCCACGTTTGAGAAGACACGGTGCATCATGCGATGCCGCGAATGGTCATGACTGTCATTGCATATACTATGAAAGACGCTTCTCAGCTCGAATTTTTCTTTCGAGTCACACTCGTTATCGCATGGACTGTAGTTACATCCTTTTTTCAACGATCGATTACTATCGTATCGTCTGAGTAGATGGAAGGAACCCATGGAAATCGCTCTTGTGTGAATGTCAGTCTGATCTAATATTACACAATATGGAGACTTAAATGCAACGCTGTAAAATGCTTACCCGAATGCAGACCGAATCGTTTATACATCAACATTTAAATCTACGCAGAACAAGATCCAAGCAACAAACTGTATCCTCATTTTCATGCCCAAGAACAATACATTTGTAAAGTTATACTTTTGTTTCATTACAAAAACAATTTGGAAGCTGCATGGTGTATTCTTAACTCACCTCTAGTGTTGGTAATCGATTTACACTCTACAATGTATTAGGGGCATGAGAACATTAGCATCTACATGTTGCTTCTATTGTGAAGGGGAAACCATCAAATACAGAAAACCAAAACATGAAAACAACATCATCAAAGTATGACATTGTAATTGATGAATCGGAAATTCACAGAGTGCAGGAATTTTGGAATCAAATCTGGGTTGAACACGGAAATATGCTAGTAAATACAGATCATGAGTGTGTACAATCAGCAAGCTCAGAAACTACCAATATCTGTACTATTGCAATCTGCTGGAAAAAAAAAAACTAAGTGTATATGGGTCTGTTGAGATGCATTTTATTGTCAAGTATGCTTGCTATAACATAACATTGTAATATAACGACAAACATAAGATAATTAAACTGTATAGACACATTGTAATGCCCTTTGTTTTATATGCTGACAACAGTATTTCACGAGTGTTTAAATAAAGCCATTTTGAATTTAAGGAATACAGAACAAACAGAATCAGTCTCTAATATTTGCTCTTCCCAAGAGCGCTACATTGATTACAAGATGGTGGGTCTTGATATGCATGTTTCACCTGGCCCTTATATGATAAATATGTGATTAATATTTATTTAGTTTCATTTACTTGGAATCCTGGTATTCAGATATACAGTTTATGCCTGATGCCATGTAGCCACATGATTTCTTAGGTACGTTCTTTGTTACTGAATTTTTACTTTCTGTGGCTTACTAGTTCTGGGAGCACATAAGTTGTTTATTGGGTAGGAATTGTATTACGTGTTATATTTTTGCTCAGAGAGAGGAAGGATTTTCAACCCTCAATGGTTCTTTCACGTACACACACGATCATCAAGTTTTTCGTCGTCAATCACCGAAATGATCGTATGCTGGTCTCACCTTCCTTGAGTCTACCTAATCGTGTATGTCTAACTATCTAATCGTATTTATCTGTCTGACTATCTATTCTTGTGTATCTGTTTGACTATCTGATCGTATATACCTATCTGACCATCTAATCATATCTATATGTTTGACTATATAATCGGATATATCTGTCTGACTATCTAATCGTATGTGTTTGAGTATCTATTCGTATCTATCTGAGTATTGCATTGTATATGACGTATTATTTAATAGTATGTATCTGTCTAACTATGTACACATATATGTATGTAGGGCTTTCTAATCTAATCTTAGCGTCCTAGTGTATCTACTCGTATCGTGTCATCTAATACTATAGTATGAATTAAAATAACTGCAGTGTGTACATGCATGCGCACACGTGTGGGTTGGTGTATGTCTGTTCTTGTGTACTTTGTCACTAAATCAATTATAGATCAAATGATTTACCATCTCATCATTAGAGATTGGTTGACATAGGTATATGACTTCTCTATCTCTGTCATTGACGTTAGAAAAATGTGCCTAGCAGACATAGAATTGAATTCCGTGACTTGCATATTTAACAAAAGTAATAACAAAACACTGAATTGACCCACATATACACAGACGGAACAATAGCGTTATTTACAATGGAAAGAGAGAGATAGAGACAGAGAGAGACAGAGAGAGAGAGAGAGAGAGAGAGAGAGAAAGAGAGAGAGAGAGATGGATTTAAGCAAAATTAAATAAATGCATATCATATCCCAGTGATATTTATTAACAAACAGCTTTGAGGCAGAGACACTAAGAACAGCTACAATGGACATGTTTAAAAACGAAGGCTATACCAGACACAATATATATGTCCAAAAAGGTGCTCCGCGCTAACATAATTTTGTAAATGAATGAAGTTATGAAATGGAGAGCTCTACATGATAGTCAGCACTCTTCTTCTCTTGTGGAACTGACAGAATTAGAAAATAAACTTATGTTTGACTGCCTGTTTATTAACGTCAGGCAGACACATGTGTGAGTGGTTGGTTCAAAGTGTTTTGTACATGTGGGCTGTAATGTGGTTTGCAAATATACTATCATCATTCTCAAAGCTACATATTTCATTAACCGAGTGGTCTTTGTTCATGCAAAGGACATGACTAGCACCACCACCCCACATTTTGTAAGAGACGACTAGCTGTGTGACATGGCATAACATCGACCATGGTTAGGTGGTTTGTTAAGAGCAGCATATATGGCTCCTAACAGGCCGGATATCTTCTATGCTTTAATGTTTGAGTCTAACAAGATGGTCTCACACATCGGTTAACCACCCTCCGCGGCACTAAGTAGAGTAATACAACTGCTCGAGCCTAGCCCATTTAGCAGGACATTTTCCTCCAGCCTACATCCAGCTCATTCCATAGCTTGAACCTGTACAAGGTCATCTGCTCCTGTAGAAGTAGAGGTCAACTAATATTAAAATTAATACATATGTCATGCTTAGTTTCTCTTATAAACACATCAGGTATTCTATGAGTCACCTCTGAAAATCGTGCGTGTTTCCTTGACAGAAGTGTGTTTCTAGTCTTGATGAGCTCTGACTGTATTTGTGTGTAATCTGGTATTGATTTTAAAAAAACACTTTTTGGTCTATTTTTTTTCTTTAACTGTCATTCCTATTGTGACAACCAGTTTATGTAAATTGCATTTCAATGTCAGAGTAAGATTGATATCAGAGTCACTTTGGTTTGAGAGCTTAAGAACTGGTTAACTTCCGAATGAAATACTTTAAATCTGAATATTTTAAAAAACATTCCATTCCTTTGCTTCCATATTCTCTCTATCCTGATTTTATCCTCTATATTCTTATATCTCTTTTATTATTTTGTGTTCATGCATCGATTTCTATTTCATTTTTCTGTATGTGTCTGTATGTGTACATGTCTGTTCATTTAGTGTAATATCTTGATAACAACTTCTTTTAATGGCGAGTGCATGTGTGTACATGTACACGTGTGTATATGGTTCATTTGTTACTTGTCCTGTTATGACCTGACTGATTTTTCATGTTTCACATATTGTCTGGAAATCTCTGGCTAATATTGCTGGCGTCTCGGGCATTGTTCATATCTCTGGCTAATATTGCTGCCGTCTCGTGTATTGATCATATCTCTGGCTTATATTGCTGCCGTCTCGTGTATTGATTATATCGTTCATGTTTTAGAATAGTGATTGAATATAAATTGATGAATGGATGTGGGCAATGGCACCTTGGAGTTAAATGTTTTAACTCTGAAGTAAGCGTAAAAACTTTAGGTTAGGTAGTAATGTAAACATGTTCATAAGTATGAAGCCACATAAATGGAACAGCTGTAAGGCAGGGCTTGACCGTATTATTAATCTCTCAGGAAAATGTGCCGCAGGTATGTGTGTTTATTTTTTATAATGTACCACAGAGACAAGTTTAGTGATCAGCTATGGGATGACTCTGAAGCAAATTGTCGCTCTCACATACATGTCTATTATTCTGTATCCATTGTTTCCTTATCAATCACGTCATCAATTAATGACGGATATAGATGGTCTCCTGTGGATATATGGATATTTATACAAATAGATTAAAGCTGACTAGAATTGTAGGTCTACTATGGGAAAATGGAAATTCTGTGAACTTCAAAAAGACTTGTCCTGATTGTTCGTAGGTGGTGTCTGTATTGTTTCTATCAATGGTACTCCTATTTACTATGTTCTGAAACTGCTGAAAGCAGGGGTAATGATATTGATATCTTCATAGAGCTTGTTCAGAAATGGGATCTTTGTTGGTTAGACATTCTTTCTCTACTCTTTGTATGTTGGACACGTTTGTAGCAGACGTTCAGAAGTCATTTTGTCAGACTAGTATCTGCTCACCTTTGTTGAGTTGCTAATATGCATAATTTTGCTGATGACCTGTGTGCCCTGCTTCCAACGTGTTCATGTATCTGTAACTGGTTACTCTCTTAACCTCTTCATGTTATACCTATATCAGGTTGAGGTAGCGTTCCACCATTTTTTGACAATCTCTCAGACTCATCGTTGTCAACAATATTGAAATGAATTATGTATTATTCTGGCTTCCCAGTTCGTTCATAAATGTATTATTCTGGCTTCCCAGTTCCTTTAGTTATGTATTATTCTGGCTTCCCAGTTCCTTTATTTATGTATTATTCTGGCTTCCCAGTTCATTTAGATATGTAATATTCTGGCTTCCCAGTTCTTTTAGTTATGTATTATTCTAGCTTCCCAGTTCGTTTAGATATGTAATATTCTGGCTTCCCAGTTCTTTTAGTTATGTATTATTCTAGCTTCCCAGTTCGTTTAGATATGTAATATTCTGGCTTCCCAGTTCTTTTAGTTATGTATTATTCTGGCTACCCAGTTCCTTTGGTAATGTAACATTCTGGCTTACCAGTTCCTTTAGTTATGTATTATTCTAGCTTCCCAGTTCGTTTAGATATGTAATATTCTGGCTTCCCAGTTCTTTTAGTTATGTATTATTCTAGCTTCCCAGTTCGTTTAGATATGTAATATTCTGGCTTCCCAGTTCTTTTAGTTATGTATTATTCTGGCTACCCAGTTCCTTTGGTAATGTAACATTCTGGCTTCCCAGTTCCTTTAGTTATGTATTATTCTTGCTTGCCAGTTCCTTTAGTTATATATTATTCCGGCTTCCCAGTTCCACAACCACTGATAGTATGCCTGTGATGAGTAACACGTGTATCTCTATGTTTTCGCTGTAGTTTTAAAGTATCCAAATGCCTCTAAGTTACTTGAACATTTCCCATATGTCACTGATAGCTAGCTTTACTTGTGTAATGCATGTAGGCTAAGGAAAATATATCTGCCTTCATTCACTTTGCATTTGATACTGATCTATCTATCCTTACAAGGGTCCAGATTGTGCTTGTTTAGTCGTTTTCTATGTGTTTTGCAGTTTATTCTTTGAATAAGGAAATATGCATATTCTTTTGCAGGCTCCAGTGTATGTTTTCGAATAGAAACTTTTGAAAACTACTTAACCTTATAATCTTTGCCAGCGGTCTCAAAAATTTGTTTATAGAACTGGCCACATAATATATTTTCTAAATTTTCGAGGGTTAAAGAAAAAATATCAGTTTTATGATTAAACTGAAAACTTGAATGTTTGATTTTTCTTTAGGCAATCAGCCCAATATGATTAAAAATGAAGGAGACATGTAACAATTATAAATCGTATAAACACATAGACATCTACGGTTAAGATGCTGGTCTTGAACATAAACACAAACAAATTGTGCCCTACGTTCTTGTTTATATTTCAGCATTACCCATCTATGTTTTTTTACACTTTCTTTTAATTCACATTACTGCTACATTCTCGTTTATTTTATTTATATAAACATTTTCAAAGAAAGGTAGCAGTGCATACATATTTTCAAAAACATACACTCATAATTGCTCTCAGAGATTTCAATTGTAACTAATCAGGAAGGGTCGCACAGCATGATCAATATATTTGATGGAAGTGCTTGTTTTTGTGTTATTGTCAGAATATTGCTGAACTAACGTATCAAGCTTGAACTGTCAATTATTGTGAATGTATATTACATGTTTATCAAATGCATTTACTCTATAGTTAAACTTAACATTTTCGAGTTTTGAGAATATTTGTTCAAACAATTTTGTTGTACCAAAAACTGGCACATATCAACAAGAAAATTGCTTCCAATTTGCCTCCTGGCTCAGACTGTAAAGATTTAAAAAGATAAATCAGACTCCAACTTTATACTTGTGTGTTTCAGCATGTCATTACATTGGAGATCAATCATTTCGATTTTAAACTGATTTGTAAAGTGTTTCAACATTGCATTCAAATGGATTTTGAGACATCAATTTTTCACTGAAGATTGAAGAATGTCTATGCAAATGAGGAAGGACATTCTGTTTCACGTTTTGCACGTTAATTTTTCACAACACAGAAATGAACTACGTTATTAACATTCACCTGTATTCAAGAAGCATCAGGTTTTCTCTGAATGTATTGACAAATGCGAATAGACCAAATATCAAATTGGTTTCATCTTGCAACGTCAGATTCAATTGATTCATGTGAAAAATCACATATTTCCAAAGACAAAGTCAGTCAGTGTTTGATACAAGTTGTTGAGCTCGATTATTCTCTCTGAGAAATGAATTGATTTCTTTCCTGAGTTGGAAGAACCATGACTACCTTTCCACAACTTAGCCATCGAGCTGAGGTATAATCAAGCAAGTCCAGGAACAGTTTTGCCAGAACATCACGAAACTGATTGCACTGATTGATTAATCTGAAAAGTGGGAATTTGGAGACAACACATATTGCGAATGGGGGGATGTCAAGGAATCGAAACACCTGATTATATTCCATACAATGTGGGGCTGTCCAGGACTCTGGACACCTGATTATATTCCATACAATGTGGGGCTGTCCAGGACTCGGGACACCTGATTATATTCCATACAATGTGGGGCTGTCCAGGACTCGGGACACCTGATTACATTCCATACAATGTGGGGCTGTCCAGGACTCGGGACACCTGATTATATTCCATACAATGTGGGGCTGTCCAGGACAGGGACACCTGATTATATTCCATACAACGTGGGGCTGTCCAGGACTCGGGACACCTGATTATATTCCATACAATGTGGGGCTGTCCAGGACTCGGGGCACCTGATTATATTCCATACAATGTGGGGCTGTCCAGGATTCGGGGCATCTGATTATATTCCATACAATGTGGGGCTGTCCAGGACTCGGGGCACCTGATTATATTCCATACAATGTGGGGCTGTCCAGGACTCGGGGCACCTGATTATATTCCATACAAGGTGGGGCTGTCCAGGACTCGGGACACCTGATTATATTCCATACAATGTGGGGCTGTCCAGGACTCGGGGCACCTGATTATATTCCATACAATGTGGGGCTGTCCAGGACTCGGGACACCTGATTATATTCCATACAATGTGGGGCTGTCCAGGATTCGGGGCACCTGATTATATTCCATACAATGTGGGGCTGTCCAGGACTCGGGACACCTGATTATATTCCATACAATGTGGGGCTGTCCAGGACTCGGGACACCTGATTATATTCCATACAATGTGGGGCTGTCCAGGACTCGGGACACCTGATTATATTCCATACAATGTGGGGCTGTCCAGGACTCGGGACACCTGATTATATTCCATACAATGTGGGGCTGTCCAGGACTCGGGACACCTGATTATATTCCATACAATGTGGGGCTGTCCAGGACTCGGGACACCTGATTATATTCCATACAATGTGTGGCTGTCCAGGACTCGGGACACCTGATTATATGCCCTAGGATTTGAGATGTCTACAACTCGGACCACCTGATTATATGTCCCATGATGTGGGGCTTTCTAGGACTCGTGACAAGTGATTATATTATCATATGATGCAGGAATGTGGAGCTGTCCATGACCCACAACATATCATTATATGTCCTAAGATGCAAGTATGTGTGGATGTCCAAAACCCGGAACACCTGATTAGATCCCGACGGATGCAAGAATGTGAGGGCTGTCCAGGGCCCAGAACACCTGATTATATGTCACAGGATTCCGGAATGTGCGAAATGTCCAGGACCAAGAACACATGATTATTTGTTCCATGATGCAGGAGTCGTGTACAGTGGAGAACCTGATGGTGGCAAATGAAATATCACTGACATTAGATGGTTTTTAGTAGAAGACCATGGGAAGTTACCTGACACGGAAAGTAAGTATCGTGATCAGCGTCTACTCTAATATTGAAGTCGCCGAGCAGAACAAGTTGCTCTTGACTTAGTTTGCTTCTAATAACTGATGATATATTCTCATAAAAATGATCTTTGTTTTCAGACGTGAAACACAGAGTGTTAGCTTTGTTGTTATTTATCTCCCACAATGGGTACGTTCACTCGTTTGTGCGCCCTGAAAAAGACGTAAAGCGGCGGGTTGTAGTAGCTTTCCTCACATCCCGAGCATGCTGATGAGGGTGGACCGCGGTCCTGTAGGCGTGCTATGACTGGCTTTATCTGAGAGGCGCTCCCGACTATGGGGATTACGTTGATCCACATCCCGTCATTCAGGCTGTCTTGAAAACAGGATATCTCCAGCGAACGCTAAATGGAATAGAGATTATGGTTTTGGTCAGTGTATTGACCCTGACGCGACGTCCTGATCAGCATTTTGTGCCTGACTGGACTAGCGTCTCAGTTCCTCAAGGCGTTAGCTAATGCATTGACAAGGATGATGAGACCGACAGTAGTGTGGTCAATGGATGTGAGCAAGCGCTGAGCCATGCTCTCCTGGTTCAACCATGTGTGGTACAGACTTTTTCACTGCAAAGCGCACTCCCCACTTCCTTGTTTCAGAATGTGCCGTGTTTCTTACTTATTGATCCTGAACTCACTGATCGAGTCTCTTTATCGAGTCTTTTTACGAGTCTTTTTAATTTTTAATTTATAATTTATGTCTTTCTGACATCATCAATTGTATGAAAGTTATCAGACAAGCTAGTCCAGCACAGGACGGACGTTCCAGCTTCTCAGATTGATATTCACTGGGGCATGCGCAGTGTCTGCACTGTAGGGTTGAGCTCGACGGATTATCAAAGTTAGGATATTGTATCGGGAAATGAAGAAATACATATTTTTCAACGAGGGCAGATAACAGTTTCTACATTACAATATTACTAGACTATGTATGCGGTTCTCTTGTGAGGGAATACATGCACTGCATCTGTTCCAATATCACGTTATGCGCCATAAAATACTAGTTTTTTTCCAAATTATTGGGTAAAGCATAACGGGGAAAAAAAGGTCATCTGCAATCTTGGTATCGTAATAAAAAAGATAACACAAATAAAGGTGTTAGAAGTGACAGTAATAATTGCAGATACATCTCATCGTTCAAAGTTGTTGGCAAAGTCTTTGCAAGAATCATCTTACCGCGACTACACAAACTTGCTGAACGCGTGTATTCAGTCATCGTACAGATTCCCATCTGGAAGATCAACGATCAACATGATCATCTGTGTTGGGCAGTGACAAGAAAAGTCACGTGAACTCAACAATAATTTATTTGTCGCTTTCATTGTCTTTACAAGGGCAGTTAATTTAATTAGCATGAATTACTTTTAGAAAATCATCTCAAAAATAGGCTTCCCTAAATAAATAGACAATCCAATTTGAGAGTAATGCATCACAATCATTTAGTATTCACAGTGGTGTTAAACAGGAGAGCAGAGCAGGAGGTACATCAGCTGATAACTGAGAACACGCAGGATAGTGATGACGTCACATACATAGACGTGTTCTAGCCACTTTATTGGCTCCAGCTAACATTGTTCAAGCCATGGCTCTGGTATATCATGGTTTTGCTGCCATTAAAGTCGTTTCATTTATCCTATCTTTTTTTTTTCGCTTTTGTTTCCACGTGTATCCACACTTTGTGTTGCATTTCTATTGTTTACCAACATTCTTAACAAGTGTCGCTCCATATATGTTGCATTTGTAACCAAAGATCTGTTATATATTCCATGGCATCCAGCTTTATTTTGTCTACTAGAAGATAGTGGTCAGATGCCAAGTCCACACCTCTACATACTTCGTCATTGTGTAACGTATCCACAGAGCTTGTCAAGGAATAGTATTGGTGATGGCCAACTTTCGTTTCTTTGTTTCTCATGTTGGGTACCTTTAAAGCAGATTCTCAGCAGTAATTGAGTCAGTGGCGCAGACGTATTACTCTATTCTTAGTTTGTTAAGCCGATGGTATCTGTTATAGCCTGCGCAGAGTCCAAAGATTACTACCTGTTAACTTCTGTTGAGCTGGTAATGTGTGTCATTTGGTTGACGACATGTGTGCTCTCATTCCAACTTGTACACATTTCTACACCTGGTAAACCTCGTGGTATGTTCATGTTGCACCTATATAAGGTTGAGGTAGCTGTCCACCTACTCTTAAAAGTCTGTCAGCTTCTTAATTGCCAAGAATATTGTATTATGCCATTGTTGCGGGAGGTGGTGTTTTATTGTACTGTGTGAATTCAGTTAATATAACTATTAAAGATGATCTATCATCTGGCAACAAAACCGAACGTGTATTCGGAGAAATAAAAGTGAGGATGAAATAACAGTGGTTGAAGTATGCTACAGATGATCATCAAATCGAAAAGAGTACGGTGGGGAATTGATTATTAGTATAGAAAACACAAGTTCAAGGAGATTATTAGTAATGGGGGCATTAAACTTTCAGAAATAAAATGAAAAATGGTAGAAGCACTTGTCAAGTCAAAACCGTTTGGTAAGTGCATTACTTACATTTTTTCTATTTAAAATCTAGAAAAAGATACCACAGATAAAAACAAACTCACCCTAGTATTTACTAAACAGGAAAATATTATTAAAAACGTTACCCTTGGGGAACTGTTTGGGTCAAGTGACCATCATATTTTGGGATCGAAAAACAAGGAAGGCAGTAAACTTAAACAGGAGCACGCACATACGACTACTCTAAGGCAAATGAGTATAAAAACAGTTCTAGATAAGCTAAACAAATAATGTGTTCCATGTGGGGTGGTAAACCGCACTCGAAAAAAGTAGATAATTAGATTTGAAGTTAAATGTAGAAGAGCTGAAAAAATAAAACATGGCATAAATATATAGATGTAGATAAATTAGGAGAAACACATTACAAATAGTTGTACAAGGACAACATAGCTCAGAAAACCTTGCTTTTAGGATCAATACTAATAGTAAAAGCTTCTTTTCTTATGTTGGAAATAAAGAAAGAGCGATCGACAAAATAGGCCCTCTCATAGATAGCACAGGAGAAATAATAAGTGAAAACGGAAAGGCAGTTAATCTACTCAATCAGTACTTTGGCACCGTATACACACAAGAACACTGTTTCAAGATCTAAGAGCCTATAGGTTTTTATAAAGAGACAGTGGGATTAAGATCAATCTGTATTTAGGAGAAACTGATTTTTTTAAATATTTGGGGATTGAAAGTGGATAAATGTCTAAGTAAAGATGACATTTATCTAAAATTTATGTTAGAAATTAAAGACCAATTAGCAAAATGATTGGTTATATTATGTTATCAATCACTTGCACAAGACATTGTTCCATGGGATTGAAAAAAAAAGGGATGTTCATCTTTTTTCAAAGATGTCAAAAAAATCTAACCCAGCAAATTACAGACAAGTGATTTTAACGAGCATAGTCTGTAAATTGTTAGTCAATAATGAAAGAAAACATTGTAAAGCATTTAGACAAAGCTAATTTAATCAGGAATAGTCAGCATGGGTTCATTTCAGGTTGATTGTGCTTAACACATCTATTAGAATTCACGAAGGAAGTTACTAAAATGATAGATACAAGTGAGCCAAATTAATTATTTGTATTTTGCAAAAGCATTTGATAAAGTATCTCATCAAGTATTATTTAGAAAGTTAAAATCACATGTAATAACTGTTGGAGTTGCCAAATTAATTGAAAAATGGTTCGCGGGATAAAGGCAGAGTGGGCATACATAAGGAGTACTATGAGTGATGTGAAGTTAAGCGTGGAGTGCCACAGGGCTCGGTTTTGGAACCAATTCTGTTGTTAATATATGAATTATTTGAGATTGATGTGTGATCCATGATTGCACAATTCACGAATGACACAGAACTATACAGTAAGGTCCCATCTAAAACAGACGTGGAATATTCGAATTTAGATACAATATGAGAATGGTGTGTGAGCTGGCAAATGGAATCAAATATAGTTACATGTACAGCAATCCACGTAGGTAGATCCAATACGGAACATAATTACAGAATGGGCGAAAACAATATTAAAATTATGAAAAGGGAAATGGACCTAGGGGTTATAATAGATCGTACAGGTAAACTGAGTGAGCAAGTATACGTAGCAGTTAAAAATCAAATGCAATTTAGGAATGAACAAATAAATATTAATCATAGGAGTAGTGAAGTGATTGTCAAACTGTATTACGCCATAGAGCTATATTGTAGTACTGTGTACCGGTTGAATCCTTATCGTATACCAGAAATAAACATTGCTGTATTTATTTCATGTTTCATCTTTATGTTGGCTTCTAGAAGATGGTGGTCAGATGCCAAGTCTGTACCTCTACATACTTCTACATTGTGTAACGATGATCTGAACGTCTTATTTATACATATTTAGTTAATCTAGTTTTCTTTCCTGCGGTCTACTCGCACCCATTTTGTTTTGTAGATCCTTATATGTTCAATGTAGTTTCATCATGCGTTATATAAAACAAGCCCAGATGTATCTTTTGGGATCATATCAATTGGCGTAACATCTTTAGCCTGCACATTTTATTATGATGTGACAGAATTAGTCACATGTGACAGACTTAGTCACACATGTAAGAATCACGTAATGGATAAGGGGTCATTAGGTACTAAATGCCAGTCTTATAACATAGTGAGAACCGTTGTAGCTAACGTAAACCCTAACCGGGAAGGTTCCTCCTAAATCCGGAATCATAAATGCCGTCATAATAAGAGCCTAGACAACGGACACATTAGCATTCTCAATGATTAGCCCACCATTTATGTACGTCCCAATTATGTAGATGATGAGTCATGCAAACTCAATCCATTCCAGAGTCAGAATTAGTTTGGCGTCAAGTGACACCACCAGAAGGCGCGTTAAATTTTTAACAGTTATTGACAATGGCTGGTTTGTATTGGCTATCCGAGCAGAGATGGGAAATGTTTACTGTAGTAAGTTGAAAACTGATGCCAAAGATGCTTTGGAAAGGGGTGGGGTTACTGGACCCCTCCATTTTCTAGGCTAGATAGAGACACAAACAGGTGGTTGGGTGATGTGTGTGACAGGAAGGTGGGACAACATGTCACTGTCAGATTGAAAGGGAGTGACAAGAAAGCCAGCTAAGTGAATAGGTTTCAGTTGTAGGAACTTGTTAGATTGACATATTGTACAGGAACAACAGTGACTCGGGCTAAAAGCTGATCAACAAAGGTACGTCAAATGTGCAACGGGGCATGCGACAATTTTGACACGTGGGTAGGAAAAATTCGGGATTTGGGAAACATAGGAATGAGATGAAACTAGAAGCAAAAGAGAGTTTAAGGAGACCTTATAAGAATGCTAATCCACTGTATCAAATTGGCTTTTTGCATCAGTGCTAATTGCAATGAATGGTGACCCTTCAATGCTAGCCAGACAAGAAAACAGTTGTATCGTTCACATGTTCAGTTGCTGAGAATGACAACAAACGGAGGTGGTAAACTCATAGACAAAAATGAAGATAGAGAGGTTGCAAGGTGTTGCAAACAACTGGAATACAATCCTTAAGATAGTGGTTGAAAGGTGTTACAAACACCTGCGATACAATCCCAAAGAGAGTAGTTAAAATGTATTACAAACACCAGGGATACAATCCCAAAGAGAGTAGTTAAAATGTTTTACAAACACATGGGATACAATCCCAACGAGAGTAGTTAAAATGTTTTACAAATACCTGCGATACAATCCCAAAGAGAGTGGTTAAACGGTGTTGCAAACACCTAGGATACAATCCAGATGAGAGTTGCCGTAAAGTGTTGCAAATGCATGGGATACCATCAATCCCACAATGAGCGACAACATCTGACTCGGGTCAGTTCAGGCTGGTTGTAAATAGCTCCAGTGGAGGGAAAATGTTAACCTGAACCCCCATAGAGCAAAACGGGCACCATAATAGGACATTCCCAACGTTTGGGAATATTTTTTATCCTCATCGCAGTTTCGACGACAGAAGTTGCCGACTGTCAGAAACCAACCAGTCTAGAAGAACCGCCAAAGTTAATGCGAACACGAGATTAGATAGTTTAAGTCTAAGTGAAATGGTGTACATAACATAATAAGTATAGGATAGTAGTCAGAACCGGGCTATACATCCGGGGCTTATAGACAGCGCATGCTGACACCCCCAGAGTCAGCTTAGTCACACTTAGCTTAGTCACACTTTGCTTAATCACAGTTAGTTTAGTTTGATACAATTGTAAATGGTCTGATTTGAAATAAATTATTTATCTTGTGCTTTATTATTCAAACATACGTCTTAGTGTTTTCTGTTTTGTTGTTCTTAAAAAAAAATAACTAGAAGAAGTGGGTTAGGTCACTAAACGTCACAGAAAAAATGTGTGTGTAAAAAAGATAATACGAATGATAACACTGTAACATATACATTAATTTGTTCATGTGACCATGAAGGATAACACTGTAACATATAGGCTATTTTGGTTCATGTGGTCACGAAGAATACCATTTTAACATATATGTTAATTTGGTTCATATGTCCAAGACGGATACAATAAGGTGTACATTTAGGCTAATTTGCTTCACGAGGCCAGGAAGGATAACACTAAAACATATAACCTAATTTGGTTCATGTGGTCAAGAAGGATACCATTTTAACATATATGTTATTTTTGGATGATGTGGCCAAGAAGGATAACACTGTAACAAATAGTTAATTTGGTTCAGATGGCTAAGAAGGATAACACTGTAATATTTAAGTTACTTTGGTTAAAATGGGCACAATGTATAACCATGTGACAGGGATACATGAATCAATATATTATTTTAAGGGTCTTACTTTGTTTCTATTTTGCGACAGTCGGTCCAGTGCATCCGCATTATCAATACTAGTTATTGGCTGTCCAACATGGATGTCTACTGTTATATCAATGCCTTACAATCCCACATCCTAACTTGTGTAGAAACCTGTATCTATCCATTTGAGAAGAAGTGCACGACTAAAATATGTAACATCCACCCAGGTGACGAGGTGGGGTGTTGGACCAAAAAGGTTAACATAAAACAGCTCGTTGCTGCAAACCACGAATCTACGTGTCTCACCCATTGATCAACAAGGACGCAATTATACAGAGAGACATACGCTAGGCGCACAGACAAAGGCTTGTTTTGCCCACTATGGACACACTGATACATATGTCACTCAAAATATGCAGCTGTTCCAATTAAATTATGCAGTTATAAACAACAAAAAATGAAGGAACAAATATTGCGCTCATCGAAGAAACACACTTTAATTCCAACCACAGATGTTGCATTAGAGGATTTTTAAAATTTTGCGTTCGCCTTATTTCTCTATTCCCCAAAGCGCGTGTGCGTTGCACTGTGGTTTTTATTTTGCGCCTTTCGGCTCAGTGCATCCGACTTCAGCATTATTAGAGTATATGAAATCCAAAGAGTGGATAGGGATGTAAACAATAAGGGTGTACCTATCCTCTACAAAATATCAATCCGATCAAAGGTGATCTCGATAATCTGATGATCTCCACAAACAGAGAGGCCGAAACAGTATTGGTAGACATACCTTTACCGAAACAATATTGGTAGACATACCTTTACCGAAACAATATGGGTAGACATACCTTTACCGAAACAATATTGGTAGACATACCTTTACCGAAACAATATTGGTAGACATATCTTCACTGAAAAAAACAGAATGAAACTATGATCCGTACTGCTTGCAAACAACAAATCTGGCACTAGAAGACATGAATATTATGGACCAGGCAACCATAGTGGTAGGCCATTTTAACAGTCAGTCTGAGAGGTGGGGTTACGCACAAACCAATACAAAGGGACACGAACTAGAGGTATGGGAAGTTGACAGCAACGTCCTTCCAACCAACCTCCCATACGACTATCCAACATTCTATTCAAGACGATGGACATTCACATCATTCCTTGACTATGCTTTTACCGCCGACAACCTAAGCTACATATCCAAAAGAACAGTACCCGCACTTCAAGAAGAAAGTGACCACATAAACCCGAGAAACATTCCATCAGACCACAAGCCATTACCCAGGTGGAACTATAAGAGAGCAGACTGGCAGAAGTTCCCAAACAGCTACATATCGTTACTGCCACTCCTTCAACACCCACCACAGGAATGCAGATAAAACGATGGACAAATTCAACCAGTGCTATAAAAAAAGGCAGCAAATGGAGAACATGCTAAGATATGCTAGAAGAAAAACAAATGGTATTGGTCATCTGAAATGCAATAAATTTAACTTCAACTAACATCGGCTAGAGGACGCGGAAATTGGTCAAATTCAGGAAAGCTATATGGCACTCAAGGCAGCTGCTGCAAGATATAGGAAAACAATCAACCAAGAATGCAGGAAAAGCTGGAATGAACATTCAAAAACGTTCAACTTTGATAAAGAGAGAAGGAAACTCTGAAACACCTGTATCTAAAAACAAAATGCAAAAGGCCATGAATAAAATGTAAATCTGGACCAAAAAATGCAAAATGAAACCAAACCATGTACACAATCTTATCCCTATCTCCCGAACCACAAAAGTGTTCCTAAAACGAAATGGTCAGACTCTTCCCATTCACAAGTTCAATTTTTCTAGGAGTAACAGTGCACACACGGCTGACATGGAACAATACAAGACTTTAAAAAGCAACCAACAAAGCTATGAACAGAATGTCCATAATGCGAAAGATGTATGGCTCAACATAGAGAGCTGACACGGACACACTAAAGAAACTGGCCACATGCTATATGAGACCATTTCTTGAATATGAGATGGCAGCATAGTTCACAGACACAAAAAATAACTTCCAATAAATTAATACAAGCTAAAACCAAGATATACGTATCTGTAACATAGTTACAAGAATACAACGAGCCAACGTCTGGGAAGTCATGAAAATACCGCTCGTGGTACCCACGTATAACTTAAGAACCCTGCCCGAGAGATCGGGTTCATTGAACTGGTCATAGTTCGGAATTCTTAAACAATTCTCGTTTCAGACTGTCCAGTAAAAATGGTTACCTTCCCACAAATTATACTGGTAATCCTAAACAATGTTAGGTCACAAAGTAGGTTATAGAAACAATCTATCATTTCTCTGGCGACACGCTAGTTCAAGGAATGTTAAGAAGAATGAGCTGAAGACAGACATAAGTCATTGGCGAAAATGAGGAGTTTATAATATAAGCTGGGGATGATGGTTCTACGGGGAGATCAGAAAGAGCAGAGAAGAGAATACTACCATGCAGTTAGTAGGTAGGATAGACCAGAACAGAAGCTAGGATAGACTAGAACAGAAGCTAGGATAGACCAGAACAGAAGCTAGGATAGACCAGAACAGAAGCTAGGATAGACCGGAACAGAAGCTAGGATAGACCAGAACAGAAGCTAGGATAGACCAGAACAGAAGCTAGGATAGACCAGAACAGAAGCTAGGATAGACCAGAACAGAAGCTAGGATAGACCAGAACAGAAGCTAGGATAGACCAGAACAGAAGCTAGGATAGACCAGAACAGAAGCTAGGATAGACCAGAACAGAAGCTAGGATAGACCAGAACAGAAGCTAGGATAGACCAGAACAGAAGCTAGGATAGACCAGAACAGAAGCTAGGATAGACCAGAACAGAAGCTAGGATAGACCAGAACAGAAGCTAGGATAGACTACAGAACATAGCCTTTGAGAAATATGAAAATAGCGATATAAATAGAAGTCACTGAATCAGACCAGCACTGAGAGGATACCAGACCACACACGTGTTAGAATCTTTCTAATTGTGATGTCCTGCTTGTGTTACCCATGGTCTGACAACCACCGTAACAGAAGGACTATCGTCTGTCGTAGGTACGAGAACAGCTGCAGTCGCCAATTTCCTGACTATACAACGAAAGAAGAATAACCAGCAGAGTTGATCACATTAGACATCTTCCTGACGTTGAGACGAGA
Source organism: Ariolimax columbianus (assembly GCA_036924085.1). Taxonomy (NCBI): domain Eukaryota; kingdom Metazoa; phylum Mollusca; class Gastropoda; order Stylommatophora; family Arionidae; genus Ariolimax; species Ariolimax columbianus. Next base: position 6,129,182 of record JAVGWX010000019.1, on the reverse strand, counting down.
CAAGAGACTCAGAAGATACCTACGTTGTATAATCATATAGGTGGGACATACGGCCACATGACGAGCGAGTGCAGAGAGATATGACTGCGAACAATTAGCTAGATAGAATGGCATCAATTAAAAAGGATACAAGCGGTGAATATAACAGTTACTAGACTTGACCACGTGATAGAAACATAGGGTTATTTTAGTGCAATAGAAAGACGTGTGCTATATGCACAAAAAACGTTTCAATTACATTTTTAATTGGATAAGAGTTGACAACGAAACTGTTGACGATTCACATGCCAGATATTATTATTATTATAATGTTCAATAAATAAACAATCACTGTTTTGCTGTTGTTAAAAGAATTGTGAATGGTTTAATTAAATTAAGTTAAGGATTTGTAATTGTAAGTTAGAAAGTCAATAATAAATGGTGATATATTTTGTCTGTAACATTATATTAATCATTTGAAACCGTGACCTAGGATAGCAATGACCTTACCCTGAAACAGCATATTATATATTTAGTAACCTGACTTAGAATATGAGTATAATAGTGTTAACTTTTTAACATATCATTACTGGAACTATGTGAACAACACAAATAAATGCAATGAAAAACATCACAAGGATCAAGATATGGAAACGCACAGAGATCAAAAACATTTCGGCAGGTGGAGAAGTTCAAACGAATGCCAGATCACCCATACATGACGTGGTAATTCGCATGGGGGAGGGATATTAAAAATAAACTACTTTATATTTTTTTTAAACTAACGAACATACAAGATCCGACCGACCCACACGTCAAGCAGTGGTTAAAGATATATAACAAATATTCAAAATTACACCATCTTCTGAGATGATAAACCATAGAGGGAATAAGGAAAAAGGAAACACGAAAATTTAGAAAGGGAATTTATCAAAAAAGCATATATTAAGAGAGTATACCCACCAGAAACATGGATACATGCATCTACATATGGATCATCTAACAAAGCCACATTCAATGAAGGCGAAGGGATCTGTTACACGGTAGGTAGATCGACACCGGACATGGTTATCTCTCTTCGCCATACCCAAGAGAAGTTCAGACAATAGGACCAGCCGCTCTATATGACGTTTCTAGATCTCACCAAGGACTTAGCAGAAATACTTTATTCAAACTCTGCGAGAAGGTCATATGCCCCCCCCCCCCCCCCCCCCCAATCCAACACCCAAAAAACAAACAAACAAACTGTATTTTTTTTCAATTTCGTTTTACACTGATATGACGGAATCAGTCCTATACGATGGATCATTTTCCAACTCCTTATCCCTTCGCGAGTGGATGTATGGTATCGCCAATCATCTTTAGATTTTCTTCTGCATTCACATATTGTACTCTTATGACACGTCTATGGACGGTGTTTATTTGGTGTTTACTAGGTCAGATGAGCGGATCTTTAACCTGTTTCGACTGTGTGGATGGACCAAGATGAGGACGATGCACATTAGGGAGATGCTATTTGAGGGTGACGCGGTTTAATGACAAATAGCAAGGACTATCTACAGAGAGTGGGAGACAAATATCGTCTTGATCTTCATTCGAGTTTAATGAATCGGCCGTCCCACATTGGGATTCAATGACCTATGCACAAAAGGAACATAACGTCAGGCGACATCCCATCTGAGGGCTGAGAATCAATTGTTCACGATTGGGCTATTTGGAGACAGTCAGTTGGAGGGGGAATACTGGTTGCTGACGATCTTATAGTTCGTCTAGCTGCAGGGAAAAGAGAACCACTGAAGAAATCCAGGAACAGCCACGAAAGTCAGCATCCTTGTCATGTTTGTACGATCTGTGGCAGAGATTGCTACTCGCAGATCGGCATCTACAGCCACAGCAGGAGTTATCAAAATTCAGGAGCCAGCTGGACACAGCTCACAAAGCGCAACGCCCAAGGTCTACAGATACTGCGACGCCTATAATGATGAAGGTAACTTTAGTAGAACCATCAATCTAATGGTGAGACAGGAGATGACTCTTAGGAATCTATATAGCCACATAACATTAACTACTGCTTACACAACACAAATCAACTCTCGTGGTAAGTAGGTCACGTTGGATATAGGAGGCTATGACAATAATTGATGGACATATATAACATTTTCTAAAGTAACCACAGTGCAGTTGAGTACCGGTATATAGTATATATACGATATTCTTTAGTTCTACTAGATCAAGGGGCTACATTAGGTTTATTGTGTGGGGTTACTGTATCTGTTAACCGATCTCCACAATTGCAAGTTAACTTGAAATGTGTTGATATTCTACATCATACAGGAACACAAAGTAGTATAAACTGCCAACAATACATCATAACAAACAAAAACATGATAAACATTTATATATAAAACATAATTTAACATACTGCATAAAAAATAAACTAATTAGGCTTACTGTTCTTTAGTTTAGAGGACCATATGCAGATGGTAACTGATGTGATGATAAAGATGACAGTAACTATTCCAAATACAAGGTCCACTATTAACACTGTGCGTCCAGGAGGTACTAATAAAATAAACGGACAAAAGCCCAACAATATAAATCTAATTTGTTAGCACATACACTCATATGGTGAAAATAAAACATTTTAGTTTCAGCTTAGCAAATTTATCTGGATCGTCTCATGCAACTAAATAAACTGACAAACTCACTAGTTTTCTCAACTAGGTAATCTACAACATATTTATTTAGTATATAATACATTAATCTGCGCAATGGAAATGTGAAAGTGGGTGACAAATCTAATAGTATGGTACATATGTCTGAACATCTCTAATTGCTGGTAGACTATTTAAGTGCAAGGATTACTTGACTAACAATGGCGACGAGCATTAACATAATTTGATTTTGCTAACGTATTCTTTATCTGTAATAATGGCATTTGTTTAATTTAGTTCACTATTTTCATTTGTGCTGATTGTGTATGTACTGTCTTTGATGAATCCTAGCATCCAAGCACGACCAGGACATTCGGTCCATAGAAGCCTTGAATGCTTGGGGATTAAATGTCCGCTATTAACCGTTGTCATAGCCAGTCCTATTTTACATTGCAAAACAAAGAACTGGAAGTCCGAGACTGTGATGGCCTTCATTAGAACGGTGTCAGAGCTGAAGCGACTGCTTCCGTTTCTATTCTCACACTGGAGCTTTTTGTCATGAATGAGACGCTCTGCTTTGTAATGCCTTTGTCATTAATTCTTGCCAACAAGAACACAGAACATATATATTGGTGTACATGACAGCACGATTATCTGGATTACTATTACTTATCAGTTATTTAGGCTCGAGGTCTGCTTTCCCATTGGACCATTCCCTGCATTCCATGTCCAGGTTGATGATGACTCGCTGGTTGTCTGTCAGTCTTTCTTCAGAGTGGATCCATTGGTGATAGTGCGGATTATGGTCACATGGTCAATTTTTCAAAAGGTTAAGGCAATCGCCTCTCACAGTGATGAATGGGAACGGCGGGCGATCGGATCTCACAAGTTTGACATGGTCTCGTCGTAGGTAAGGCTCGAGTACCTGCATCACTAGTTACCTCCAGTCATCTCGACCAATAGTCTAGCCACTGATCCAAGATAACTCGTGTTAAGAGTGTGATTGATGCCTAGCGCATATTCTTCCTCTACATCTAAATACAGCGCACATCACATTATTAAGACAAAACCGTTTGATGGTGTGGCCATCATCGCTTCCCGATAGACAGTAACAAAGAGACGCATGTACAGTGGCGGTATCTGGTAGTTCCTGCTGCATGGGACATGTATCCCAAATTGAGCACAAGAAGTATGTTAGCTTGTGTAGCAGCACATGACATCCTGCTTCGTACAGCTCAGCAGGAATAACATCCGGATCAGAAGCTCTGCCACTGGCCATTAATCGGATTGCTTTCTCAACCTAAAAGGCATCGGGCGTGTTATCGAAAATTCAATGAAATTGGATTATCATATTACGATAGCACTGAATTACTCTGCCCGTCGCTCCTGCATGGCGACTTTGTCGGCCAACAGTGCCATGCCATCAACATTAAGGAAAGGAAATGAATTAAAAGACCTGGGAACATAGACCGGCTTAGGGCATCGTAAAACCGTTTTGAGTCATTTGTGTCTGCTGTACCACTGGGTTTCGTATGCTTTGCTATTGAGTAAGGCATCCTGCATAGTTCTGAGCTGGTTCTCGACGCTCTTACATTGGTAAAGGAAAACTTTTTTGAAGATAAGGAGCGATAGTCTTGGTGAAATCTTAATAAACGATGTTTTTCATCCAGCAAAGTCGCAATAACCTCATCGTTGTCATCAAGCCAGTCCTAACTGAGTCTTTAAGTATTAAGAATGTAAGTTTTGCTATGTTTATTATACTCAAGCCACTCAAACTATCTTGACTCTGAGTGTTCCTATAATAGCTGTGTATCTAAGTTAAAGAAGAGAATGAGCGCTATACAGAACGTGTAGTGCCTGGAATAGTAAAACAAACTAAAAACAAACATTAACAAACAATCAGAATATGAAGATTGAAAGCAAACTCGGCATTTGTTATGTTAGACAGATACAGAGAACGAAAGAAAAAAGTATATTCTCGCAAAAATAGCAAACGAAAAATAATAAAGGGGAATAAGGATGCTCTTAATCTACTCAACCAATACTTTGTCATGGTATGCACAAAACATGACTGCTCAAAACCCCAGGACCCACATATATTTTTCAAAGGGACATGGATACAGGCGGGCTAAAAGAGATGTATTACAGAGAAAATGTTTTTTACAAAATTGGATAGGTTGGAAGTGGATAAATGTCTAGGTCAAAATGGTATTTATCTTAAATTGTTGTTTGCAATTAGGGACTCGTTGGCAAAACTATTGGATATATTATATTCTCACTTTCAAAGTGGATTGTTCCAGAGGATTAGAACGATGGAAGAGTGATCATATTTCTGATTGATCATGTACTCGTAAATCATTATGTCTGACATTATGTTTCCAATGTTGAGTCAATTGGATTGTCTTGTCATTCCGCGTAACATGTCATTGTCATCCATATTGGATGTCTCTAGAAGGTTTTGGCTGATCATCGTCTTCGTCTTGTGTTGCTTCAGCCACATGTATCATAATTCCTCACACCCTCCTCCATAAATCACCTCCGTGAGGTGATAAACCGGTTTTTAATTGTTTGAGTGACGTCCCCTAGAGCGCAAGAAAAGTAGTATGCAGGCACAGTTTCCTCCCACAGTTCGATCCATGGGATCTGTGTCAGTTCATTGCATGTTTCGATGAGCCCATTTCTGGGACAAGTCTATAAAGGCTGTGTTGACTGTATAGTTTAGTCTTGTGCATCGCACCTGGTGTTCAAAAATACAGTGCCTTGGGTCGTTTGTCCGCTTCGCTCTTTCGATCTCTGATGCTACATTTCTTCTAATTTAACTTAACGTAACGTCCATTTACTGGCTTAGAATACTCTGCAGAGTATGTACACAATCAGTCTCATGTACATTAACTTGCTCTAAAAGCTATGCGCATCCTATTTATTGTGAAATGCATTAATTGTCACTGTACTAATTGTCTCGCGTGGCAAAGCATTCCAATCACTCACCACTCTTTGACTATGAAAAATATTACCTAATATAATAATCGAAACCTGTATTTAGGTAATTTGTAATTATGTCCTCTTGTTCTTGCGGTGGGCTGTATTTTTAAAATTTAACCTGTGATAGTATAATTTATCGATTTATCTAATCATTTTATAAACATGCACTACGTCACCTTGAATGCTTATCTCTTCTAGACACTGAGTCTTTCCTAGTAACTGTTTTTCTGGAATCCCACTATCAGCTCTTTCCAGCACGTTTCTATCTGTCTACGATAATTTCTCTGTACCTGTTCACTGAAAACCAATGTAGGTCTAACTAATGAGTTATACAGTTTGACTATCACTTCCTTGCTTTAATGTTTAATATTTTTTTTATCATATCTAACATTGCACTTGCTTTGTTCACTGCTACCTGAACTTACTCACTCAACTTATCTGTATGATCTATTATAATCCCTCGGTCCCTTTCGTTATGTATCTTTTTATTACTGTTCGCTCCCGTTCTGTAATTGTGTTCCATATTGGATCCACCCACGTGGATGACTACACATGTATCTACATTAAACTGCAATTGTCAGCTTACAGACCATTCTCGAATTGTATCTAAATCCGACATCGAAATATCCACGTCTGCTTTAGATAAGACACTACTGCATAATTTTGAGTCAACAGCAAGTTTTGCAATCATGGATCCCATATCATCCCATATATATATATATATATATATATCAATATATGTATATATCAAGATATATCAATATATGTATATATAAAGATATATCAATAATAAAATTTGTCCCAACACCGAGCTATGTGTCACTCCACTTTTCACTTCAGACCACTCAGAATACGCCTTATGCATGCCCACCCTCTGTCTTATTCCCATTAACCAATTTTTAATATATTTTGCAAATTCTCCACCAATTCTATGTAATATTAACTTTCGAAAAATCTTTTATGAGGTACACTATCGAAAGCCTTTGCAAAATCTATGTAAATTGCGTCCACTGACTTCACTGTATCTATTAATATTATTTTAGTATCTCCTCCATAAATGCTAATATATTTGTTAAGCATTATCTCTCTCAAGTAAACCCATGCTGACTATTTATGTTTAGATTAACCGTGTCTAAATACATTACAATGTTTTATTTTATTATTGGCTTTAACAATTTACAGACTATACTCGTTAAACTCACCGTTATATGATTTGCTTAATCTGATGTTTTGCAATTTGTGAAAAAAGGGGATCGCTCCTGCATCTTTCCAATCCCGTGGAACAATTACTTTTGCAAGTGATTGAGAACCTACTATAGCCAATCATTTTGCCTGTTGGTTTATAATTGCAAACATCAATTTTGGAAGTAAACCATCTTGACCTGGACATTTATCCACTTCCAATCCCTCCAGTTTTTTAAAACCATTTCCTCTGTAAATCAGTGCGATCTTAATCTCGCTGTACCCATGTCTCTTTGAAAGAATATCTATATAGGCTCTGTGATCTTGGAGCAGTCCTTTTTCTGTAGATTGTGCCAAAGTACTGTTTAATTAAATTAGTTGCCTGCCTATTCTCACTTATTATTTTACCGGTATTGTATTGTCCCAGGTGTAGATATACCGATTATTGGGAACACATTTTCAGATGGTGATGGTTTCAGGTATCATGTAACTATCTGTTCAGTCTCATTTGCCACATAATCAATAACTTTGACACGTGCAGAGTGTTTTTTTTTTTCAAACTGACACAGCATACTCAAGTCAGATAACAGAGAAACACAGGCGAGTGATGATGTTCGGAGGACACCTAGCTGTGCTCCCCCATGTTGTGTGAGTAAATTTTAGGATTATATTATTTCTCGCATGTATCTTTCACGTTATTTCCTAGCAGTGTATTCAGTACCAAAGTTGCGATCCAACTTTACACCCAGGTATTTGGGAGCCGTACTGTGTTCCAGATCCAGTCCTTGCCATTTTATCTGCAATTGTCTTTGTGTATCTGTTTCTGAGGTGGAAAGGCGCAGTTGGGTTTTTGAAGGAGTTTGGTTTGAGGTGACTTTTTGTGGTAATGTATGGAAATGACATCTATGACATTGAAGGGCATTCTCAAAATACTTTTTCACACTCTCCTAAAGTGAAATAGAACTGCCTTTTCTGCAATTTATATTTGATGGGTTGTTGAGGCACAAGTCATTTGTCATGGAATATAGCATTGTCATCAGCTTCTGGTGGATTGGCTTGACTTAACTTGGCTTCGTTTATTCTCAATCTCCCACTACCAAACACTAAAAGGGCGTAAGTAGCAAAATGCAGTCCAGAGAACGGAATGCGTTGTGTCGTAGTTTACAGCTTGACGATATTCGCACCTTTCGTTCCAATATATCCGACTTCAACAAGCATTTTTTGAGTACCGGGTTAACATTCCCTCTTCGATCCCTCCTCCTTCGCCAATCTGCCCTGCTGCAGCCTGTTATCCAAGATCACCGCGTGGAGGTGTAGAAGGGTCTTAGCAGCTTTGGTTCGCTGGACCTGACAATAGCAGTCAGCTATGAGTCGCTGACCGCTGCAGCTAATACGCTGCTCAGCATCTTGATCCCTTATGGTGATTTAAAGTGTCGTATGCAGCACTTAGATCAGTAATAGTCATTCATGTGACTGCGATCTTCTTTTATTCTTACCTGTCTTCGATTAGTTGTGTTAGGTTAAGAATGTGGCTGCAACATAACTCCTATTCTGAAACTTACTTGTTCCTTGAAAAGCTTGTACTTCGAGAGAACGATATGGTTTTGAATCATGCTTTCAAAAGCCTTATACAGATGGCTTGGTAATGATACTGATTTGATATTATTGGGTTATGTTTTTTTTATGGCTTAATAAGTGCAGCAACATTGGATTTAGTTAAGAGTTTAGGGTTTTGTGGAAATTCTATGCATGTATTATAACGTTTTAGTATCAATTTGAAAAAGGCCTGTCAGGTTCACACTTTTTAATAGGCTCTGTCAAATCATTACCTGCTTGACCTGTTCAGTAGGTATTGATGGACTATTTGACTGAGGGTAACTTGCATTCAGCATGCAGGGGTGTTCTCTGGATCATTACTTATATTCTTGATACGTTTCCAATCATTTGTAGACGTGTGTTTCATGTCCAGATCTTCCACAAGATGGTGTTATTTTTATGTATTCAATACTGAAATGACATGTAGGAGGTCTTCCCCAACCGAATGGTCTACCCAAAGAAGACGTCATTTTCAAAAAAGTTGTTGGTTTAGCTTGTTTAGTGTTTTTGAGTCGTTGTTAATCCCAGAGATATACTAGGTTCCTCAACCGCTTGGTATTTGTATTAAAAGAACATTTTTGCTTTTCCAATAAGAGGTTCGCATCTTTGCCACGAACGCCGGAGAGTGGACTCCAACTGGCTAGGAATTAAAGGGGACACATACTTTGTAGACTTCTACCATATGGAAAACTACATGATAACTAGTACCTGGAATTATTTTTCCGATTAGAGGGAAGTACACATGAACAAATCATGGGAATATAGGTCGATTTTAAATATATTAAATTGGATTGCTTACCATTGTGAGGATGGTTATGTGGATCATAATTTGCTTTTTATGACATTCCAACTACGGTGGAAGAAACCCGAGAAATCACAATAACTAGTAAAGTGGAGTTTAAGTGGTTTAAACTAGTTGGAGAAAAGAGTTACATTCCAAAACTCGTTGACTGCTGCTTTAATGGGAAAACATGTTACTGACAATATGGAGCAAAAATGGCAGGATATGAAAAAAGGCCGTAAAAGTGGCAGAAGCGATAACATTGGGTAGCAAGAAAGCAGAAAACAAGAAACCCTGGGTATCATCTTAAATATTAACCATAATGGAGGACAGACGGAAATGGGAAAAAAATGAATGCAGAACATGGCAATGTTATTTATAAGCGTATCAAGAATGAATTAGATCGAGAATGTAAGATGGCACTAAATAAAATGGGGATAGACCGATGCGAGGAAATTTATAACAAGTAGAGAACATGGACATTCGATCAAGTCCATAAGCAATTAAAACAATCGTTTTGTAAACCTGAGGTCATACAATCTCTGATGATAATTGACACCGTGTGGGAATCTACTAACAGTGAGATGGACAGAATATGTTAAGTAACTGTACAATGATGGGGACCTAAATCAAGATAGCTGTTGTTCGTCCAACGAAATCGATGAGGACCACTTTGTCAAGATAACACACCATCAAAAAGACCAGAAGACCACGCAAAAAAATCGAATGCAATATGATGCCGTCCATCGGATTAATGCGTTTAATCGCAGTATAAATGATCGATCAAGGACAAACGCTATTTATCTGCTTTATTGACTACGTGAAAGGTTTTGACCGAGTCCCCTGGAGCAAACTTTGTCTGATGCCACAACAAATAGGTTAATCCAGACACTGTAGGAAAATTAAGAGGCGATTATGTCAATCACAGAAGACCTCACGAATCCAGTTTCCATAAGACAGTTGGTACGACAAGGCTGATTACTTTCACTGAGTCTCTTCTTCTTCTTCTGCGTTCGTTCTCAATCTCCCGCAGCCAAGTCCTGAACAGGGCCTTGCAAGTAGCATGATGTAGTCTGGAGAATGGAATGCGTTGTGTCGCTAGTTTACAGTTTGACTGCGATATGTGCACCTTTCGGTCCGACACATCCGTCTTCGGCAGAGCTGCGTCTCTATAACGCATAATCTGATATGATGGTGGACACGTTTATGCGGAGATGTTAAAGGCGTGTCAAAGGTAATGGTATGACAGTTATTGCCATCACATTTGCCGATGAAACGATAGTGGGTAGATCAGCTTCAAAGTTGCAAATGCTACTAACAAAAATGAATACCACTGCCAACAACTTTGGCATGAACATAATCACATCGAAGAATACGATTTTGGTAATGTCCAAACAACATGGGCTTGTACCATAACAGACAATTCCCGCATTGAGACAACAATCAAGATACGGATTGCGATGGCAAAAAGGGCGTCAAAGAAAAACATAAATTGTTAACCTCAAAGAATTACAGGATATAACTGAGGACAAGAATAATAACAACTCATATATGACCTGTTTAGAGCTGCACCATGGGCTATACCAAATAAGTAAGACATATCATTGTCAGCGTTTGAAATGTGGGACTACCAAATAATAGAAAGAGTGAATTGTACAGACAAATATGCCATGACAATGCAGTCACTGAAGTGGGCGCTCAAAAACTAAATAATCCATTTGATACAAAAACGTCGTTTGAGTTAACTTGGTCACAATAAGGGACATGCGTATCTTCTACAGAAGATACTAGAGGGCAAGAATCATGGGAAGAGAGGACCGGGGCGACAAAGATCCACCTTTACATCACAGGCATGCCGGGACATTAAAGTTCGAACCTTTCCTGAAAAAAAAGAGAACTGCAGAGGATGGGGTCAAAGGGAGAGAACTACTAAGGCAACTTTACAACTAGACTCTGGACTGAGCAGCCAGATGATGATGATGACATGCTGGTTTTGTCTAATGTTTAACTGTAAATATATGTTCAACAGTTAAACATTTGCAAAAGTTAGGATGTTTCGAAATCCAACTATTAATCGTTAAGGTAGTTCAGTTTCTAGAACCAATCAATGATTTATTATTTCAACAGCCTAATAATCCCGCACCTTCATAACTCTGTGGATATTCAACAGGACTGATTCAGACTTTGACTGGCACAAATAATATGGCATGTATGTATTAAGAACTTGTTCGATTTATCAGTAAAACATACACAATAGGTTAAAAAACAAAAATGTATTTTCTCCACGTTTTACTTCCGCATTAAGACCATATAAAGATCTATAGTAATACATCATTTATTTTATGTTATAGGTTAATTATGTGTCTAATTACAATGTTTTCTTTATAGTTATCTTCAATTTAAATCATAGCATTTTTGAAAATAAATGTTGACACACAATTGTGGCACTTAACTCAGATTGAAAGTCTCAAATTAGAAAACTTATCCAGCATTGAAATGGATTTAATTCACTTCTAAGTAACGTTTTTTTCTACGTTGTCCACATAATAATTCATCCCAATAATTACCATTCATTAATATAATTAAAGGGGTTTTCAGGGTATAGATTAAAACACAGCAGCAGGAATACATTATTTTCAATTACTTCTAATGTACATACCATTTGAATGATTTTATGAAACAAAATCTAAGTAAAAAATCGAAAATGTTCGCTTCATTGTTGTACATAATGTAAACTATTTTAAAGTTGTTCTCTTAGATTTACTATTTGAATATATTTACATTTGCAGTTTAATTTTACAACTATAAATGTTAATAATAATATAATGTATTACTATGGTGATCATGTGGCGAGCATTGAACTGATCTCATGTCTAATTTAATGTAGTCTCAGTTAAAACACAGTTCTCAAGACATTATTAAAATCAGCAGTAAAAATGAGAATGAGTTTTACGTTACGTAAGATAAATGGTTGAAATAGATGTCACTAGTTTGTCTCCACTAATAATATGGGTCGATACGTTTTTCACTTAGAAAATGTAAATAGCTAAGAGAAAATTATAATTGTAGAGACAATAATGTATATTATCTAGAAAATAATCATTATGACAATCATGTATATTAGCTAGAATACAATCACATATAGACTGATGTAAATTAGCTAGCTTACAAGCCACAATATCAGCTTGCATTTCATGAACATAGGAAAACAACTTCAGAACAATATTTAATAAAACTAAACAAACATTTACCAGATGCTGGTGTTGTGGGTCTTTTGGATTGACCTGTATGACAAATGTTAGAAATTAGAACAGAATGAAAATACGTTTAGAGAAAATAGAAACTGTCACAATATTTTAACTGAATTAAAACATGCATCGCTAGTTACAGTTGAATGTTAATCTTTACCAGGAGTTTTATCAACATTTAAAAATTCTTTGCAACTGCAAAACAAAACAACAATATTGGGATAGTTAATGATTAATAAGGATGAAGATAATAATTATTCTTTCTGGATACTGAATTTGTTCTTGATAAATTAAACAGTTTAACAACAACGCACACGTGACTCGTCATCACAATTATATCATCTACTGTTTATCAGCTTTCAAACCAATAATTCACTCCAATACTGCAATAACCTCCATAATCTTTTGCTGCAAATGATAATTATTAAAAATACACAGTCGCAAACTAGCTTACCTACTTCTGTCATACAGAAAACAAGAAACCGTGGCTATCATCTTAAATGTTAACCAAAATGGAGGACAGACGGAAATGGGAAAAAAAATGAATGCAGAACATGGCAATGTTATTTATAAGCGTATCAAGAATGAATTAGATCGAGAATGTAAGATGGCACTAAATAAAATGGGGATAGACCGATGCGAGGACATTTATAACAAGTAGAGAACATGGACATTCGATCAAGTCCATAAGCAATTAAAACAATCGTTTTGTAAACCTGAGGTCATACAATCTCTGATGATTATTGACACCTTGTGGGAATCTACTAACAGTGAGATGGACATAATATGTTAAGTAACTGTACAATGATGGGGACCTAAATCAAGATAGCTGTTGTTCGTCCATCGAAATCGATGAGGACCACTTTGTCAAGATAACACACCACTAAAAAGACCAGAAGACCACGCAAAAAAATATAATGCAATATGATGCCGTCCATCGGATTAATGCGTTTAATCGCAGAACAAATGATCGATCAAGGACAAACGCTATTTATCTGCTTTATTGACTACGTGAACGGTTTTGACCTAGTCCCCTGGAGCAAACTTGTTCTGTTGCAGCAACAAATAGGTTAATCCAGACGATGTAAAAAAATTAGGAGGCGATTATGTCAATCACAGAAGACCTCACGAATCCAGTTTCCATAAGACAGTTGGTACGACAAGGCTGATTAATTTCACTGAGTCTCTTCTTCTTCTTCTGCGTTCGTTCTCAATCTCCCGCAGCGGAGTCCTGAACAGGGCCTTGCAAGTAGCATGATGTAGTCTGGAGAACGGAATGCGTTGTGTCGCTAATTTACAGTTTGACTGCGATATGTGCACCTTTCGGTCCGACACATCCGTCTTCGGCAGAGCTGCGTCTCTATAACGCATAATCTGAAATGATGGTGGACACGTTTATGCGGAGATATTAAAGGCGTGTCAAAGGTAATAGTATGACAGTTATTGCCATCACATTTGCCGATGAAACGATAGTGGGTAGATCAGCTTCAAAGTTGCAAATGCTACTAACAAAAATGAATACCACTGCCAACAACTTTGGCATGAACATAATCACATCGAAGAATACGATTTTAGTAATGTCCAAACAGCATAGCCAATTAAAATGTAATCGTCAATGGAGAAGCAATCGAACACGTACTCATGTTTATGTGTTTGGCCTTGTACCATAACAGACAATTCCCGCAATGAGACAGCAATCAAGACACGAATTGCGAAGGCAAATAGGGCGTCAAAGAAAAACATACATTGTTAACCTCAAAGAATTACAGGATATAACTGAGGACAATAATAATAACCACTCATATATGACCAATTTCCCTGTTTAGAGCTGCACCATGGGCTATACCAAATAAGTAAGACATATCATTGACGAAGGCAAATAGGGCGTCAAAGAAAAACATACATTGTTAACCTCAAAGAATTACAGGATATAACTGAGGACAATAATAATAACCACTCATATATGACCAATTTCCCTGTTTAGAGCTGCACCATGGGCTATACCAAATAAGTAAGACATATCATTGGCAGCGTTTGAAATGTGGGGCTACCATGGAATAGAAAGAGTGAATTGTACAGAAAAATATGCCATGACAATGCACTCACTGAAGTGGGTGCTCAAAAACAAAATAATCCATTTGATACAAAAACGGCGGTTGAGTTTGCTGGGTCACAATAAGGGACATGCGGGTCTTCTACAGAAGATACTAGAGGGCAAGATTCATGGGAAGAGAGGACCGGGGCGACCAAGATCCACCTTTACATCACAGGCATGCCGGGACATTAACGTACGAACTATTCCTGAAAAAAAGAGAACTGCAGAGGATGGGGTCAAATGGAGAGAACTACTAAGGCAACTTTACAACCAGACTCAGGACTGAGCAGCCAGATGATGATGATGACATGCTGGTTTTGTCTAATGTTTAACTGCAAATATATGTTCAACAGTTAAACATTTGCAAAAGTTAGGATGTTTCGAAATCCAACCATTTATCATTAAGGTAGTTCAGTTTCTAGAACGAATCAATGATTTATTTTTTCAATAGCCTAATAATCCCGCACCTTCATAACTCCGTGGATATTCAACGGGACTGATTCAGACTTTGACTGGCACAAATAATATGGCATGTATGTATTAAGAACTCTATCGATTTATCAGTAAAACATACACAATGGTTAATAAAGAAAAATGTATATTCTCCACGTTTTACTTCCGCATTAAGACCATATAAAGATCTATAGTAATACATCATTTATTTTATGTTATAGGTTAATTATGTGTCTAATTACAATGTTTTCTTTATAGTTATCTTCAATTGTAATCATTGCATTTTTTGAAAAAAAATGTTGACTCACAATTGTAGCACTTGACTCAGATTGAAAGTCTCAAATTTAGCAAACTTATCCAGCATTGAAATGAATTTAATTAACTTCTAAGTAACGTTTTTTTCTACGTTGTCCACATAATAATTCATCCCAATAATTACCATTCATTAATATAATTAAAGGGGTTTTCAGGGTATAGATTAAAACACAGCAGCAGGAATACATTATTTTCAATTACTTCTAATGTACATACCATTTGAATAATTTTCAGAAACGAAATCTAAGTAAAAAATCGAAAATGTTCGCTTCATTGGTGTACATAATGTAAACTATTTTAAAGTTGTTCTCTTAGATTTACTATTTGTATATTTTACATTTGCAGTTTAATTTTACACCTATAAATGTTAATAATAATATAATGTATTACTATGGTGATCATGTGGCGAGCATTGAACTGATCTCATGTCTAATTTAATGTAGTCTCAGTTAAAACACAGTTCTCAAGACATCATTAAAATCAGCAGTAAAAATGAGAATGAGTTTTACGTTACGTAAGATAAATGGTTGAAATAGATGTCACTAGTTTGTCTCCACTAATAATATGGGTCGATACGTGTTTCACTTAGAAAATGTAAATTTCTAGGATAAAATTATAATTGTAGAGACAATAACGTATATTAGCTAGAAAATAATCATTATGATAATCAAGTATATTAGCTAGGATACAATCACATATAGACTGATGTAAATTAGCTAGCTTACAAGCCACAATATCAGCTTGCATTTCATGAACATAGGAAAACAACTTCAGAACAATATTTAATAAAACTAAACAAACATTTACCAGATGCTGGTGTTGTGGGATATGTTGGTGCTATAGGTCTTTTGGATTGACCTGTATGACAAATGTTAGAAATTAGAACAGAATGAAAATACGTTTAGAGAAAATAGAAACTGTCACAATATTTTAACTGAATTAAAACATGCATCGCTAGTTACAGTTGGATGTTAATCTTTACCAGGAGTTTTATCAACATTTAAAAATTCTTTGCAACTGCAAAACAAAACAACAATATTGGGATAGTTAATGATTAATAAGGATGAAGATAATAATTATTCTTTCTGGATACTGAATTTGTTCTTGATAAATTAAACAGTTTAACAACAACGCACACGTGACCCGTCATCACAATTATATCATCTACTGTTTATCAGCTTTCAAACCAATAATTCACTCCAATACTGCAATAACCTCCATAATCTTTTGCTGCAAATGATAATTATTAAAAATACACAGTCGCAAACTAGCTTACCTACTTCTGTCATACAGAAAACAAGAAACCGTGGGTAACATCTTAAATGTTAACCAAAATGGAGGACAGACGGAAATGGGAAAAAAAAATGAATGCAGAACATGGCAATGTTATTTATAAGCGTATCAAGAATGAATTAGATCGAGAATGTAAGATGGCACTAAATAAAATGGGGATAGACCGATGCGAGGACATTTATAACAAGTAGAGAACATGGACATTCGATCAAGTCCATAAGCAATTAAAACAATCGTTTTGTAAACCTGAGGTCATACAATCTCTGATGATTATTGACACCTTGTGGGAATCTACTAACAGTGAGATGGACATAATATGTTAAGTAACTGTACAATGATGGGGACCTAAATCAAGATAGCTGTTGTTCGTCCATCGAAATCGATGAGGACCACTTTGTCAAGATAACACACCACTAAAAAGACCAGAAGACCACGCAAAAAAATATAATGCAATATGATGCCGTCCATCGGATTAATGCGTTTAATCGCAGAACAAATGATCGATCAAGGACAAACGCTATTTATCTGCTTTATTGACTACGTGAACGGTTTTGACCGAGTCCCCTGGAGCAAACTTGTTCTGTTGCAGCAACAAATAGGTTAATCCAGACGATGTAAAAAAATTAGGAGGCGATTATGTCAATCACAGAAGACCTCACGAATCCAGTTTCCATAAGACAGTTGGTACGACAAGGCTGATTAATTTCACTGAGTCTCTTCTTCTTCTTCTGCGTTCGTTCTCAATCTCCCGCAGCGGAGTCCTGAACAGGGCCTTGCAAGTAGCATGATGTAGTCTGGAGAACGGAATGCGTTGTGTCGCTAATTTACAGTTTGACTGCGATATGTGCACCTTTCGGTCCGACACATCCGTCTTCGGCAGAGCTGCGTCTCTATAACGCATAATCTGAAATGATGGTGGACACGTTTATGCGGAGATGTTAAAGGCGTGTCAAAGGTAATGGTATGACAGTTATTGCCATCACATTTGCCGATGAAACGATAGTGGGTAGATCAGCTTCAAAGTTGCAAATGCTACTAACAAAAATGAATACCACTGCCAACAACTTTGGCAT
This sequence comes from Ariolimax columbianus, assembly GCA_036924085.1. Lineage (NCBI taxonomy): Eukaryota > Metazoa > Mollusca > Gastropoda > Stylommatophora > Arionidae > Ariolimax > Ariolimax columbianus. The sequence continues at coordinate 6,111,531 of JAVGWX010000019.1, read as the reverse complement.
GAACATAATCACATCGAAGAATACGATTTTAGTAATGTCCAAACAGCATAGCCAATTAAAATGTAATCGTCAATGGAGAAGCAATCGAACACGTACTCATGTTTATGTGTTTGGCCTTGTACCATAACAGACAATTCCCGCAATGAGACAGCAATCAAGACACGAATTGCGAAGGCAAATAGGGCGTCAAAGAAAAACATACATTGTTAACCTCAAAGAATTACAGGATATAACTGAGGACAATAATAATAACCACTCATATATGACCAATTTCCCTGTTTAGAGCTGCACCATGGGCTATACCAAATAAGTAAGACATATCATTGGCAGCGTTTGAAATGTGGGGCTACCATAGAATAGAAAGAGTGAATTGTACAGAAAAATATGCCATGACAATGCACTCACTGAAGTGGGTGCTCAAAAACAAAATAATCCATTTGATACAAAAACGGCGGTTGAGTTTGCTGGGTCACAATAAGGGACATGCGCGTCTTCTACAGAAGATACTAGAGGGCAAGATTCATGGGAAGAGAGGACCGGGGCGACAAAGATCCACCTTTACATCACAGGCATGCCGGGACATTAAAGTACGAACTATTCCTGAAAAAAAGAGAACTGCAGAGGATGGGGTCAAATGGAGAGAACTACTAAGGCAACTTTACAACCAGACTCAGGACTGAGCAGCCAGATGATGATGATGACATGCTGGTTTTGTCTAATGTTTAACTGCAAATATATGTTCAACAGTTAAACATTTGCAAAAGTTAGGATGTTTCGAAATCCAACCATTTATCGTTAAGGTAGTTCAGTTTCTAGAACGAATTAATGATTTATTTTTTCAATAGCCTAATAATCCCGCACCTTCATAACTCCGTGGATATTCAACGGGACTGATTCAGACTTTGACTGGCACAAATAATATGGCATGTATATATTAAGAACTCTATCGATTTATCAGTAAAACATACACAATGGTTAATAAACAAAAATGTATATTCTCCACGTTTTACTTCCGCATTAAGACCATATAAAGATCTATAGTAATACATCATTTATGTTATGTTATAGTTTAATTATGTGTCTAATTACAATGTTTTCTTTATAGTTATCTTCAATTGTAATCATTGCATTTTTTGAAAAAAAATGTTGACTCACAATTGTAGCACTTGACTCAGATTGAAAGTCTCAAATTTAGCAAACTTATCCAGCATTGAAATGAATTTAATTAACTTCTAAGTAACGTTTTTTTCTACGTTGTCCACATAATAATTCATCCCAATAATTACCATTCATTAATATAATTAAAGGGGTTTTCAGGGTATAGATTAAAACACAGCAGCAGGAATACATTATTTTCAATTACTTCTAATGTACATACCATTTGAATAATTTTCAGAACCGAAATCTAAGTAAAAAATCGAAAATGTTCGCTTCATTGGTGTACATAATGTAAACTATTTTAAAGTTGTTCTCTTAGATTTACTATTTGTATATTTTACATTTGCAGTTTAATTTTACACCTATAAATGTTAATAATAATATAATGTATTACTATGGTGATCATGTGGCGAGCATTGAACTGATCTCATGTCTAATTTAATGTAGTCTCAGTTAAAACACAGTTCTCAAGACATCATTAAAATCAGCAGTAAAAATGAGAATGAGTTTTACGTTACGTAAGATAAATGGTTGAAATAGATGTCACTAGTTTGTCTCCACTAATAATATGGGTCGATACGTGTTTCACTTAGAAAATGTAAATTTCTAGGATAAAATTATAATTGTAGAGACAATAACGTATATTAGCTAGAAAATAATCATTATGATAATCAAGTATATTAGCTAGGATACAATCACATATAGACTGATGTAAATTAGCTAGCTTACAAGCCACAATATCAGCTTGCATTTCATGAACATAGGAAAACAACTTCAGAACAATATTTAATAAAACTAAACAAACATTTACCAGATGCTGGTGTTGTGGGATATGTTGGTGCTATAGGTCTTTTGGATTGACCTGTATGACAAATGTTAGAAATTAGAACAGAATGAAAATACGTTTAGAGAAAATAGAAACTGTCACAATATTTTAACTGAATTAAAACATGCATCGCTAGTTACAGTTGAATGTTAATCTTTACCAGGAGTTTTATCAACATTTAAAAATTCTTTGCAACTGCAAAACAAAACAACAATATTGGGATAGTTAATGATTAATAAGGATGAAGATAATAATTATTCTTTCTGGATACTGAATTTGTTCTTGATAAATTAAACAGTTTAACAACAACGCACACGTGACCCGTCATCACAATTATATCATCTACTGTTTATCAGCTTTCAAGCCAATAATTCACTCCAATACTGCAATAACCTCCATAATCTTTTGCTGCAAATGATAATTATTAAAAATACACAGTCGCAAACTAGCTTACCTACTTCTGTCATACAGAAAACAAGAAACCGTGGGTATCATCTTAAATGTTAACCAAAATGGAGGACAGACGGAAATGGGAAAAAAAATGAATGCAGAACATGGCAATGTTATTTATAAGCGTATCAAGAATGAATTAGATCGAGAATGTAAGATGGCACTAAATAAAATGGGGATAGACCGATGCGAGGACATTTATAACAAGTAGAGAACATGGACATTCGATCAAGTCCATAAGCAATTAAAACAATCGTTTTGTAAACCTGAGGTCATACAATCTCTGATGATTATTGACACCTTGTGGGAATCTACTAACAGTGAGATGGACATAATATGTTAAGTAACTGTACAATGATGGGGACCTAAATCAAGATAGCTGTTGTTCGTCCATCGAAATCGATGAGGACCACTTTGTCAAGATAACACACCACTAAAAAGACCAGAAGACCACGCAAAAAAATATAATGCAATATGATGCCGTCCATCGGATTAATGCGTTTAATCGCAGAACAAATGATCGATCAAAGACAAACGCTATTTATCTGCTTTATTGACTACGTGAACGGTTTTGACCGAGTCCCCTGGAGCAAACTTGTTCTGTTGCAGCAACAAATAGGTTAATTCAGACGATGTATGAAAATTAGGAGGCGATTATGTCAATCACAGAAGACCTCACGAATCCAGTTTCCATAAGACAGTTGGTACGACAAGGCTGATTACTTTCACTGAGTCTCTTCTTCTTCTTCTGCGTTCGTTCTCAATCTCCCGCAGCCAAGTCCTGAACAGGGCCTTGCAAGTAGCATGATGTAGTCTGGAGAACGGAATGCGTTGTGTCGCTAATTAACAGTTTGACTGCGATATGTGCACCTTTCGGTCAGACACATCCGTCTTCGGCAGAGCTGCGTCTCTATAACGCATAATCTGAAATGATGGTGGACACGTTTATGCGGAGATGTTAAAGGCGTGTCAAAGGTAATGGTATGACAGTTATTGCCATCACATTTGCCGATGAAACGATAGTGGGTAGATCAGCTTCAAAGTTGCAAATGCTACTAACAAAAATGAATACCACTGCCAACAACTTTGGCATGAACATAATCACATCGAAGAATACGATTTTAGTAATGTCCAAACAGAATAGCCAATTAAAATGTTATCGTCAATGGAGAAGCAATAGAACACGTACACATGTTTATGTGTTTGGGCTTGTACCAAAACAGACAATTCCCGCAATGAGACAGCAATCAAGACACGGATTGCGAAGGCAAATAGGGCGTCAAAGAAAAACATAAATTGTTAACCTCCAAGAATTACAGGATATAACTGAGGACAAGAATAATAACCACTCATATATGACCAATTGCCCTGTTTAGAGCTACACCATGGGCTATAACAAAAAAGTAAGACATATCATTGGCAGCGTTTGAAATGTGCGGCTTCCATAGAATAGAAAGAGTGTATTGTACAGAAAAATATGCCATGACAATGCTCTCACTGAAGTGGGCGCTCAAAAACAAAATAATCCATTTGATACAAAAACGGCGGTTGAGTTTGCTGGGTCACAATAAGGGACATGCGTATCTTCTACAGAAGATACTAGAGGGCAAGATTCATGGGAAGAGAGGACCGGGGCGACCAAGATCCACCTTTACATCACAAGCATGCCGGGACATTAAAGTTCGAACCTTTCCTGAAAAAAAGAGAACTGCAGAGGATGTGGTCAAATGGAGAGAACTGCTCAGGCAACTTTACAACTAGACTCTGTACTGAGCAACCAGATAATGATGATGACATGCTGGTTTTGTCTAATGTTTAACTGTAAATATATGTTCAACAGTTTAACATTTGCAAAAGTTAGGATGTTTCGAAATCCAACCATTTATCGTTAAGGTAGTTCAGTTTCTAGAACGAATCAATGATTTATTATTTCAACAGCCTAATAATCCCGCGCCTTCATAACTCAGTGGATATTCAACAGGACTGATTCAGACTTTGACTAGCACAAATAATATGGCATGTATATATTAAGAACTTGATCGATTTATTAGTAAAACATACACAATGGTTAATAAACAAAAATGTATTTTCTCCACGTTCTACTTCCGCATTAAGACCATATAAAGATCTATTGTAATACATCATTTATTTTATGCCATAGGTTAATTATGTGCCTAAATACAATGTTTTGTTTATAGTTATCTTCAATTTTAATCATAGCATTTTATGAAAAGAATGTTGACACACAATTGTGGAACTTGACTAAGATTAAAAGTTACAAATTAGAAAACTTATCCAGCATTAAAATGGTTTTAATTCACTTCTAAGTAACGTTTTTTTCTACGTTGTCCACATAATAATTCATCCCAATAATTACCATTCATTAATATAATTAAAGGGGTTTTCAGGGTATAGATTAAAACACAGCAGCAGGAATAAATTATTTTCAATTACTTCTAATGTACATACCATTTGAATGATTTTCAGAAACGAAATCTAAGTAAAAAAACGAAAATTTTCGCTTCATTGGTGTACATAATGTAAAATATTTTAAAGTGGTTCTTTTAGATTTACTATTTGTATAATTTACACTTACAGTTTAATTTTACACCTGTAAATGTTAATAATAATATAATGTATTACTATGGTGATTATGTGGCGAGCATTGAACTGATATCATGTCTAATTTAATGTAGTCTCAGTTAAAACACAGTTCTCATGACATTAAAATCAGCAGTAAAAATGAGAATGAGTTTTTGCGTTACGTAAGATAAATGGTTGAAATAGATGTCAATAGTTTGTCTCCACTAATAATACGGGTCAATACGTTTTTCAATTAGAAAATGTAAATAGCTAGGATAAAATTATAATTGTAGAGACAAAAATGTATATTAGCTAGGAAATAATCATTATGATAATCATGTATATTAGGTAGGATACAATCACATATAGACTGATGTAAATTAGCTAGCTTACAAGCCACAATATCAGCTTGCATTTCATGAATATATGAAAACAATTTCAGAACAATAGTTAATAAAGCTAAACAAACATTTACCAGATGCTGTTGTTGTTGGATATGTTGGTGCTATAGTTCTTTTGCCTTGAACTGTATGACAAATGTTAGAAATTAGAACAGAATGAAAATACGTTTAGAGAAAATAGAAACTGTCACAATATTTTAACTGAATTAAAAAATGCATCGCTAGTTACAGTTGAATACTTAATCTTTACCAGGATCTTTATAAACATTTAAAAATACTATGCAGCTTCAAAACAAAACAACAATATTGGGATAGTTAAGGATTAATAAGGATGAAGATAATAATCATTCTTTCTGGATACTGAATTTGTTCTTGATAAATTAAACAGTTTAACAACAACGCACACGTGACACGTCATCACAATTATATCATCTACTATTTATCAGCTTTTAAACATATAATTCACTTCAATACTGCAATAACCCCCATAATCGTCTGCTGCAAATGATAATTATTAAAAATACACAGTCGCAAACTAGCTTACCTACTTCTATCATACAGGTGCTGCGTGTGATGGTTTCATTCAAAGAGCAAACTGAATATGATTTTGTCACATTCACTGTGCCAATTTCAAAATATCCTATATATGTAACACACGGTGCCTGGTTTTGAGCAACAACATTCCCATTTATAATAATTGTGGGATAACAAGGCTTGGCTGTGTTAGAGCAGCACAACTCTACGCGTGATTCTGCATTCGATGTCAAATTGCTGCCACAAGAACCATTTTTTTCTTTAGCCAGGGCATCATTGACTTTTAGCTCCAAAGTTGCATTGTTCACATCTGATCAGAGATATGGAGGAACATATATGGTCACATTGTCACACTTTAATACATTTAAAAATGAGGCTCTATAATATTTAGCACATTATGTATACTGCTACATAAAGTTGGGGCCAGAGTGTATGACAAGGACAATAATAGCACCACTGCCCCACAAACAGCATGTCCTAAGAGGGGAATAACTGTGCGACATGGCATAACCCAGATATGTATAATTGCTTTGTTAAAGACAGCATTAATAGCTCCTTTCATGATGTGAGTCTAATTTTGTCTAGTATTTGAGTCTATGACGACAGACACGTACATCGGTTAACCACCCTCCGCGACTCGTGTCCCAACGCAGCAGAGTAATACGATCTTTTAGCCTAGCCTATTAGGGAGGAAATCCTTCTCCCAGCCACATCCAGCACATACAAGAGCTTGGAACTGGACAAAGGCATTAGCCCCTGCAGAAATACAATTTGACTAAGAGATAAGAGAACATCATACATTTGGCGCGTTCCTCATGGTTGGTTTTACCTTCTTTCATATTAGTCTGTACTGCAACCATTTATTCGCTCAAAGATGTAACAAAAGTGGTTAACTGTCACACGAAAGTAATGTCCAACAAAAAAATGTATTTTCTCTAAGCTTTAAATATTTTTTTTAGAAAATCTATACCTCGTCGATAGGTCAATTTACAATTACAAACATTTTTTTGTAAAACAACAATGGTAAAGGAAAGAAAAGTACATAAAATAACTCATATTAGTTTTACACATGCGTATGACTATATCCAATGTTTCGACAAAGCCTGACTGGTTACACATATACACAGAAATAACAGCAAAGTACTACAGTCTAGGCAAACAAAACGAAATATTTAATCTTGTATAGATACAAGTACTACTAAATATGAATATAGTGTAATGTGCCCTTGTAATGGCTACCATGGACTAAATTAGCCCTGGTTTTTCGATCGTCAGAGGTTGACATGTGCATGCTGTTATGTAGTAAGTAAAAATATAACTGATACAGTGCAATGGGACAGTTAGCATTCATAGATTATCAATGAAAAATGCTTCTGTTCATGATAACCTGAATATAAATTATCACGACCACTGTTATAGTGTTACCATAACATAATATGGGTAGGAAATGAGAGAAAACTGATGTAAAACCCAGGTAGGTAATACACATTACTCTGGCATGATGATCTATCAACTCTGATAACAAATGCCAAATACAAGACATCGTACCAGCAGCTACATAGATCATGCTCTGACATAAATATCTCAAGTGCATGGTGTCGGGTCAATTATTGTGGATTTTCAAGGATATGAAGGGGTGACACGACGAGAGAGAAAAGGGCATAGCAGAGAAAACGTTCAAAGAAATCAGATACTTGATTATAAAAATATGTGTATCTGCTATTGAAATTGTTATAACACACTCCAACGTAAGACCAATCTGTACAGTTGGTGTATGGCTTCAAGATCCTCATAATCCAGGTGATCATCTTGAAGGTGAATGTCACTCCATATGTAGGCCTACCTTGACGGGGTTTGAGAGTTTGCGCTTAAAAATAGTCAGGAAGCTATGTCAGTGAGAGTTGTTTTCTTGTTAGTGTCCCCCAAGCCGAACAGGTCCTTGGAAAGGGTCCAGACTAAAAGGTCGACAAGAAGGTGGTGCTTTTTAGGTGGAGCTGCAGAACCCACCGGCACGTGGTACCCGCTCTTGGCTAAATCAGTCTACCCACACTTCATGCGTTAAAAGCATTCTTGACAAGTTTTTCACATGTGTCTTTTATCAGTCATCCTAATGGACGGCGAAGAGATGCAGGACAGCGCACATTGCACCTCTGCCCTTTTGTGACGACCTCCGAAGTGGTATGGAATGCTAGGCGTGCGACCACTGCAGAGGAGCCGATAATATTAAAGGGGAGTTAGGAGATACCGGACTGACATGTATATGCTTTGTTTCTGGCAGGACGTGACGATCCTGTGACACATTCACACGGAACTTCATACTCTCGGGACACTCAAAAAATGGGTACATAAGTCAATAATATCATCATCATCACCAGCATCACACATTTCGGTTAAGACCACAGTCTGCCAAAGTAACTTTAATGTGCTGAAGATGGATGCAACTAGCAAAGAGCCGTACCACATCAATCAGGTTATCACGCATATGAGAGTATGCATATACTAACTAAACGCTATGCCAATCGGCCTGTGATGGACAACCAGGCATGTGCAGTTCCGGGACACCCTCGAAGGCCTTACCTTAGTTAATGTAGGCCCTTCTTGATTGCCGTGTTCAGCCAGGAGGCACGAGAGAAGAACTTCTTGCCAAACAGAACCAAACAGGACATAGCAAAGAACACTGACAATAATGCATTCGATATCGAAAGGAGAAAATAGGAAACGATATGCGTACAGCAACAAACGAAACATTGAACTTTACTAAATATAGAGGAAATCAAGTAGACAGTATCAGTGCTATCGAGTGAAAGGAAAAGACAGACGAATAAGTGTATTAATGACACTGGTGAGGAATGATATCAGTGCAAGCCAGATTCAGCATATATGGAAGGTGCAGAATACCAGATGCTTCAACTCAGGACAGAAAATACCGAATTTCCCCTGTTGAATTACTACTGCTCGAGTTACCAGCCACTGGTACTGGAAATAATCCCTAAACAAAAACACGTGTGTAGAGATTTCAACATCCAATCAAAACAAAAAGCGTGGGCTACGATTTAATGGAAAAGAGAGGAGAGGAATTAGAAAATTGGCAGGGTGAAAATGGACTTGTCCTGATCGATTAGTCAACCGACCTGCCGTACATCTACACGAGGGCATGACATACTACCTCCACACTAGATCTAGCACTACATTCACCAAATATAAAGTGGAACAACTCACGCATTGTTGAGAAACAACTGGGGGGCAGTGATCACAGGCCAGTTTTTTCTAACTGTTGAAAATGCATATGTCAGGGAGAGCAGCACACTACCAAGGTGGAACTTCAAAAAAGGTAGACTGGAAAATGCACCAGCATCGTATCAGCATACTAGTTAAAGATCTAAATGTAGACAGAGATATAGATAAGGTAATTGACGAGTTCAACAGACATATACTACAGGCTATCCATGAAACAATATCCATAGAGGCGCGAAAGAACGATATACCTTACTGGAACAATGAACTAGAGAAACTACACAATGAAGTGGAAACTTCTCGAAAGCAAGCAGACAAGCCCAATTTAAAATCACCACCAAAATGTTCGACACGCCAAAGGCAAATTCCAAAGGGCTAAGCTGCAAGCCAAGTGGAACAGCTGGAAGGAGAAAACAGAGACCCTGAACTTTGAAAAGGAAACCAGGAAAATGTAGAAAATAGTAAAACAACTAAATGATGAAGGTACACGGAGCAACACAAGGGTTGCACTAAATAGAGATGGAAACATCATCACAGGTAAACAAGCAGCTGACCACTTTGCATAATTCTTTGCTAAAGACAATGACTTTGAAGTTAGTACATAGACACACCAGGAGATTAGAGAAAAGCCACAATATGTAAGAACTGATAAAACTATAGAAGAGGTTATGGATACTCCATTCACTATGAGAGAACTGGAGCTAGCAATTCAGTTCAGTTCAGTTCATCCGGTAACCCATCAGGTCGTTGGGGCACACATGAGGACATGAAAATCCAACGCCAACCCTCTCTGTCTGTCCGGGCTGCGACCGATCCTTCTTCTTCTTCTTCTTCTTAATCGTACGCAGTCAGACAGTAACCATTATTTTTTCGAAAAAAGCGGCGGTCATCCTGAGGCTGTCGACACTACCATAGAGCTTGTCTTGTGGTTCCACTGGTGATGGCCACATCTGCTTTCTCTGATCCTCGTATGTCAGGCAGTTCTGCAGCAGATGCTCAGCGGTCATTTTCGCGGTACCACACGGGCATTCGTCGGTACCACCTATCTTCAATTTTTTGAATAGGTGGTACCTCAGTCTATTGTGGCCAGTGCGAAGTCTGAAGACAACGACCTGCTCTCTTCTGTTCAACTGGTAATAGGCATCGTTTTTGGTATAGCCGGTATGTTCAGTTTCCCATTTGGTCATGTATGTGGCTTTAATAAGCCGTTTTGACACTTCGTACGTCATACTAGAATCTGTTTGTGGTAGTCTTGCACCTTCTTTTGCCAGTCTGTCTGCCTCCTCGTTGCCTTGGATGTTGCAGTGTGATGGGACCCACTGTACCGCTACCCTTTTTGGTGCGGACCGCTGGCATAGTTGACAGAGTAATGCTCTTAAGTCATTAAGCTCCGTGTTTTTCTGTCTTTTTAGCGCTGTGACTACGGCCAGATCATCTGGAAGCAGGACTGTATGGCTTTCATTTTATTTATGTGTCACCATTTCTTCCACTGCCGCCCTCAGTGCCTCTGCCTCCGCTCTGAAATTGCTTGTGTACTTACCAGTAGCAAATGACAGTGTTATTTTTCTGCCATTTGGTAGGTTCAGGAATACTCCTGCCCCTCTGTTCTGTGTAGTGTTTGTTACAGAACCGTCGGTGTATGCATGGGTCCAGTCCATGCTTGGGTAGTTTTTCGATATAAAGCTTAGGGTAGTATCTCTCCTTTCTTTTACAGTCTGGCAGTTTTTGTTTCCAATACCTGGTATATTTTCTACCACCTCTGGAAATATATCCTGCCTCCAGGTAGGTTTTCGTACAGTAGTGATGGGCTTTTGTGTTGTTAGTGCGTTTATGGGATCTTCGTGCATCTTTGCTTTGGCTATTTCTGCAAAGTTTCTCCGCTTTACTTTCCCATTTCCCAAACTGTTTAGTCTCTGGTGCATTGGATGGTCGGTCAGTCTTTGGAGTTTCTCTGACTGCAGCTGGGCTCTGCAGTCTCTTCTATCGGTCATGGATTGCAGTTTTGTAATCTTTTCAATTTCTACAAATGACTTCATGCCTCCTATTATAACTCTCATGGCTTGGTTTTGAAGTTTGCTAACTTTATCGAAGTTCGGCTTTGCTGCTGTTGTCAATGCCGCAATGCCATACCCGAGAACTGGTCTCACTCTTCCAGTGTACAGTTTCTTTAGTATGCGTTCGTCTGCTCCCCAGCTTGTGCCAGCAAGTTTCCTCATGATAGCCATTCTTTCTCTGGCTCTCATTTGGTTTCTCTCGATCTGACATTTCCATGTCATGCGCCGATCGAATGTGACTCCCAGATAGTTTGGGTTGTCGTTTGGCTGCAGTATTTTGTCATTTAGACCTAATTTGGTGTTTTGCAGGTTTGATTGAAAGCGAGAATATTGTACATGTGGTTTTCTCCTCGTTTATTTTGACCAGCCATGAGGTCGCCCACTCTTCCAGCGTTGTTAGGGCCTGCTGCATCCGATTTCTTGCTATGGTGAGATTGTTTTCAGAGGTCCACATAGCTAGATCGTCTGCAAACATTGAGCTATGAACTCTTTTTGGTATATTCTCTGTAATGTCGTTTATATACACCAGGAAGAGTGTGGGTGACAGTACTCGCCTTTGGGGTACTCCCTGCTCGAGTGTCACCTTTTTGCTCATCTGCCCTTGTACTTGGACTCTGGCCGTTCTTTTTTTTTGAGGTAGTGGTTGATCCACTTGTACATTTCCCACTAACTTCACTTCTCCTTAGCTTGACTCTAAGTCCATCTTTCCAGACTTTGTCAAATGCCTTTTTCAGTTCCACCCAAACCGCTACTGTGTGTTTCTGTGCCTGGTAGGCATCTTCTATTTCCTTGGCTATGAGGATGACCTGGTCCTCAGTGGATCTGTACTGTCTAACGCCTGCTTGTTGTGGAATTAGTATGCGTTTTTTTTCTAGATGCCACATCAGTCTGGTGTTCATCATACGTTCCATCAGTTTGCCGACACAGATCAGTAGGCTGATAGGCCTGTATCCATTTGGATCTGTTTTGTCCTTTCCTTTTTTTGGTACTGGTACCAGTACTGCGTCTTTCCATGCCTGGTGTACAATACCCCTTTTTTAGCTTTGGTTCAGGACTGATAACAGTTTACTCTTCGCTGTTTGGCCCAGCCCCATCAGAATTTCGTTTGTTATCCCGTCTTTTTCCGGAGATTTCCTTTTCTTTAATGTTCTCATGGCCTCTTCCATTTCACTCATTGTTAATTTAGCAATCATATGCTCTTCAGGTGCCGTATTGATGTTGTCGTGCCCCTTTTTCTCCTCACTAATGTATGTATGCCTATCTGCAGGGACCTCGATGTGGTTTGCTCTGTCATAGTGTTCTACAAAAGTGTTTGCGGCTTTTTTTCCAGTGAGCAAGTTTTCGCCCTGCTTGATGGTAATTTGTTTGTTTGAAGGGGTTTCGTCATTCATGGCTCTGACTAGTTTCCATAGCTTGTTCCCTTCTTTGTCTAGGTTGAGGCTTTCAGTTTTGTTTTTCCAGCTCTCTCTTGCTGTTTGGTTTAGAGTGTATTTGTATTTCGCCGTGGCGGCTTTGAGGGCGATGTTTGCCTCCATAGATTGTTCTCGCTCTGCCATGTTCCTAGCATTTGTTACGGCATCTTCCGCTTTCTGCAACTCATAATTCCAGTAGTGCTTATATTTTTTCCTAGCTCCTCTAGGGATGGTTTCAGACGCGGTTGCATTATTACTTTGCTTAGGCTTTCCACCATGGGCTTCATTTTGTTGTTTCGTGTGTTGATTGTTTCACACAGCCCATCTGTCAGGATTGCAAATCTGTCCCAGTCGGCTCGTTTGTAATTCCAACGTGGGAGCGGTTTTGTTTCCTGTGGGCCTACTTCCATATTAATGTCTAGCCTGATCGGCCTGTGGTCGCTACCTGCCAGTTCGTTTAGCACCTGGCGGTCTATTTTATGGTGTATACCGATCCTGTATAATAGATTTCGTTTTTGTCCTCATGTGTGATTCTTAGGCTAGAAATCACCTGGAGGCGCCCATCTCCTCTCCAAGCTGCGGTGGGCCAACATCTGCAAGTAACCTGAAGGAGCATGTCCCCCCAGGCGAGCCATTGCTTCGTTAGCTTAGAGCCTCATGATTCTAGTTGCCCAGTATCTATCCTGAGGTGGTAAGGTTGGCTTGTGAGCTCACTTTAATCGACAGGCTACTAATTTGACTTTTCACTCTTCTAGGGAAGAGCTAGCCGACCTCAGCGCCACTGGAATGCGCCGCCAAGCATGAGCACACCTTACACCTTCCGGTCATGGCACGCAATTTCCAAGCAGGTCGTGCACACCAACCAAGGACTGTGCGCAATCCGTAGTGACATCCTTTCCAACAACGCATTTTCTATTACCCATGAAGAACAGATATTGTATCTCCTAATTCCGATACAATTTACACACATAGGCTTCCTGTGAATAGCGTAGGACTTGCTAGAAAATGATCGTCACACAACACCGCGTCCCCACACGAGATGTGGACCGAACAGACCACACCATTATCGCAGACCATGAGAGCAGCTGTTGCTTGGTCGCCATCTTACCGGAAGTAATATAGTATAGCAATATCAAAATTTAAAAAAATGGAAAAGCTAGGGACTGACGGGGTGGCAACAGAAATGATTAAGCACTTTAGAGTTGCATGGGATTCAAAACGGCTTCATATATCCAATGCCAGTTGGACCTCAGGCTCAGTCTCTCTAACCTGCAGATAAGCAATTATGATGCCGCTCCTAAAAAAAGGGAAAGACAATTTCCCAGCATCTAATTATAGACCAATCAGCCTTACACGTTGGCCTTGTAAATCAATGTAACGTATCATTAATCTGAGGATGCAGTGGTACCTTGATAGTGAGAACATCCTTGTGTCACAGCAAGCGGGTTTTTGAAACTGCTTCTCTACTGAGGACCAATAAACGTATCTCACCCAAGAGGTTGATGATGTTTTCCAAGACAAGAAACTGGTACTAGCAGTATGGACATACCTCGGGAAAGCATTTGACAAGGTATGGGAAGAAGGGCTCCTGAATAAACTGAGAAACAATAAAGTACAATGTAGGATGTACAGATGGTTAAAAGCATACCTGCATAATAGAAGAACCAGAGTACTTCATCTTCTTCTTCTTCTTCGTACGCAGTCAGACAGTAACCATTATTTTTTCGAAAAAAAGCGGCAGTAATCCTGAGGCTGTCGACACTGCCATAGAGCTTGTCTTGCAGTTCCACTGGGGATGGCCACATCTGCTCTCGCTGATCCTCGTATGTCGGGCAGTTCTGCAGCAGATGTTCAGCGGTCATTTTACCGGTACAGCACGGGCATTCGTCGGTACCACCTATCTTCAATTTGTTGAATAGGTGGTACCTCAGTCTATTGTGGCCAGTGCGAAGTCTGAAGACAACGACCTGCTCTTTTCTGTTTAACTGGTAATAGGCATCGTTTTTGGTGTAACCAGTATGTTCGGTTTCCCATTTGGTCATGTATCTGGCTTTGATAAGCCGTTTTGATTCTTCGTAGGTCATACTAGTATCTGTTTGTGGTAGTCTAGCACCTTCTTTTGCCAGTCTGTCTGCCTCCTCGTTGCCTTGGATGTTGCAGTGTGATGGGACCAGAGTACAACTAGATGGACTGAAGAGTAAGAACATGTTACTACGCTACGGTGTACCGCAGGGTTGTGTGCTTTCCCCTGCACTTTTCAGTCTTCATTAAGACCTGACTTCCGAACTGCAAAGTGGAATGAAAATGGCAATGTATACGATGACCTAGTGATATGGTGCACTGATGAATATGCAACAGTCGAAACCAAAATGCTACAATGACAATGAACAATATGCCTTAACCATGTTGGCAAATACATTGTGTGTTAGCATCAACACAGGGAATTGCAGCACTAGGCTCTTCACACTCTCTCCAAAACAAAACAACAAAACGCGGGAGACATCACAATAGACGGAGAACTACTAAGAGAAGATAAACAACCCATCTACCTTGAAGTTAAATTTGATGATATACTGACTTGGAGACAACACGTCAACAAGGCAGCAGGAAAAGCCAGCAAGAAGTTAGAAGCCGGAGAGAAAATACTTAGCAGTGTTTACCAACATGGCATACGACCACATCTGAAATATCGATCAGCTGGCTGGTGTCCAGCATCAAAAACTATATTGAAATAGTTATATAATGTATGAAATCAGGAGCTAAAGGTTATTACAGGGACACTTAAATAAACTTCTATAGTGGAGATGGAGAAACTAGGAATGATGCAAAAGCAATAGGGGAACGTAGAGACACAACGATGCTAACCAAGCCATAACGTTTGAACTGTATGTCGAGTCATTCAATGAAGGATAGATTCCAGAACCTACCAAATGGACAATTTGTAAAAAGTAGCTTTATTCACTAAGCCAAACTACTTCGTAGACACGCCCCATAACTGCCTGCAATTGATATTCCTTTAACAATTGTGCCAGAATAAACACTCTGGAGAGAGCAGCATAGACTATCAGTACGAGTCCAAACAACCATTAAGGGAATGTTATGCAAGGAGGAACAGAACAGTGCAGAGTAAGACAATTGCTCTCAGTTTCTTAGATAAAGAATATTCACATGATATATGGGTATACACAGATGGGTCAGCACATAATGCAGTCAAGAATGGAGGAGCAACAGTGTATAAGGAATACACAGATACCACCATGGAAACATTTGCAGCACTAAAAGAAAAACGTTGCATAAGTATGATGCAGAGATACAAGCAATGAAATTGGGGACGAAAAAATGTATGAACATCAATCTTGGCCTGTGGAAATTATGCGAAATGCAGAACCGGTATTCCATACAATATCATCCAAGAAGCCGTCATATGTTCACGTTTTATTGTCAACATTGAGCAACCAGCCCAGATTGACGATCCAGTGGATACCGTCTCACTGCGGAATACCACTAAATAAGAGAGCTGACTCACTGGCGAGGGTATGTGCCACAGAGCAGCAACCATATGTACCAGTTACATTCAATCAAAAGAGGATTAAATCAGTTAGAGAACTCCTAACACAAATACAAAATGACTATCACACTATTAATAGGCAAGAGCAGATTATCATACTGATCCTTAGAACTGGCCACAGCCGACTGCGCAGGCAAATGCATATACAAGTTTAGATTTGCAGCTCAAGTATGTGTACATGTGGACAGGCAGCCCAGACTGCGGAGCATATACTTCAGGACCCTCCAGAGTATGAAAGACTGAGGCGGATATATTGACCAAGAGAAACAACATTGGAAGGGAAACTATATGGACCTATGTGTGAGCTGCAGAAGACAATGAGGTTCATAGAAGAGACACCTTCGCAGATTTAGACATACTACAAGAGAACGGATGAAGAAAAAAAAGAAGGTGAATGTGATCATGAAGTGTCCAGGATATGTTCTAAACTGAAAATGGGATACACGAATTGGGTTTTTGAATGCTAAAGTCAGGAATGAGATTGGCAAACTCAATATGTTTATAGTTTAAAAAGTTGCACTCTAGATTATATATCATAGACATACGAATAGGAAATTACATGGGCAGGAACAGGTATAATAAAGTCAACAACAACAAAAACTGTTTTCTACACTGGAAGAGAGGTCAGACAACGCAGTTAAGATATTGTCATTATTATTTAAGGAAAAGAAGAAAACATTGATATCAAGGAAACCAATGTTAGACAAATAATAGACTGTTAAGAATGAAACTATCAGGAGCAACCTTTACACATACGCATATCCACCAACTAACATTCAAATCTTCAATTAACCATAGCAACAACACAAACAACAGGTAGATCACTTAATGATCAGCACCAGATGTAGACATTATCTACAAGATGTGAACGTGAGATGAAGGGTGGGTGTAGGCAGTGATCATCACCTAATAGTAGCATATAACTAATATGTAGATCAAGCTACATGTATAAAGGTAGCAAAGTAAAGGGCATATAGTATAGCAACACTGAAAGACATCTCAGCATAGAACGCTTTACTAGCAGAAGTGACGAGGCAGGTTAAAGCACTAACTAAAAACGTGCACCAAAATTTCAACAATATTCAGAGAATGCAGAAAAGCATGTTTGGTTATCTGTGAAATTACAAGAATGAATAAAACCAGATATATTGGGTACCATAAATGACATTAAGTGCAATCACTCCAAAGAAGGCTCTGTGTACCATTCTAACAATATCAGTCCGTCATAGATCAATATTGTTATCTAACTGTATTGGATATCATCATAATTATATATGTACTTAAGAGATAAATGTTATATCTAACTTTGGTTACCAAGATATTATCATCAAACCTGTCAATACTGACAGCGCGGTAATAATTTGAGGCTAGGGCATGTACAGCCATAGATCCTCATGTGCGTTAAGTCCATGATTCACTTCCATACAACAGGATACAAATTCTAATCGAATCACTTAGACTTGTTAGACAAAAGTAATTGACGTGACGATAACAAATGGGACTTAATAGACGAATCCGAGCAGAGAATCTTCTCATAGAGTATGTGCAAGAAAAATCCGGACTCTTCCCGTTGCTGCATGGTGTGTCTGCCCAAACGCTAATTCCTGCATGTGTGCAATCAGCACATGTATTCCCTGCCAGTTCCCTTCTCTGCACACGATCCATAGCCTCATGTTCCCATGCTTCCAAATCGATGCCTGCATCATTTACATACCGCTTGCATACATCTGTGTACAAAAGTAGTGACCAGGTCCGATGCCTTTTTTTTCAATTGGGCGTCCCATAAAGACAATCCTTTGGTATTCTACCATCCTCCATCATCCAAGTGTGTCCATGCCATTGGAACCTTTCAATACTAAGCATGGAAAAGACATTGACAGTGCATGCTCTCTCCTATATTACTGCGCTGGTGGTCCTGCCCCTTAACTACCATAATTCTGCACAGACGGCTATGAATGCTGTTTAGACTCCTCTCCTCTTGCATGTAGGTAGACCATGCTTCACTTACATAAAGAAGGTTGCTGAGGACACACGCCTTGAAAACAACAGTTTTTGTTTACAGTTACCTTTTTATTCACCCTGCCCCGGTTTGTTTATCTGTTCATTATTGATGTTGCCTTGCCTATCCTAATAATGTTTACTTGGTCCAGGGATAGTTTCTCATTGACTGAAGATCGTAGGTACCTAAAGTGGTCTACTACATCGAGCTCTTCATCCTTAATGGAAATTACTCGTGGCTTGTTAGCACTCTGAACCATAACTTGTATCTAATTTGTGCTCATTGTTTGTTTTATTTTTTTAATAAATCCAGTCCGGATACTTTTCACACCTCGTAGTATGAAATCAAATGAGTCACAAATGCACAATAGTCTGTCTCTAAAAATAAAAAAAAATAAAAACAGAACATAATAAATCCCAATTGCAAATGTATGCGGCTGAACAACATTCTACATTAATAGGTGATCCCATTTATTGGCACATGACATGGACAACTCAGATTGAGAGAGCCCAAATGAGAGCAAAGCAAATAATGGCAATAATGGGGAAATTTGCTAGCACGGGTTGAGGAGAAGACGAGAGAATACTAAAGAAACTATACACTGGAAGAGTGAGACCAGTCGTCGAGTATGGCATTGCGGCATGACAACAGCAACAAAGTATAATTTGTTTATGAAAATCAACAGGCTTTACAACTAAGTCATGATACTTATAACAGGAGACATCCAGTCAATTCCAATTGTATAGCTTGACAATATTAAAAACCTACAATCAATGAACAATAGAAGAGATAGCAGCAAGCAGAGAAAGTAGCAGGACTGCCTGAGCACCTACTGCATCAGATATTGAATGGATTTGAAAATAAGCGAATTCATCTGAGTAATGTTGTAGAAATTTCCAAAATAAAGATGATAGAAGGCCCTTTTGAACGCTATAATTAACAACAATGATCATTCTTACTGTATGTAAATGCACCAGGAATGAGCAGTTCTTTCCAGAGGTGATAGAAAATATACAAGGTATCGGGAACAGAACAGTCAGACTGAAAAAGAAAGAAGAGTCATAACAAATATATATATATATATATATATATATATATATATATATATATATATATATATATATATATATATATAGAGAGAGAGAGAGAGAGAGAGAGAGAGAGAGAGAGAGAGAAAGAGAGAGAGAGAGAGAGATAGAGAGAGACAAGAATTACGCAAGCACAGACTATTCCAGAACTGAATGTCTATTTTTGAAAGACACTCACGTGTCATCACTTCACAACCATAAACTTTAAATGTCCTGTTCTGTTCGGCAACTTGTGCTTTGACTTTAGCCCACACGCTCTACATGCTTTATATTTGCATGATATGCAGGTAGTCGTAGAAACGTGGGACAGTACTCTACAATTATTTTGTCAATGTGATACAACTTTGTCTTATTTGTCTTCCTCACAACGACGCGGACTTCAATGTTGTCAAAATTATCTTCTTGCTGAGCTAGCCATCTCCTAATTTGAGAATTGTGTATTTGATTCAGTTGGTACTTTGTCTTCCTCTCATACTGCATTGTGTAATGGTGCATTATATATATATTACTAAGCATACCGGTTTTTTTCAGAATTGGAAGCATATAATTCGACTCCAATTGCCTGAGAATGTCTTCATTTATTTAACTGTGCTAATCGCAACCGTCATGTTGACGTTGGCCAGCACGGGAAGCATGATGATGTCACAGTTTATGTAATAAACACATACCAATAAACAAGCTAGAATATGTTTGTCCTCCTCATATGCACATGTCTTGTGGTGCTGCTGTAGATCACTGACAACATGGTCGGTGGGATACCGAATTTCTTCCAAGGTGAATGAAGCTCCTTACAGCCGAAGTAGGTCGACCAGTCGACATTTATCGTATAATGCAAGCATTGTAGGTGGACAGCTGTGTGTTGAAGACAGCAGTGAAGGACTGGACGAGAATGTGTAAGGAAGGATATGAGCTAACAAAAGATCGTCCTTGGCCGAGTCAGACAAATGTTGTTAATACCGAAGAAGTCATCACCAAGATTCTTGCAGTAATATATGTGGGCTGTCTTCAGAACTTCTTTATGCTAACTAAGGAATTATATTTGTTGTTTTGAAAAGATAAAATGGTGATTCAGAAGAAACTGAAGTATCAGAAGGTCTATTCACAATGGATTGCACGTATACTGCGGACCACCATAAGTAAGAACGAAAGGGAGGTAGAATTTCAACCACTTGGAGCGTTACGAAGTTACGGGTGAAGCATGTCTGTCAAGGATAGTTGGAGACGATAAGTATACATAAAAACAGAGAACATCAAACGGAAACATGCAGGATTTTAGAAAACACAAACACTCAAGTTACAGGTTTTTCCTGGTGTAGTTATGTTGACAGCATCTTTTTTTACCATGGAAGGATTTTGCTGGTAGACATTAAAGAGCGTGCATGAACATAAATGCCACCCACTACATGGATGCAATGGACCATCTCCATTATTGGCATAACGAATAAGCGTAATTGAATTGGATGTGATTATGTAGCTCGACAATGCTCATCTGCATGTCACGGGAAACTGCCCACATCCAGCCAACAGTCCCGAACAACCCAGTCAACAGTCTTCAACCACCCAACCAACAGTCTTGAACAACAAAGACCAAAAAAACCCAGCCAACAGTCCCGAACAACCCAGCCAACAGTCCCGAACAACCCAGCCAGCTGTCCCGAACAACCCAGCCAACAGTCCCGAACAACCCAGCCAACAGTCCCGAACAACCCAGCCAGCTGTCCCGAAAAAACCCAGCTAAGTCTTAAACAACTCAGCCAACAGTCTGGAACAACCCAGCCCAAACAACCCAGCCAACAGTCCTGAAAAACCCAGTTAACAGTCGTGATTAACCCAGTCAACAATCTTGAACAGCCCAGTCAACAGTCCTGAACAAACCAGGTAACCGTCCAGAACAACCCAGTAACAGTGTGCAACGACCCAGACAACATTCTTGAACAGCAAAGCCCGAACAACCCAGCCAACAGTCTCGAACACGCCCGCCAACAGTCTTGAACAACCCAGCCAACAGTTTTAAACAATCCAGCCAACAGTCTAGAAGAAACCAGCTCGAACAAGCCAGCCAGCAGTCCAGAACAACCCAGTCAACATTCTTGAACAACCCAGCCCGAAAAAAAACAAGCCAACAGTCTGGAACTACCTAGCCAAGAGTCCTGGACAACCCAGTTAATTGTCCCAAACAACCCATTCAACAATCCTGAACAACCCAGCCAACAGTCATGAACAACCCAGCCAACAGTCCCGAACAACCCAGCCAGCTGTCCCGAACAACCCAGCCAACAGTCCCGAACTACCCAGTCAACAGTCCTGAACAACCCAGCCAACAGTCATGAACAACCCAGCCAACAGTCCCGAACAACCCAGCCAGCTGTCCCGAACAACCCAGCCAACATTCCTGAACAACCCAGCCAACAGTCCCGAAAAAACCCAGCTAACAGTCTTTAATAACCCGGCCAAGAGTCTGAAACAACCCAGCGTTCTCGGGATCTCGTTCAGAGATCTAATCTCCAATCTTGAAACCAGAGAACGCACTCTTATTAGAGATGTCGTGGAACCTGCGTTGTCTCATAATTACCACTGGGCTGGTCACGTGGCGCTCATGCAAGATGACGGATGGACACTCAGAACGACGTTTTGGTGGTCATATGAGTGTACACGACCACGCGACCGCCCGTCCATACGATGGTAAGATGATATGTTGAGGAACATAGGTCTGAAATGCCACAACACGGCGAAATTTCGGCCTGTACATGACGTTGTTGACTACCTCGCATACGGCACACCTGTCGGACTGAAATCGAGGATATTGCAATGTTTTATAGTGTACTAATATTAATTATATTTCATTCAGGCAAAACTATTTTACAAATAAACATGCTTTTAAAAAGTAAGAAATTAAAATAAATGTGGAAGAAGAAGTATCATAAGAACGTTTTAGAAATTTAAAGCGTCTACTTCTTCTCCGATCATTACTCACAGACTGAGACTCTGGATTCATCAGACTATTGTGCCGTCCTTTTCAGCCTCTCAATTCTGCAGCACAATTTTCTCTTGGGGAGAGTCAGCGTTGTCGTTATACTTTACAAATATGTGCGCAATCATGAAGTACATGTACAGCTGTCATTTTTGCCAGGTCACAGTAACATAGGCTGATGGCCACTGTATTGAATGCGGTGTCCATGTGGTATCTCATGCTGTTGTGGCGAGTTTGCAGATGTAGTTTGATAACGTGGACTTGTCTGGACAGTTGGTATTATCTGACATTTGTGTAGTATTTGCGGAACTTCCTTATACTTTACATTGTATTGCCTTTTTTTTTATAGCATTTGCTTCTTTATAGTTGATCAGGTATTTTTCCTGTATCATTGTCGCTTCCTCTTTGGCTAGATTGTTGACACCTCGTTTCCCCTTTCGTTTCAGTGTAATGGTGTCCAGTATATCTCTGTCTTCAAACACCCGTGACACATTTTCACAACGGCTGTCTTCAATTTATTCAGTTCAGCGTTCTTGTCACATTTAAGTGCTGGTATACCTGACTGTCTATCAGTAAGTATCATACGTTTCCCATGTGTGTGGTTTTTGTATTGAAGCGCCATTTTGTCTGCGGTCTTAAGATTTTTAATTTCGGATCTGAAGATGCAAAATAACTTGGCTGTAACAATAGACGGCTACACTCCCAGCATGTGTTGTTTGATCACCACGCTTGCTTCTCTGTTCAACCTAGTAATTTATTTAAGAAAGCTGAGCCATATGTAAAAGCTATTGTAAACCTGTCTGCTGATTATTTAACGTCTATGTACTCTTCTGTTGTATATTGTTCCCCAAGGTATGTCTGCACTCTTCTTTCATATACCCATTTTATTGTGTCTATTAGCTCTGAGCGTGTTGATTGAAAGAGACTTGGTTTTATTTGTTGCATCACTGGGTTCTTGAGTATCAATTACATTGGAGTTTGATGAAAAGTTGCTTCTTGTATATCTCCTTTTTCCTGATCATTCATTGGTGCATTGTGTGGCCTGGGAAACTCGTGAATTTCTCTACCTGCAGCATTAGTTTAATATCCTGTCTTTCATCCATTGACCGGAGGTCTGCGATTATTTCTAGTGCATCAGTGGGTGTGGATGTGATGGCTCTAGTGATAGTGGTTTATGTCTGGACTATTTTTAACTATTAAAAGAAGATAATAGCTCATCAAAGCCGAATATGTGTCTCACTCAATGCACTTTAATAAACACAATTTTTCATACTTTGCCCTAATAGAAAAATCCTCCCAATAATTGCTAGTAACTAATACATGGGGCATGAGTTAAATTAAACGACAAGAATGATTTGGTTTCAATGACTTTACAGTACAAAATGTTTAACAATTTTCAAAATACAAAACCAATATTGAAAAATTACAATTTAAAATATATTTGTGAACATACTGTAACATATTTTGAAGCTTTTCTGTTAATCTTATTAATTGTATCATTCACATTTGTATTTGAATTCTACACATTTTAATTGTCATGCTCACTAATATGAATAATACCTACAGTGATCAGATGGTGAGTATTGATCTCATTACATTTGATTTAATGAAGTTAAGACAGTTCTTAAGAACTCAATACAAATCAGCAGCATACATTATGAGATGACATTGTTAATAATTAAACTTTACTTTAATTTAAAAACAACATGCTTTTTCTGGTCATAAATGTAAATAAATAAGTTAAAATGATATAAATAATAATGTACATTAGCTAGCTTAAAAGTCACAAATGACATGTGTAATTTTAGGAAAACAGGATAGAGTATATACTTCATCAAAATGGCCAATCAAGCTAAACACATTTACAAGATACTGTTGTTGAAGAACGTGTTGGTGTTACAGCGGTAGTATCTATATCTCAAAAAACAAAAGCTATGCAACTAAAATAAATGTGTATACCAGTACTTAAACAATATTAGACGGATGAAATTAATTTCAGTATGAAGATGATAATAACCATCATTTCTGGACAATGATTTTTTCCTTGATAAAGTAAACATTTTAACAAACATGCAATCCTTTGTGACATAAACATGTATGATTGCTTCTACAGCAGGTTTCCAGCAGATTATTCACCTCATTACTGCAATAGCTACCTTAATCGTCAGCTCTAAATTATACATCAGTTACACAGTAGCAAACTACCTTACCTGCTGCAATGATACAGGTGCTGCGTGTGATGTAGTCATTCATAAATCAGACTAAATAGGATATTGTCACTTTCACTGTGCCATGTTTTATATATATAATACAAATGTAACGCATGATATTTGGTTTTGAGAAACATCTATTTCATCTATGGCAATTCTGGGATAGCAAGATGAGGCTGTGTTAGAAAATCACAACTTTATTTCACTATATTCTATTAAACCGCTACTACTGTCACACAAGCCAGTGTCCAGCACAGATGGGTTAGTATTGATTGTTAGCACAGAAGGTTCAGCATTCACATCTGATCAGAGGTACGGAGGGGAAAACATTATTTTATTCACATGCTCAAACTTTTTCGGATTTAAAAAGAGGCTTTATAATATTTTAAAAACATCGACATTTCATCACACTTAAAATTAAGATCAGAAATATGAACTCATCATGACTAATTGGCTGCTTTTATCTTATTTCAGATTATGATAGCATTCGATAGATGTTTTGCCTTAAGATGTATCAAAAACAGTTCTCTGCAACCAGTAGTATTGACCAAAATAGCATGTATTTTCTCTAAGCTATAAATGTTTTGGGGATCATCAATAAATCCCAAGAAGGTGAATTTAACGTGAAATTAAAATAAAGGCTGACAATAAAGAATGTACATCAATTTGATGTATACATGCATTAACACATGTTGACTCTCATTTTTAGCTTATTTGTTTTTTGCCTGGATGATAATTAATCGTGTGCATTGTGGACTGAGTACAGTGCAACACAAGAGAGGATGAAGTGTGAACAACCAGCGAGTGACAAGAACCATCAACATCAACACTGTTGCCCATTTCTTGATATGCTGAGCACTGTCTCGAGAACGAAATAAAGTTGATTCTTAGGAACAATAACTTAATCAATAATAACACATGAGGCACATTACTCCCTGCTGGTGAAGCTAAACTACATATGGCAGAATTCAGTTTAAAAGTAGGGAAGACTGTCACTGTTTACACACATTTTAACTTTTGAAATAGCAAATTATCTAAGATGAGAAGTACTTTTTGACCCAAATGTCAAATTGTTTATCATGGCAGACATCTTAATGGATTCTAAAAAAACATGATCAAACCGTTACTCTCAACTTCTACACTATAATGACACTTACAGGATATTGAACTTCTTGGCTATTATCTAAATAATTTCAGATCAATCATCGTTCTACCATTCATTGTCAAGATGTTATCATCAAACCTCCAAATATTAGTGGCACTTTTGTTATTTGGAGCTATGAAATGTACAACTGTATATCATTTTGTTTGATTAG
This sequence comes from Ariolimax columbianus, assembly GCA_036924085.1. NCBI lineage: Eukaryota > Metazoa > Mollusca > Gastropoda > Stylommatophora > Arionidae > Ariolimax > Ariolimax columbianus. The sequence continues at coordinate 6,085,727 of JAVGWX010000019.1, read as the reverse complement.
TGAATGTCCATGATTCCCTTCCATATGACAAAAAATGATTCTTCATAACACTTACAATGTTCACATTTCTATCGATCTAGATTTGATTCAGGGAAAGTCCACCATGTTGTTGAAAACTTTTTTGGTATGGGTTGAATTATTTAATTCATAGCCGCATCTCCTTTCTGATATTATTTGAGATTCTAGGTACATGGTTCTCATCTGGTGTTGCTACTTCTCCCTTCTGATATTATTTGAGTGTCTATATAAATGTTATTTTAACTAATTATTAGGCATCTGCTATCTTGATATTATTCAAATTCCATACAAATAAAAGACCTGGAAACAATATCAGGGTTGCAACCAATATGATATCATTCGATTGAATTATCAATCTCGATATGTCTAGGCCAATCAAAATAGCTACGTCCGCTATGCACGATCTCCGACGTGTGTGAAGTAATGACAATATCTTTCTTGGCATAAACATATGCATCTACCAGTCATGGGTGGTCCCGGTCCAGCTTTAGGGCTCCGAAACCTGGACACTGCTGCAACATGAGATGTCGAGACCAGAGACTTTCCACATGCGCCACCAGCGGCGTATCCTTGTCATCCGATTGCATGACTACATCCACAACGTGGAGGTCTCTGCTAAGACAAGCTTCCACACAATCTCAGAAACATTTGACCGACGCAGAATATCTTTGTTCGGTAATGGTGAACGATTAGACCAGGAAATACTGGCCCACAAAGTACAACACAAATCGTTCCTTAGTTCCAAAAGTCCTCTCCCGGCCGACTGGAGGCGCAGCAGAGGTTGTCCCTGCACAGTATGACTCCAACACATGTCAACCTCCTTTTCCAAACTAGACGAGGCCTGGAACCACAGTTGTGGGTCAATGATGTAGCCGGCCGATGAAACGGACCTTAGACACCTAAGCGAAAATTATTATTAATATATCATTTTTTTTTCCAATTACTGGAACGTAATCACTGTATGCTTATGATCATGTTTTATAAGATCCCCCCAATACTGGATCTCCTGGATACCCAAATCTAATACAATTAGTTATGCAAATTGTTACCTAGACTTAAAAAGATGAACAGGTCAATGTTTGAATAATGTGTTTCCTATAATCAATCATGCTATGTGTTCTTGACCCGTCTTTCAGTATATCACCCCTTTCATTACATGGCAATTGAATTATATATTAAAACAACTAATTAACTGAGTTATACCTAGCTGGAAAATAATAGTACTAATGTAACCTTCCAATCATATTGTAAATGGCGATTAAAGTGTGTTGTGCTATAAATATATCATGCAAAAATAATTCCTAAAGTAACCACCACTGCAAAAGCTCAAATACAGATTTCCAGTAAAGGGGGCAGTTATAATAAATCAAAAAAGGTAAAAAGTCATCATCGTTTTCGGACAATTAATTCTGAGACACAACTATGCAATGTTCTCACCGTATATATGTGGAAGGAAAACGATGCTGGGGCTGTGAAGTTTAGTACCATTAGTATGTTCCCACTCTCCACGAAGACGTCCTTCGCTGTGTCTAAGAAGTGATGCAGTTACGAACATAACGTGAGCTGAACCGGTCTTGGAATCTATATGTGTACAGTAACAATTTGAGGTTGAACTATTGCTGCAACTATCAGGCCTAATGGAAACGTGACAAATCTGGAAAGAAAAATTAAGAAATTTGAATGAACCACAACAGAAAACAAATATGTTTGACCTCTAACATACTCTCATCATTAATATAAATATGAGAAACATTAACATACACTTTGTGAAGATCAGAAACATTATATTGAATACGTCTGAGAGAAATAGTTATAGCCATGAACAAATTAATTTCCCAAAAAATTATACAACAGACACTAAGCAATAGGAGCTACAATTGCAAAACAAATGGTCGCAAATACATCCTGGGAAGTAGAACTAACCGTCATCAAGAGTAAATATGACAACGTCACGAGCGTAATACCTATACACGGCAACAAGGGAAAGTGGTTTCCAACTACTGTCGGTGTAAGGCAAGGATGTTTATTAGTACTAACTCTTTTCAACTTTTTTCTGGAACGAATTGTCACAGATACCCCAAGAGGTCACCAAGGAACGAATTGTCACAGATACCCCAGGAGGTTACCATGGAACGAATTGCCACAGATACCCCAGGAAGTCACCAAGGAACGAATTGCCACAGATACCCCAGGAGGTTACCATGGAACGAATTGCCAGAGATACCCCAGGAGGTCCCAAAGGAACGAATTGTCACAGATACCCCAGGGGTCACCAAGAAACGAAGGGTGAGGGCACGATTACGAGCCTACGTTTTTCCGGCGATGTAGATGTCATAACTGGAAGTGAAGTTGAAGTTCCTTAACTACCAGACTTGAAACTGCATTTTTTTAAAAACGGGATAGAAATAAATCCTGGAAAGACACAACAGAAGTAAATTTCTGTACAGCTTTTATATATATTGCAAACATATAAACACCGGTATTCAGTTTAAATATATGGGATCTATAATTTGAGCCGAATTGACGAAGGCAAAGCTAAGAACCAGATATGCGTAACCAATGTTGATACTCTCATCAATGAAACCGTTATTGAAAAATAAATCCATCGCACTCAAAACCAAGATCAATCTGATAAAAACGATGATCTTCTAAGTATACATGTACGCACGTGAGACCTGGAAACTGAATACGGAAATGGAGCTAAACATCCAGGCGATGGAGATGAGATGTGAAACAGTTCCAGCCAGAGCATGATCGTTTAGGGTAGGGGTAATTTGGTCAACAACAAAAGTACCTGAATCTGTGCAAAGGTCACTGTCCGTCTCGACACTATGCCACGTTCACTCACCGTCTGGATACTAAATCAACAAAGGAAAACAGGGGGTTGGAGGAATGAATGTGTCTAGCACAGGTAGGGTCTAGATGCTGACCACCCACGGGTTAAGATTTGGGTAGTGTGGGATTAGTGACAGATCGAGGCTAGCAGAACTTGTTGCGAAATTTTGAGTGACATGAATTCAGAGTGATTCGTGCAAAAAACAACTAAATGGAGGTAGATCAAAACTAGGCGATTGCTGGATCAGACATCCCCAAGATGATGATTGGACAGCTTTGATACTGATTGAGACTATATAATACTAGACAACGTTTAACTCAAGCAGACTGGCCATGGAGATAGAGACATAAATATAGCTAGAAGTATGTGTAGCTTACCGACTTCATAAAAGAGCGATTGATAGGCTGTTTGACGAATGTTAGTGATAAAGTGTGGACTACAGGGATGTAGAACCAGCATTGCCTTTGAGTTTTGGCCAGTCGCTCTATGAGGTGTGTGTTTCGCGCTCTGTATCTATAAGAGACCTGAATGGGTGTTGTAAGTGCAGGAATGATGTATGCCCTTAATGGTTACACGAGTGTACAGATCAACTATAAGAGATCTGGATGTGTGTACGTGAATCGATTGAGTGTGTGATCACAAGTGAGTATAAGTTGAATATATTGAATTAAAAATGTCAGTATCACCTGACTGAGGGAATCTGAGTGTGAGTTAATGCACAGAATACGATAGAGAAGACGAGTTTATTAGAGTGTTGAGGGTGCAGAAAAGGGTACGAGAGTGTGCTGATAGAACTGGGTTGATGTAGTCTGGAGAGACATTCTTCTTCTTCGTACGCAGTTAGACAGTAACAATTATTTTTTTCGAAAAAAGCGGCGGTCATCCTTAGGCTGTCGACACTGCCATAGAGCTTGTCTTGTGGTTCCACTGGTGATGGCCACATCTGCTCTCTCTGATCCTCGTATGTCGGGCAGTTCTATAGCAGATGCTCAGAGGTCATTTTCTCGGTACCACACGGGCATTCGTCGGTACCACCTATCTTCAATTTGTTGAATAGGTGGTACCTCAGTCTATTGTGGCCAGTGAGAAGTCTGAAGACAACGACCTGCTCTCTTCTGTTCAACTGGTAATAGGCATTGTTTTTGGTGTAGCCGGTATGTTCAGTTTCCCATTTGGTCATGTATCTGGCTTTGATAAGCCGTTTTGACTCTTCGTACGTCATACTAGTATCTGTTTGTGGTAGTCTTGCACTTTCTTTTGCCAGTCTGTCTGCCTCCTCATTGCCTTGGATGTTGCAGTGTGATGGGACCCACTGTACCACTACCCTTTTTGGTGCGGACTGCTGGCACAGTTTGCAGAGTGCTGCTATCAAGTCATTAAGCTCAGTGTTTTTCTGGCTTGTTAGCTCTGTGACTATGGCGAGAGCATCTGTAAGCAGGACTATATGGCTTTCATTTTCTTTATGTGTCACTATTTCTTCCACTGCCGCCCTCAGTGCCTCTGCCTCCGCTCTGAAATTGCTTGTGTACTTACCAGTAGCGAATGACAGTGTTATTTTTCTGCCATTTGGTAGGTTCAGGAATGCTCCTGCCCCTCCGTTCTGTGTAGTGTTTGTTACAGAACCGTCGGTGTATGCATGGGTCCAGTCCATGCTTGGGTAGTTTTTCGATATAAAGCTTAGGGTCGTATCTCTCCTATCTTTTTCAGTCTGGCAGTTTTTGTTTCCAATACCTGGTATATTTTCTACCACCTCTGGAAATATATCTGCCTCCAGGTAGGTTTTCGTACAGTAGTGATGGGTTTTGGTGTTGTTAGTGCGTTTATGGGATCTTCGTGCATCTTTTGCTTGGCTATTTCTGCAAAGTTTCTCCGCTTTAGTTTCCAATTTCCCAAATTGTTTAGTCTCTGTTGCATTGGATGGTCAGTCAGTCTTCAGAGTTTCTCTGACTGCAGCTGGGCTCTGCAGTCTCTTCTATCGGTCATGGGTTGCAGCTTTGTAATCATTTCAAGTTCTACAATTGGCGTTGACTTCACGCCTCCTGTTATAACTATCATGGTGGCTTGGTTTTGAAGTTTGCTAACTTTATCGAAGTTCGCCTTTGCTGCTGTTGTCCATGCCAAAATGCCATACTCGATAACTGGTCTCACTCTTCCAGTGTACAGTTTCTTTAGTGATTCATGGATGGCATTGACCATATCTTACTTTTTTGAGCCTGTCCTATACGCTAGGATGGCATCTGCAAAAGTCAACGTTCGCCCTGTCCCTGTGGGTTTTAATTATTATCACTTTTACTGCATAAATATTGAACAACATCTTTGAAAGCGGGGACCGTTGAGGGTGTCCTGGACATATTCGCCTCGGCTCTGATGTCCACGATCCCAGGCGTAGTGCAACTGTTCTTTCCATCAAGGCAGCTGACATCCAACTAACCAGCCACAGGTGTAAACCCTACTACTTCAGACATGTAATTAAAGTCCAAAAATTGACACGGTTTTAAGCGTCTTCCAGGTCGAGTGATATCGCGACTGTTTCTTGCTTTGACTGAAAACCCTCATTCGCATCATACGCAAATATCCCATATTTACTCCAGGTCGCATTGACTGTCATGTAGCTGCACAGTGTATCTTGTGGGATGCGCTCCTATTATAGAAAGACCGTTATTTTCTTAGCCACTATATTCTCTAGCAATTTGCTAGGAACATGGCAAAGATACATCCTTCACAAATGGAGGCATTCCCCTACGACCTTTCTCAGGGTTACGGGAAAGACGAGACAAGAGGACAAACATCACTACTCAAATGATTAAAACAGCAAGGTAAATAATTGGCTGCTACATGATAAACTTCAAAGTAAAGTATATATTTGAGAACGATAACAAAAGATACGGGATTTCTGTTAACATCAATAACACAAAGGTCAGATGAGGGGTGTCATGGGATTCACAGGCAGATGGGTCAATTGGACAGTTGATATCAAGTAAGACTATATCAAAAGGGGGAAAGATGTAGTGCAGAGAAAATAGTAAACCACTGGCAAATCACTCTCACTCTTGCTAAAGTAGACAGAAAGGGGCACGGTGAAGAAACGAACTTTGAATATTAAACATAAGAGAAATAATATACATACTGATAGGTTTGCGTGGAGAGAACCCATGGTGATAGAGTGAGATACACGATGCCAACATAGCCAGCTCTGAACTTACATGAAAACATCCACTATGAGAAAAGATATTGAAGCAGTTACAATAGACCAGGTTATGTTCAAGTCAATGTTATAGTAAGCAATATAGATTGGAAAATAGTTCCAGTGGGGACAATAGACATAATGGAGTCAATCAATAACGATCGGTTACACAATAAACGATAAATGAGTGATCTGGCGATTGCAGAAATTAGGAATGAAACATTGAAAGAGTTAACAAAGGCAAATGGTAGGATGGATCATACTTGAATGATAGAGGTACAGAACCTGTTAGCTAAAATACGTTTTTTTATATGTTTAAAGAGATTGAGTACAAATTGATCTGTCCGGCTAGAACTAATGGTTGTCCTGTTAAACAATACTCATTAACTGAGAAGATACCAGATCTCCTGCATTTACTACGATAATGTTTGCTGTTGCAAATATGTAGACAATAGAATAACCCAGTTAAGTGACAAAACAAATGGAAACTCAGAGGTCATTAAATAAACATAGTTTTGTGTTCCAACAATCGCAAAAACAAGTGTATTATAAGCACTTCGAAAACATACACACCAAACAGAAGAAAAAAAGAGTTTAGTGATAGGCAACGAGGATCCTAACAACGAAACACCAAGTGCCGGATGTGCCTTGTTACAATGAAGCACGTGAGTTAGCCAGGCTATTAGGCTGACTAGACACCCCACAAGTACTGAACTATTAATTAACCCAATACCCCAACTCTTTATTTGCAGCCATGCTAAACATTTGTTCCATCAGACCACGGACCTCTGAAATGAATGAACAAAATATTGGACTTGACGACAACCTAAACTATTTAGGTGTTTGTTTTGACCGTTTTTTAATGCAAGATTAATTTGCAATTCCAACAAATCGGGTTCAAAATCATTTTTATTCAGTTTAAATTGGCATGTCGGGAATTGTTCTCGGTACGACGACTTATCCATGAACAGAAAGGAATGCCAAAAAAAGTGTAATGTCGAACTGCCACAGTGGAACACATTAAAAACAAATACACACACGCATCCATACACTAGCCAACACGTCATTTAATCAAACAATTCTCAGACACAGAACTAATAATAGTAATGTCCGCTAAGACGTCATTGACCCGTTGATTGACCACTGACATGACTACGTGTTGCCGCTTGTTGTCAGGCCTCATTCAAAGCTGAAGGGAAGTCTGCCAACTGTCGGGGTCGATCTCCGGTGTGTACTTCTAATAACCAGGGATGAAGCTCTTGCACATTGTGGTTACGTGGTGAAAGTGTCGACCGTGGTCGCTGTAGACTTCTCGAGTGGAGCCGAGTATTCCACTGCCTTGGGGCAGGAGCGAGCGCAATGCGTATTGGTTCGCTTTCTATCTGGTGTTCTGTTTATATTTACTTAATCTCCGACCTATGGATATTGTACTTCATGCGGTGAGCATGGCTCAACTGAAAATACGGAGAAGAGAGAGTTGACATGAAATGTATATTGGAAGGGGAGATGACCGGATCGTCATCAGTCCGATGAGGGTGCCCCTTTAGTATTTCCTAGTGTTGCCACTGGTGATGGTTACATGTGCTTTCTCTGGTCCTCGTATATCGGGCGGTTTTGCAGTAGATGTTCAGCGGTCATTGTCTCGGTACCACAAGTGCATTCGTCAGTGCTACCTATCTTCAGTTTATTGAATAGGTGGTACCTCAGTCTATTGTGGCCTGTGCGTAGTCTGAAGACCACGACCTGCTCTCTTCTGTTCAACTGGTAATAGGCATCAGTTTTTTGTGTAGCCAGTATGTTCCAACATTTGTTTATATTTCTAAGAATTGACCGTCAATGCACTCCGAGCATACCCATAGGCGCTCAGTCTCTCTCTCCGCAAATGGCGTAGGTTAAGGACGCTGATGGTCCACATAGTTTGCTGGCTGTACACTCTCTTGCTGCGTCTTCTCGTTCACCACATATCACTTAATTTAGAAATGTTGCAGCATGTGGATTGCGATTTATTCATCTTCTTCTTCTTCTTCTTCGTTCGCAGTAAGACAGTAACCATTATTTTTTCGAAAAAAGCGGCGGTCATCCTGAGGCTGTCGACACTGCCATAGAGCTTGTCTTGTGGTTCCACTGGTGATGGCCACATCTGCTCTCTCTGATCCTCGTATGTCGGGCAGTTCTGCAGCAGATGTTCAGCGGTAATTTTACCGGTACCGCACGGGCATTCGTCGGTACACCCTATCTTCAATTTGTTGAATAGGTGGTACCTCAGTCTATTGTGGCCAGTACGAAGTCTGAAGACAACGACCTGCTCTCTTCTGTTCAACTGGTAATAGGCATCGTTTTTGGTGTAACCAGTATGTTCGGTTTCCCATTTGGTCATGTATCTGGCTTTGATAAGCCGTTTTGACTCTTCGTACGTCATACTAGTATCTGTTTGTGGTAGTCTTGCACTTTCTTTTGCCAGTCTGTCTGCCTCCTCATTGCCTTGGATGTTGCAGTGTGATGGGACCCACTGTACCACTACCCTTTTTGGTGCGGACTGCTGGCACAGTTTGCAGAGTGCTGCTATCAAGTCATTAAGCTCAGTGTTTTTCTGGCTTGTTAGCTCTGTGACTATGGCGAGAGCATCTGTAAGCAGGACTATATGGCTTTCATTTTCTTTATGTGTCACTATTTCTTCCACTGCCGCCCTCAGTGCCTCTGCCTCCGCTCTGAAATTGCTTGTGTACTTACCAGTAGCGAATGACGGTGTTATTTTTCTGCCATTTGGTAGGTTCAGGAATGCTCCTGCCCCTCCGTTCTGTGTAGTGTTTGTTACAGAACCGTCGGTGTATGCATGGGTCCAGTCCATGCTTGGGTAGTTTTTCGATATAAAGCTTAGGGTCGTATCTCTCCTATCTTTTTCAGTCTGGCAGTTTTTGTTTCCAATACCTGGTATATTTTCTACCACCTCTGGAAATATATCTGCCTCCAGGTAGGTTTTCGTACAGTAGTGATGGGTTTTGGTGTTGTTAGTGCGTTTATGGGATCTTCGTGCATCTTTTGCTTGGCTATTTCTGCAAAGTTTCTCCGCTTTAGTTTCCAATTTCCCAAATTGTTTAGTCTCTGTTGCATTGGATGGTCAGTCAGTCTTCAGATTTTCTCTGACTGCAGCTGGGCTCTGCAGTCTCTTCTATCGGTCATGGGTTGCAGCTTTGTAATCATTTCAAGTTCTACAATTGGCGTTGACTTCACGCCTCCTGTTATAACTATCATGGTGGCTTGGTTTTGAAGTTTGCTAACTTTATCGAAGTTCGCCTTTGCTGCTGTTGTCCATGCCAAAATGCCATACTCGATAACTGGTCTCACTCTTCCAGTGTACAGTTTCTTTAGTATGCTTTCGTCTGCTCCCCAGCTTGTGCCAGCAAGTTTCCTAATGATTGCCATTCTTTCTCTGGCTCTCATTCGGTTTCTCTTTATCTGACTTTTCCATGTCATGCGCCGATCAAATAAGACTCCCAGATAGTTTGGGTTGTCGTTTTGCTGCAGGAATTATCCATTGAAACTTAATTTAGTATTTTGGGGTTTGATTGAAAGATTTATTCATCTAATCAGCGATCGTAGACTGATTTCAAAATGACACTTTTATATATCCCTAGTGTTCCCGTGATGGAAGGCTCGTACATTGCCCTGAACCCTAGCATGAGCGGGACAGTAGAAATATATCAATTACGGAGTTTTTGAAGCCTTAACAACTGCTATCCACTCGTACCTTAGCCATGCCGTCTGTGCTTTATGAAGTACGACGTGCACGTCTGTCACGATGACTGCGCTTGTTATAGATGTCTCATATATCCATCTCAGTGCTGAGGTCACTGCTTGCAACACCATTCTCAAAATGGATGCTGTTGACATGTATGTCGTTCCGATCTCGATAACGACATTTCCTCTCAGTCTAGCCGAGAAGTCCCAACATGTTGTCCCACTGCGCATCCCTGAACCGTCGATGCATATCACAGTATCACTCTTCTGTCCGTTCTTAGTTTTCAGCTGATTCACCTCCTGATCTCTTTGCTTGTTGCTCCATTCTCTACATTCCTTGCCGAATGTAATGATGCCTCTCTGGTACTCTAATATTCTATCACCAGTGTGGATCCATTCTCTCCCCTCAGCTGAGGTGGCGTGTCCTCTGCCTGTGCCATTCATAACGCCCCTCTTTTGATTTTTGAATCCTTAATATATGATATACTAGTGTACAGAGAGTGGCGCGTGTCTATGGTGACACGCATATAGGTTTTGACTTGTATCAGTTTATATATGGATGTCACCCATAACAATTCCAACATGTGCCGCATCATCACAATAGGAGTAATTTTAGTCCAGCCATGAACCAGTAGCATGCCTTCATTCTGGATGCGTTGCAACCTTTCACACTGTGTTCTATATAATGGGATGATGCTCAGTCAGTAATCGATAACAGGAAAAACGACCTGACAAAATAGGATGAATAGGAGACGTTGTTCCAAGTTTGCTGCAGCTATGACTTTGAATGCTTCTAACCTTCGCCTACATATGTGTACGCTTTGGTCAACATTGCAATGATAGAATAGGCTGCGATATAATGTCACTCCAAGGTATTTCAACCTGTCACACCTGTCAATGGTGCAACCATCACATGTCATGCCAGGGAGGTCAGTTTTTACTATGGAATTATTCAAAGAGCACCACATCATGCAATTTTTGAAAAAAATTGATCTTTGAGCTTGAATCGCCACACCACTGAAACTGCTTGCAGTGATTCATGGATGGCATTGACCATATCTTACTTTTTTGAGCCTGTCCTATACGCTAGGATGGCATCTGCAAAAGTCAACGTTCGCCCTGTCCCTGTGGGTTTTAATTATTATCACTTTTACTGCATAAATATTGAACAACATCTTTGAAAGCGGGGACCGTTGAGGGTGTCCTGGAATTATTCGCCTCGGCTCTGATGTCCACGATCCCAGGCGTAGTGCAACTGTTCTTTCCATCAAGGCAGCTGACATCCAACTAACCAGCCACAGGTGTAAACCCTACTACTTCAGATATGTAATTAAAGTCCAAAAATTGACACGGTTTTAAGCGTCTTCCAGGTCGAGTGATATCGCGACTGTTTCTTGCTTTGACTGAAAACCCTCATTCGCATCATACGCAAATATCCCATATTTACTCCAGGTCGCATTGACTGTCATGTAGCTGCACAGTGTATCTTGTGGGATGCGCTCCTATTATAGAAAGACCGTTATTTTCTTAGCCACTATATTCTCTAGCAATTTGCTAGGAACATGGCAAAGATACATCCTTCACAAATGGAGGCATTCCCCTACGACCTTTCTCAGGGTTACGGGAAAGACGAGACAAGAGGACAAACATCACTACTCAAATGATTAAAACAGCAAGGTAAATAATTGGCTGCTACATGATAAACTTCAAAGTAAAGTATATATTTGAGAACGATAACAAAAGATACGGGATTTCTGTTAACATCAATAACATAAAGGTCAGATGAGGGGTGTCATGGGATTCACAGGCAGATGGGTCAATTGGACAGTTGATATCAAGTAAGACTATATCAAAAGGGGGAAAGATGTAGTGCAGAGAAAATAGTAAACCACTGGCAAATCACTCTCACTCTTGCTAAAGTAGACAGAAAGGGGCACGGTGAAGAAACGAACTTTGAATATTAAACATAAGAGAAATAATATACATACTGATAGGTTTGCGTGGAGAGAACCCATGGTGATAGAGTGAGATACACGATGCCAACATAGCCAGCTCTGAACTTACATGAAAACATCCACTATGAGAAAAGATATTGAAGCAGTTACAATAGACCAGGTTATGTTCAAGTCAATGTTATAGTAAGCAATATAGATTGGAAAATAGTTCCAGTGGGGACAATAGACATAATGGAGTCAATCAATAACGATCGGTTACACAATAAACGATAAATGAGTGATCTGGCGATTGCAGAAATTAGGAATGAAACATTGAAAGAGTTAACAAAGGCAAATGGTAGGATGGATCATACTTGAATGATAGAGGTACAGAACCTGTTAGCTAAAATACGTTTTTTTATATGTTTAAAGAGATTGAGTACAAATTGATCTGTCCGGCTAGAACTAATGGTTGTCCTGTTAAACAATACTCATTAACTGAGAAGATACCAGATCTCCTGCATTTACTACGATAATGTTTGCTGTTGCAAATATGTAGACAATAGAATAACCCAGTTAAGTGACAAAACAAATGGAAACTCAGAGGTCATTAAATAAACATAGTTTTGTGTTCCAACAATCGCAAAAACAAGTGTATTATAAGCACTTCGAAAACATACACACCAAACAGAAGAAAAAAAGAGTTTAGTGATAGGCAACGAGGATCCTAACAACGAAACACCAAGTGCCGGATGTGCCTTGTTACAATGAAGCACGTGAGTTAGCCAGGCTATTAGGCTGACTAGACACCCCACAAGTACTGAACTATTAATTAACCCAATACCCCAACTCTTTATTTGCAGCCATGCTAAACATTTGTTCCATCAGACCACGGACCTCTGAAATGAATGAACAAAATATTGGACTGGACGACAACCTAAACTATTTAGGTGTTTGTTTTGACCGTTTTTTAATGCAAGATTAATTTGCAATTCCAACAAATCGGGTTCAAAATCATTTTTATTCAGTTTAAATTGGCATGTCGGGAATTGTTCTCGGTACGACGACTTATCCATGAACAGAAAGGAATGCCAAAAAAAGTGTAATGTCGAACTGCCACAGTGGAACACATTAAAAACAAATACACACACGCATCCATACACTAGCCAACACGTCATTTAATCAAACAATTCTCAGACACAGAACTAATAATAGTAATGTCCGCTAAGACGTCATTGACCCGTTGATTGACCACTGACATGACTACGTGTTGCCGCTTGTTGTCAGACCTCATTCAAAGCTGAAGGGAAGTCTGCCAACTGTCGGGGTCGATCTCCGGTGTGTACTTCTAATAACCAGGGATGAAGCTCTTGCACATTGTGGTTACGTGGTGAAAGTGTCGACCGTGGTCGCTGTAGACTTCTCGAGTGGAGCCGAGTATTCCACTGCCTTGGGGCAGGAGCGAGCGCAATGCGTATTGGTTCGCTTTCTATCTGGTGTTCTGTTTATATTTACTTAATCTCCGACCTATGGATATTGTACTTCATGCGGTGAGCATGGCTCAACTGAAAATACGGAGAAGAGAGAGTTGACATGAAATGTATATTGGTAGGGGAGATGACCGGATCGTCATCAGTCCGATGAGGGTGCCCCTTTAGTATTTCCTATGTGAACTCAAATCTGGGCCGTTATCGAGCGTCGAGCTAGACTCTAGCCGCCACGTTGCTCCTTTTTCCCCAAACTGGGAACTGTGAGCAGTGTTCGTTTGACATTTCTGAAAAATGCAACAAAATGCCATTCTGCAGCAGTCTAGAAGACATAAGTGCCCCGAATGTCCACAGAACACGGCTATGAATACTAATGATCGACTGGGTACAGTTTAGTATGATTTGAAACCTAGAAGCATACTAAATAAACACAAACAGCGGAACGAATTGTAAGAGCAGTCTTTCAGGTGGGCTAACTTACTGAGGTCAGAAATAGCAAATAGAGAAACGTGATGTACAAGAATTTAACAATTACAGAGAGTGCTCGGTGGTTTTGTGGTAAGGTGTCGGCATCAGGTGTCGCTGGTCGCAGGTTCGAATCACAATGGAGACCGGGATTTTTTCATGTGGTTTTCTGGTAAACTTCACATTGATCTCTGGGTAATGAGCTCGGACTCCCGTGTCAGTGTCGAGAATACTAACAATCCCATGGCAGTTAGAAATCGAAAAGAGTAGGCTAACTGGCAATGCTAAAATAAAAATTTAAAAAAAGCATAGTTGAAATGATATGCAAATTATATGTACCTTCGCCGAAGCTAGTAAACCGCAGAAAGTTTAAAACACTACGGATAGCCGAATCCTCTGGCTACCTTTCAATATAATTAATATGCATGCTTGAATACCATGATTCCAAGTAAGTGGAACAATGCTCTTGTCTGCACCAGCTGGAGTGTTAGAGAGAGAGAGAGAGAGAGTGTGTGTGTTAGACTTGAAAGACTAAGTAACAGCTGTGTTACCCAAATTGAGAGATATGCAGGACAGAACATTAGCAAACCATATATCATAAGTGTACATAATTGTAGAGCAGTCATTGGAATAAAATTAAAGTGTGTATATCAGCTAAGCTGGTCATGAAAAAGCATTTTTCAGCTTGTGTAGGGATACAGTAGGTGTATGGTTGTGTTCCATGGGCTGCTCATGGACTCATTTAGCATTACGTATAGGGTTTATCCAGGATGTCTGGTGTCACATTTTTCTTTCATGCTAGTAATTGATTACATTGCGAAGGAAACGGTGGTCTATGAGAGATGTGGAGTCAAGTGGGCCTGATTAATACACCTAGAAGACTAGAACTTTGCAGAAGGCATGCGCCTGCTATATCGCGTCAATTACAAATGTAGAAGAACACATAGGCAGAAGACATAATCTCCCAGTAAGTAGGTTTGATGGTTGGGGGCAGAAGACATAATCTCCCAGTAAGTAGGTTTGAAGGTTGGGGGCAGAAGACATAATCTCCCAGTAAGTAGGTTTGAAGGTTGGGGGCAGAAGACATAATCTCCCAGTAAGTAGGTTTGAAGGTTGGGGGCAGAAGACATAATCTCCCAGTAAGTAGGTTTGAAGGTTGGGGGCAGAAGACATAATCTCCCAGTAAGTAGGTTTGAAGGTTGGGGGCAGAAGACATAATCTCCCAGTAAGTAGGTTTGAAGGTTGGGGGCAGAAGACATAATCTCCCAGTAAGTAGGTTTGAAGGTTGGGGGCAGAAGACATAATCTCCCAGTAAGTAGGTTTGAAGGTTGGGGCAAACAAGTTTAGTCTGTTTCCAATTGGGAGAAGTGTGATTGGCAGAGGAAAGAGTGGCCCATGTTTGGGTGGTCTGATGGATACGGAAGTTGGTGTTGATTTGGATGTAGGGGGATCGATTGGAGACTGCTATGTTGCGAACTGTGCGGAACTCTGGAATGATCTAAATACACGCTGGGCTGGAGATTGTCCACTTAAATGTGAGGTCGACTTTTGTGTGTGTAATGGTGTCATGGCAAATGGCAAACTAGATATTGGGCAATTACAGGGTTTTAACAATACATTCATTGGATATATTCTGGATCTGTAATAGTTGAAGATGGTTATGGACTAACGCTTGTCGGAGGCATCAGAAAAGGGACAGGAAGTGTGTGGAAGAATGTATATCTGGATAGGCCGCACACTGACAACTCTGAGCCCTTATTGACGGTCAAACTCTGTTATTTGATCCCCATGGAAAGGAAACGAAAAGGACCAAAGAATGCACGGAGAATTGACCTATTAGCTGATACAAGAAAAACATTGACAAGCTGAAAACAACTGAAGAAAATAGGCCAGAATCGGTCTGCATTTAGAAGGTTGGTTGTTGGTTGCCCTTGCACCCAAAGGTGATACAAGTGAATAAGTATCCAGAGAGACACCAAAAGTCCACAAATATTAAGGGCGCAGGTAACAACATACTACATTCCGTATGCACTAGACATGTGAGAAAAGTTCCAGATTATTACATAGTATAATGGACTAGAGTTACTAATTACAATTTTTACAAAATAAACTAATTTAAGAACAAACTAATGAGAATCATAAAGAATAGACAATCTGAAAAATATAAAAAAATAGCTAAAATCTACTTAATATATCAACAAACTTCTAAAACAATATCTGGATCACCTTTATGCATGATTCACCAACAGATGCAACATAAAATGAAGGTGGAGGAATTATTCCGATTCTATCAACAAGTTGTGGTACAGTGTATTCCTTCTTACTGCAACATTCATAGAAATGAAGAACCTGACGTATTGTCAAAGCAAGATGAATGGTTACCGCTTGCTGATTTATAATTTGTTAATGAATTTTTACGTTAACACAAACCTGTACAAAATACACTGAAGAGTAATACAAAATTGCATAACATATGAGCATTGCATTTACATAATGATCAAACACAAATGTTAATGCATGAATAAAAAAATGCTCACATATTCCCATTCTACGGATGACTTTTTGAGCACTTGAAGTGTAACTACATGTATCCACCCTGTTTTCAAAAAATCAAAGAAATTTGGCCCATAGATTCCAGTGATACAATATCTATCTATGCCACTCCGTAATCCATCTAAACAGGTGTATTGTGGGAGCGTTATAACTACTTTCTGACTGCCAATCCCTAAATAAAGAAAGAAAGCACAATAATGTAATTTGTAATTCTGTATTTAAACCACATTTTTGCATTTCCCATCACAAAAAAATAATTCTCCAAAAGTAAGAGGTGTTTAATAAGAACAATTTTAATTGCGAACTTCAAATGCCAAACAAACAGAAGAAACGTCTAAGGTCTGTACAATGGAAACACATATGGCAAACTCTATGATGATTTATGAAAGAAGTGAAAAAAGAATTGCTCAATGTTACATAGAACAATATGTACCTATTTATTGACATATTCTCTCCCCATCTAGACCGACATTAACGTGGTTGGATAGCTGGTGTGCTCCAATGACCTCAGGTGCTATCTGACGGCGTGAGTTTTACCACTGGCAGGGTCATTCAAGCCAGACAGGTCCGGAGAGAGGTACTAGACAAAGAGATTATAAGTAGATGGAACCCTATAGGTGTAGACGCAGAACCCACCGGCTAGTGCTAAGCGCTATGGTCCACACTAATGTTTGTCTACTTCATGGTCTAAATGAGTTTCTTGTCTCAGTCATTGCTTTCTTCTTCTATTCATCCGTGTGAAGGTTACACCTAAACCCAAACCATCTCTGCCTTACGAAAGTGGTCAAGTACGGCAGACAAAAAGCTGCCCGACTCGAAGGGGTCGACACAACATTACTGGAACAATAACCTCCAACACTTGTGTGAAGGATATGGGAAATCTTGGCAATACTACTGGACATAGACTTGACATCAGTGGGATGGCAAAGGGTGAGACCGATGACACTGGCATGGCAAAGGATGAGACATATGCTATTGGAATGTCAAAGGGAGAGAGTTATTTTTTCGAAAAAGCAGCCGTCATCATAAGGCTGTCGACACTGCCATAGAGCTTGTCTAGTGTTGCCACTGGTGATGGCCACATCTGCTCTCTCTGGTCCTCGTATGTCGGGCAGTTTTGCAGCAAATGCTCAGCGGTCATTTTCCCGGTACCACACGGGCATTCGTCGGTGCCACCTATCTTCAATTTGTTGAATAGGTGGTACCTCAGTCTATTGTGGCCAGTGCGAGGTCTGAAGACCACGATTTGCTCTTTTCTGTTCAACTGCTAATAGGCATCTTTTTTGGTGTAGACAGTATGTTCGGTTTCCCATTTGGTCATGAATCTAGCTCTAATAAGCCGTTTTGACTCTTCGTATGTCATACTAGTATCTGGTTGTGGTAGTTTTGCACCTTCTTTTGCCAGTCTGTCGGGCTTCTCGTTGCCTTGGATGTTGCAGTGAGATGGAACCCACTGCACCACTACCCATAGTTGACAGAGTTCTGCTCTTAAATCATTAAGTTCAGAATTTTTCTGGCTTTTTCGTGCTGTGACTACGTCCAGAGCATCTGTATGCAGGACTATGTGGCTTTCATTCCTTTTACCTGTCACCATTTCTTCCACTGCCGCCCTCAGTGCCTCTGCTTCCGCTCTGAAATTGCTTGTGTATTTTCCAGTAGCGAATGAAAGTGTTATTTTTCTGCCATTAGGCTCAGGAATTCTCCTGCTCCTGCGTACTGTGTTGTATTTGTTACGGAACCGTCGGTGTATGCATGGGTCCAGTCCATGCTTGGGTAGTTTTCCGTAATGTAACTCAGAGTAGTATCTCTTCTTTTTTTTTCAGATTGGCAGTTTTTGTTTCCAATACCAGCCAGTAGGTGTTGGGTTCGTTCTCCATCACAGCACCGGCCGTTACCCCGGGGAAGCAAACCCTTAGAAAATGCAGGGAGAAGCAGACCTTTACATAAAATGCATGCTGAAGTCGGATGCACTGGACCGACAGGCGCAAAACAAAAAACCACAGTGCAACGCACACCCGCCTTGGGGAATAAATAAATAAGGCGAACGCAAAAAAAAATAAAAAATAAATGAATATGCTGCTTCCATGTGGGTTTACGAACAGTAGGGATGGGCTTTGGTGTTGTTACGGTGTTCATAGGGTCTTCGCTAATATTTGCTTTGGCTTTTTCTGCAAAGTTTCTCCGCTTTAATTTCCCATTTCCAAATATATTTAGTCTCTGATGCATTGGATGGTTTGTCAGTCTTCTGAGTATCTCTGCTTGCTTCTAGGCTCTGTAGTCTCTTCTGTCGGTCATGTATTGCAGATTTGTAATTGTTTCAAGTTCTACATTTGGCGTTGACTTCATGCTTCCTGTTATAACTCGCATATCTTGGTTTTGAAGTTAGCTAATTGTATCAACGTTCGCCTTTGCTTCTGTTGTCCATGCCATACTCTAGAACTGGTCTCACTCTTCCAGTGTACAGTTTCCTTAGTATTCTTTCCTCTACTACCCAGCTTGTGCCAGCAAGTTTCTTCACGAAGGCAATTCTTTGTCTGTCTTTCATTCGGTTTCTCTCGATCTGACTTTTCCATGACTTGCGCCGATCAAATGGGACTCCGAAGTAGTTTGGGTTGTCGTTTGGCCGCAGATATTTGCCGTTAAGACTTATTTTGGTGATCTGTGGTTTATTTGAAAGCGATAATATCGTACAAGTTGTTGTATCCTAATTTATTTTGATCCGATTGTTTGCTACTGTGAATTTTTTTTCAGAGGTCCACATAGCCAGATCGTCTGCAAACATGGCGCTATGGACTCTTCTTAGCATATTCTCTGTGATGTTGCTTATATACACCAGGAAAAGTGTGGGTGACAGTACTCACCCTTGGGGTACTCCTTGCTCCAGTGTCACCTTTTTGTTCATCTGCCCTTGTACTTGAACTCTGGCTGTTCTGTTTTCGAGGTAGTGGCTGATCCATCTGTACATTTGTCAGATACTTCACTTCTTCGTAGCTGGACTTTAAGTCCATCTATCCACACCTTGTCAAATGCCTTCTCTAGATCCACCCAAACCGCTACTGTAAGCTTTTTCTCTCGGTAAGCATCTTCTATTTCATGTGCTATGAGAGTGATCTGGTCCTCAGTGGATCTGTGTTGTCTAAATCATGTTTGCTGTCGAATTAAAATCACATCAGTCTCGTGTTTATCATACGCTCCAACAGTTTACCTACACAGCTCAGTAGACTGATATGCCTGTATTTAGTGTTCTTTTGTATTTCGCAGTGATGGCCTTGAGGGCGATATTTGCTTCCATAGATTGCTCTCTCTCTCTCTGACATGTTCCTAGCATTTGAGACTTCATCCTCCGCTGTCTGCAGTTCATCAATCAAATATTGCTTGTAGTTTTTACTTGCCCCTCTTGGGATGGTTTCGGTGGCTGCTTGCAGTATTACTTTGCTTGAGCTTTCCACCATAGGTTTCATATTGTTATTTCGTGTGTTCATAGTTACATACAGTCCATCTATCAGCATTGCAAATCTGTCCCAGTCGGCTCATCTATATTTCCAACGTGGCAGCAGTTTTATTTCCTGGGGGCCTACTTCCATTTTAATTTCTAGCCTAATTGGCCAAAGGTCGGTACCTGCCAATTGGTCGAGCAACTGACGATCTATTGTGTGGTGAATATCACTCGTGGAGAAGGCCACGTCTGGAGTGGAGGTGGTATGCCATGTTCTAGAATAGAAGATAGGGCTGTCGTCCGGCCTATTGATACGATAGAGATTGGTGTCAATCTATCAGTCTTCAACATCATCCCCTCTGCTGTCTGTATCTGAATGTCTTCATCTCTCTGAGTGACTGTTGAAGTCTCCAACCACTATGCAGCTGGAGTCCTTGATTTCAATACTCGAGAGATACAGGTCTTTGTTTGGTGGGCCATGCAGGTTGAATATACGGGTTTTCGTTTCCTTTGTTATTATGTCGACTCCTGCAATTTCTGCTTGTCTGGTGTGATTTATAGATACTGCGCTACTTGGTATGCACTTACGTGTCAGTATCATAACCCCTCCTTTGTTACCTTCTCTATCAAGACGGAAGGTCTGGTATCATCTGATTGAGGATCTGTGGTTTCTGTTGATATTCGTTTCTTGGATGCATGCCACGTCTATTATACTTTCGTACAGGCGATTTGTCAGGGAATCCTTTTTGTTAAGGACTCCCTCCGCGTTCCACTGCAGTATTTTAAGTGTTTTGAGTTTTTGGTCAATAGTTCTTGCCCCATCTCCTTGTGCCTTGACTCCACAAACACATGGGTGGGTGACCAACAGTAGCATCAGGTTTGCCTCTTCGAGGCGTGAGGCCCGGCACTCTCGCTGCTTGGCGGGACTCCACAGGATGAGCACCATACTTTCCTTTTTTTTACTTGTGACGTCATCATACAGCGATTTACGTTGCAATGTTTCGTTAAGCCTGTGGCCCAGTTCATCCGATTTCAACAGGCGTTTCTGTAAGGATGCCCTCATTAGCCTTTGACTGTCCCCAGAACCATCTGCAAAGCAGCAGTTGTTTGAGGTCAGAGTTGTATCTCTTAGGAAAGTTGTCTTGCAGGACTATCGGGGTCTTTCCCACTCGTGTCGAAAGGGTGAAGATGATAGTGAGATGATGGACCTATGTACTAGTTTTTCAAGTGTCTCAGAAGAAAAGCAGTCCAGTGCGTCTGTGTCCCATGATCGTCACGTCCTGCCAGAAACGTAGCATATACATGTGAGATGGGGTATCTCCTTGCTCCCCTTTAGTAGTTACGGCTCCTCTGCAGTGATAATACGCCTAGCATTCCCCGCCACCTGGGAGGTTCTCACATAGGCGCAGATGTGCAATGTCCGCTGGCCTGTATCTCGTCTGCGTCTATTGGGATGACTGATATGAGACATAAGTAAAGAACGAAGCGAGAGTGCGTTTTGCCAGGAAACAAACCTGGTCATGGCACGGAGATGTTGTTCTCCTGGTGTGCGAACAATTCTCATGATCGAGGACTGAGTCTGAACATGTCGCAGTGATGTGGCTGCTCTACTGCTTACGACACCCCGATCGAGAATTAAGTCGTCTACAAGTGATTTCACACCTGCACCCCGCATGAGGTGAATATTGGACAGCTCCCCGCCCGCTTTCATCGGCGGGACGGCAGATACCTCTTCCAGGTCGGGCTGAGACGCGAGCCCCAGGTCCCAACCATTTCGGTCCCTCCCGTCGCAGTGGTGCTAAGAATATTGTCGCATATCCGCGCGGGATTCTGTCTCAGGTGGTAGCCTCGCACCATTGGCTCTCAGCGAAGCACGTGTACCAAATTTATGAAACCTGCAAATCCTCTCGGATTGAAAAGGATTACCGTAGTAACGACCTGTCATCAGTAGGGTAAAACTGCCCTGTCTTGCGATGTTCTAATTCCAGCAGACGATCCCTATTGGACACAACGAAAAAAAAATCGGTCTGTCAATCATTGGCGTGTTGAGTCAAATTGAGCCGCAAACTCCACTCATGGTGGTGTCCTTCCGTCAATTCCTTTAAGTATATGACTAACGCTTTAATGGGAATTCCTCGTTCATGGAGAAGAATTACAAGCCCCAATCCCTAGCACGAAGGAGATTCAACGGGTTTCCCAACCCTTTCAGGGCAGGGAGGCATCCATGCTGATTCCTTCAGTGATTGATAGACCCACACCTTCGTGTATTGAGATAGCCCAGTGCTCTCTTGTCAGGCGGACCATGACGATATTTGCCCTTACCTAGCCTACTGTATATCTCCTTTATGAGCGAGAGAGAGTTGCTGATGGCAGTCTCCCGCAAAGTGAAACTGATGACGTCCTCCAGAGTTACGTCATCAATCTCTATGGAGGGGTGACTCGTAATACTATTTGCGCAGACCTTTGTCTTTTCCAGGCTAATCGTGAGCCCAAACTGCTTGCACTCATCGGCGAATCTGACTCCTAGTCTCTGTAGGGCATCCGCTGGATTTATCACTAGAATCACATCACACGCAAATATCATCTCTCTAATGAGTAATGTCCTTAACCTGGTCTTCGCACGCAGTCGTTAACTTTACCTACAACGCTCAGGAGCGAGATCCCTCTTTAACCATTGCAGTTCTCTCGCTAACCTTTGTTTTTGTAAATAGTCAACATTATGGAGTCACGAACATCTTGGGGGACTGCACCTTTCTCACAGCAGAGTCATAGGAGGTCATACATCTGAGGTAGCA
This sequence comes from Ariolimax columbianus, assembly GCA_036924085.1. Classification (NCBI taxonomy): domain Eukaryota; kingdom Metazoa; phylum Mollusca; class Gastropoda; order Stylommatophora; family Arionidae; genus Ariolimax; species Ariolimax columbianus. Next base: position 6,063,281 of record JAVGWX010000019.1, on the reverse strand, counting down.
CTGAATCTATATATTTGATGGCTTCGATTAGGGATTCCATCACACACAGGTAATCTGCCGTATGAGAGGTAACCTTCACAAACTCCACCAAAGCAGGCAATATGTAACGATCCTTTATAATAGGCAGGCCTGATCAAAACTCGTCAGTAACCACCGTTTCTCGTGAGTAGAGCTCAGAGTAGTGATCCATCTATCTGGTCAACTGCTGGTCACTGTTCATGATTCTCACATCTGTCAGAAATGTCAGGAGGGCAGCACCTCTTGCAGTAAGACCAATGCGCATGCCATGAATATGTCCTTTCTCTGCATATATCTGCATTTCTTCACATAGTTTTTTTCAGTACTCCTGGCTGCATTGTCTAGTGGTTCGTTGGTTAACAATTCAAGATCTCTTGAGGTCATGAAGTGTTATTTCGTTTGGGAATTTTTCAAAATCAATGAAAGTCTCATCGTTGGCCTCAATTACTTGTTCCATTCTTGCGAGATGTGCTTTGAACCAGTCCTGATTAGCCCGTTCCGTCATGCTAAACGTAGCTAATGCTGTATGTTAAATTACCTTTTCATAACGTTCCACTTAGTTGTGGCGTCAAACTCTGATCCCTTTAGAAGAGCACGATTCAGGTCGGACACAAACCTATATGCCTTGGAAGGAACCACCATTAGCGCAATTTTGTTATTGGGATGCCCCCTTTGTTTGGAGCGGTATAATTTCCGAAGCTGCTCGCGTAACCTGCTACATACAAGAGCATAGTCGGAGTCACAGTCTGCACCGTGATAACTTCTAGTACTGATGACCATGTTTAAAGCTGAACGTCTGATGACAATAAATCGATGTGACCTATGGTGTTTCTAGGTTACTTTCTGTTGCTGCTTGCCTTTGACAAAAAGTATTTGTAATATATACACATTTTGTTTTAGATGCACAACTCCAGGATGCTCTGAACGTTGTCATGGATGCTGCCAATATCATGATGCCCGAGGCTGGTGGTTCACACTATTTGCTCCCAACCTATTCTAGCAGTACATTCTTTGAGAAGGAAAAGTGCTACTTTCATGGCGCTGTTCTTCATCATTTTCTACAGCTGTCCATATAATTGATCCTTCACTCCCTCTTTATATGTCAGAGTGTGAGCATAGACGCTAAGGATATTAACAGTTCATGTTGCGGTTATGATGCGAACTGTGAGTAACCTTTCTCATAGATCTACGAAGATGAATCTTCTGAGGCCATTATGGTGTTTCTAATAACAAAGTCAACTGCATGCTGTAGAGACTATTTAGGTTCACGAACCTTCTATAGGATAGAGTAGTTTTTCTCCTCAACAGCTATGTCTGGTTTTCTGTAGGCAGCCATTTTCTCATTCAATGGAGAAAGCTCCATATCAATGATGACTTTCATCCTAGCATCCTTGACCTCCTGAAGATCACGGGGGATGCATGTACACATAGTACACACGTTACAGCTTGAACATCGAAGAGCTGGAGTCTTCTTTTCATTGTTTTTATTTGGTGCAAATTAAACATATGCCTGTCAGCCATGCACTAATCTACAGGCAACCACTGGAGCGGGCGGACGTTGGCGTTGGCAGACGTTGGCGTCCAATGGGACGCAATGATTCTCCCAACGTCGAAGGAGACAGGTTGCGCCCTTTCTCTACATCAATCGGGTGGAACTTATAATCCGAAGACTGCCAGTTTCCGTGTCCTCACTGAAGAACGAGGCTAGAGGTCTCTCCAGGGTGAAAGCCTGAGCACTGAATATGGAGACGCTGGGTTGCCTAAACTGCAGAATTCCCCTTTCGGCCTTACTAGTGTATTTAAATGGAATCAAAAGAATGCCGATATGGTCCCAGCTCAGCTACAGATGCTAAATCCATTCGCCTTAGGTTGTACCAATGTGGATTGTATGTATGGTTTACTCTCGTAGCCATACAGTTTCCAAAGGTTAACACAAGGCAGGTGAGTTAATCTCGCAGAAACTAGTTACTCGAGACATCTGATGATACCACCATCGCCTCAGGATTAGCTATCACTCACTGGCCCTTCTGGGTTAAAAATCAGAGTTCTACTTCTTTTACGCGAACCATCTGCACAGGATAAAGTACTTCGTTTATCCGGGTTAAGACTAAGAGTTTACCATCTCTTAGATTGGGTGCAAATCAAAGCTAATGAGCCAAATCTGCCTGCCTAGTTAAACAGCGGGGTACTTGGTCTCGCCTCACAGCTGATTCTGTAAGAAACACAGAGCAACTCATGAAGGAGGTTCTGGGAACACATTAATGTAGGAGAGGCCATTGTCAAAAAAACTCCTGCCCGGCAAGCCGAACACCGAGTTCAGCGGCGATCTACACATATAAAGGAGAGGTTATAAGACATCATTTCCTTTCCTGTAACGACTGGGACGTCTAGGTCCAGACATTGCTACCCTCTAATAGCATTTTTTGGACTAGAGATAATAACAATAATAATACTGTGCTTAAAACTGGGTACCTTCTTCTTTGGACCGTTTGTGTAATTAACAAACATGGAAAGTCGATTCTAAAATATGCACGTCTCATTCTAATCAATCACTAGAATAAACAATTCTTAATCTTTTTTTGTCTTCTTCCTTTCCGGTGAATAATGTTACAAACACACATTTTAAACTGATTTCCCATTACTGCAACTGGATAACTATTATGGACTGGAACTTGTAAAACACATAACGAACTACTATGATTATATGACTTGCAGATTTATAAACGTCGAATGGGCGCTCCTAAAACTGCTTTTCGTTGACTTCTTCTCTTTTCAACTTACTTGCGTTTTGATGAAGCCTTGCAAATCGATGAAGAATGACTTCTATTCCGTTATTCAGGATTTTTAAATGCTGAAGGAGCGCTTCTTGAACTGCTGTTCGTTGACTTCTATTTCGATAACTAATCTGGGCTGGTCTTTGTAAGACAAAGGAAGGATAATTACCAAAGTTTCCACTTAGTGTCAGTTTAAGATCTTCATGTCAGTCGCTGTTGTTTAAGGTTTCGTTCGATGCTTTCTCCTCGACTTTTGCTCGTTGAACCACTTCCCCACTGAATGAAGGAATTGTGGCAGAAGCGACACATTCCTTTATCATATCATCAATTTACCAAAAGAACTTTTTGGATAGTCAGAGATTGGCCATTTCTGTCTTGAGACTTGACCGGCAAGCTTGATGCTATTTACGTGTGTTATACCTCTGTTCCATTTTTTGTAAAGAGGGCAGGTTAAGCTTAACCAGATCTGAGGTGGTCTGTGGTCGCTGATCACGTCTAAGCAATGTAGTACCTAGACATCGGTGACTCATTGGAGGTCGTCACACATGGTATAATAGATTTCTACTATTGCTGTCCATTCTGGAAAGTGCCATTTCCATCTTTTCGCTGATGGTTTCCTAAATAATGTATTTGATAAGATGAATGTGTCGATCTTTGCGAAGATAGCCAGTCGATCTCCCTGGTCGTTACGCTGGTCTTCGGATAACGCTCCAATATATTGTTTACTGGTCCGTCTGGGGGACACTCTGGCATTCAGATTGTGTAGCACGACCATTTTGTATGTGAGGCCGTGTAATAGTTGCTCGAGTTCCTTATAGAACAACTCCACCTATTTGGCATTGACCATAGCAGCCTGCTGAAAGAAAGCCGTCACATGCATCGGTAAAATACCTATGGAACATCAGATGTATAGGCCAACTAAATTACAGAACTCATCAGCAGCACTCATATCTGCAGAGGCATATAAAAAATACATACATCATCCACAGAGAGAAATAAAACAAATTAACAGTAAAAACCACAACACATCACTTTTGAGAATGATTATTTCATACAATCATGCCTTAAACAAACGGAATACTCATCTTCTTTTCTTTATTTACGGTATACAACAAACAGAGCTCCTAATGAACCCATTATTTTGAAATGATTACCCTTTCATGACAATGAGTATATTTAGAAATAACAGGTTCCTCGTATGTTACGAAATCTGTCAACCTTTAACCCAAAGCGCACATGTTTTGAACTGTTATGTCAGTGTTGGTTGGCTTCCGCATGTAGTTAGTTACACATGGTGTCAGCAAGTACATAGGGGATGAAGCAATTGAGATTAGGGCCTGCGACTTATTATCTGGGGCCAAAAAAGTACTGAGGATGCATTGGCGATGGTTGGAAAAGATTGAATCAACACACCTCCATATATACATATATATCGAATGTGAAAGCTGGACTTTGTACTGGACTGTATACTTTGGACACGCATGGAGGTAAAACCTCTTCTAAACCTAACTATATGCTCAGCATCCATGCAATGCTAGAAAATGCACAACTAGGATGGGCCGGACAAATATTATCCGTATTTCAGACGAACGCCTCCTAAACAGACTACGGGAACTGCATAGTAGTTGGAGATTTCAACAGCCACTCGGAGAGATGGGGATACTCTGACACAGACAGCAGAGGTGACGAAGTGCAAGATTGGGAGATAGATGCAAATCTCTCCCTAATCAATAGGCCGGAGGATAGCCCTAGCTTCTATTCAAGAACATGGCATACCACCTCGACTCCAGATTTGGCCTTCTCCACACATGACATACACCATAAAATAGACCGCCAGGTGCTAAATCAACTGGCAGGTAGCGACCACAGGCCGATCAGGCTAACCATTGACATGGAAGTAGGCCCACAGGAAACAAAACCGCTCCCACGTTGGAATTACAAACGAGCCGACTGGGACAGATTTGCAATCCTGACAGATGGGCTGTGTGAAACCATCAACACACGAAACACCAAAATGAAGCCCATGGTAGAGAGCCTAAGCAAGGCAATAATGCAAGCCGCCACTGAAACCATCCCAAGAGGAGCTAGGAAAAACTATAAGCCCTACTGGAATGATGAGTTGCAGAAAGTGGAAGATGCAGTAACAAATGCTAGGAACATGGCAGAACGAGAAAAATCCATGGAGGCAAACATCGCCCTCAAAGCCGCCGCGGCGAAGTACAAACACACGCTCAAGCAAACAGCAAGAGAAAGCTGGAAAAATAAAACGGAAAGTCTAAACCTGGACAAAGAAGGGAACAAGCTATGGAAGCTAGTCAGAGCCATGAACGACGAAACCCCGTCAAATAAACAAATTACTATCAAGCAGGGCGAGAACTTGATCACAGGTAAGAAAGCCGCAAACGCCTTTGTCGATCACTATGCCAGAGCAAACCACATCGAGGTCCCTGCAGAAAAGCATACAGACATTAGCGAAGAGCTAAAGGGACACGAAAACATAAATACGGCTCCCGAAGAGCACATGATGGCCAAACTAACAATGCGCGAAATGGAAGAGGCTATGAGAACACTAAAGAAAAGGAAATCTCCCGGAAAAGACGGGATAACAAACGAAATGCTGATGGGGCTGGGCAAAACAGCGAAGAGGAAACTACTATCAGTCCTGAACCAAAGCTGGAAAAGGTGTATTGTACCCCAGGCATGGAAAGATGCAATACTGGTACCAGTACCAAAAACAGGAAAGGATAAAACAGATCCAAATGGATACAGGCCCATAAGCCTACTGAGCTGTGTCGGCAAGCTGATGGAACGGAAGATAAACACCAGACTGATGTGGCATCTGGAAGAAAAACGAATACTAATTCCACAGCAAGCCGGCTTTAGACAGCACAGATCCACTGAGGACCAGGTCATCCTCATAGCCCAAGAGATAGAAGATGCCTACCAGGCACAGAAACACACAGTAGCTGTTTGGGTTGATCTGGAAAAGGCATTTGACAAAGTCTGGAAGGATGGACTTAGAGTCAAGCTAAGAAGAAGTGATGTCTGTGGGAAGATGTACAAGTGGATCAACCACTACCTCAAACAAAGAACGGCCAGAGTCCAAGTACAAGGGCAGATGAGCAAAAAGGTGACACTCGAACAGGGAGTACCCCAAGGGGGAGTTTTGTCACCCACACTCTTCCTGGTATATATAAACGATATCACAGAGAATATACCAAGAAGAGTCCATAGCTCAATGTTTGCAGACGATCTGGCTATGTGGACCTCTGAAAAGAATCTCACCATAGCAAGAAATCGGATGCAGACGGCCCTAACATCGCTGGAAGAGTGGGCGAACTGATGGCTTGTCAAATTAAACGAGGAGAAAACCACGTGCACAATATTCTCGCTCTGATTAAAACCCCAAAGTACCAAATTAAGTCTAAATGGCTAAATCCTGCAGCCAAACGACAACCCAACCTATCTGGGAGTCACATTTGATCGGCGCATGACATGGACAAGTCAGATCGAGAGAAACCGAATGAAAGCCAGAGAAAGAATGGCAATCATGAGGAAACTTGCTGGTACAAGCTGGGGAGCAGACGAAGGCATACTAAAGAAACTGTACACTGGAAGAGTGAGACCAGTTCTCGAGTATGGCATTGCGGCATGGACAACAGCAGCGAAGGCGAACTTCGATAAAGTTAACAAACTTCAAAACCAAGACATGAGAATTATAACAGGTGGCATGAAGTCAACGCCAATTGTAGAACTTGAAATGATTACAAAACTGCAATCCATGACCGATAGAAGAGACTGCAGAGCCCAGCTGCAGTCAGAGAAACTCCAAAGTACCAGAGACTAAACAATTTGGGAAATGGGAAACTAAAGCGGAGAAACTTTGCAGAAATAGCCAAAGCAAAGATGCACGAAGATCCCACAAACGCACAAACAACACCAAAACCCATCACTACTGTACGAAAACCTACCTGGAGGCAGGATATATTTCCAGAGGTCGTAGAAAATATACCAGGTATTGCAAACAAAAACTGCCAGAGTGAAAAAGAAAGGAGAGACACTACCCTAAGCTTCATAACGAAAAGCTACCCAAGCATGGACTGGACCCATGCATTCACCAACGGTTCTGTAACAAACACTACACAGAACGGAGGGGCAGGAGCATTCCTGAACCTACCAAATGGCAGACAAATAACACTGTCATTCGCTACTGGTAAGTACACAAGCAATTTCAGAGCGGAGGCAGAGGCACTGAGGGCGGCAGTGGAAGAAATGGTGACAAACAGTGAAAATGAGAGCCATATAGTTCTGCTGACAGATGCTCTCGACGTAGTCACAGCGCTAAAAAGCCAGAAAAACACTTAGCTTAATGACCTAAGAGCAGCACTCTGCAAACTGTGCCAGCAGTCCGCACCAAAAAGGGTAGTGGTACAGTGGGTCCCGTCACACTGCAACATCCAAGGCAACGAGGAGGCAGACAGACTGGCAAAAGAAGGTGCAAGACTACCACAAACAGATACCAGTATAACGTACGAAGAGTCAAAACGGCTTATCAAAGCCAGATACATGACCAAATGGGAAACCGAACATACTGGTTACACCAAAAACGATGCCTATTACCAGTTGAACCGAAGAGAGCAGGTCGTTGTCTTCAGACTTCGCACTGGCCACAATAGACTGAGGTACCACCTATTCAACAAATTGAAGATAGGGTGTACCGACGAATGCCCGTGCGGTACTGGTAAAATGACCACTGAACATCTGCTGCAGAACTGCCCGACATACGAGGATCAGAGAGAGCAGATGTGGCCATTACCAGTGGAACTGCAAGACAAGCTCTATGGCAGTGGCGAGAGCCTCAGGACGACCGCCGCTTTTTTCGAAAAAATAATGGTTACTGTCTGACTGTGTACGGAGAAGAAGAAGAATAAGACTACGGGAAGCTGAGAGAAAATAGGCGCGATCCGAATAGCTAACATTTTTGTTTTTAAAGAGAGGACAGGCGCACACAGCGACGCTAAAAGAACGTTTTTAAAGATGATATAAGCGCGAGCAGGGGCGCTAAATAAAACTTGTTAAAGAGAGGATGTGCGTGAGCAGGGGCGCTAAATAAAAATTGAAAAGAGAGGATAAGCCCGGGAAAAGGGCGCTAAATAACACTTTTTAAAGAGAGCATAGCCGTGAGCAAGGGCGCTAAAAGAATTGTTTTAAAGAGAGGAGAGACCCGAGCAAAGGCGCTAAATAACAATTGTTAAAGAGAGGATAGGCGCTAGCAGGAGCGCTAAATAAAACTTGTTAAAGAGAGGATAGGCGCTAGCAGGAGCGCTAAAAGAATTGTTTTAAAGAGAGGATAGGCGCCAGCAAAGTCGCTAAAAGAATTGTTTTAAAGAGAGGATAGGCGCGAGCAGGAGCGCTAAATAACACTATTTAAAGACAATTTGGGGGACTCGCAGTTGAAGCGCAGTCGAAGCAAGTGTAACTAGCAGCATAGACTACCGTGTTGTGAAAAACCAGAGCAGACGAGAGACCCGACAATCACGAGCAGAGAGAACATCATCAGCTTCTGACTTAGTCTGCCCGTTATGCCACACATGTTTTCGTTCTCCCATTGGCCTCTCCAGCCACATGTGGACCAACACACACCAGGGACATCTGTAACAAGGATCATGTCGACGGTTCTCATCGTTCGTTCCCCCATTGGCCTCTCCAGCCACATGTGGACCAACACACACCAGGGACATCTTTGACAAGGATCATGTCGACGGTTTTCATCGGCAACAATGGACATATCTTATTATTAGTATCTATATATATATGTAATCATTAACATAAAATAAATGTCATATAGACAAGTCCAACTACGAGCACCGTCATATGTGTTTGAGGCCACCGTACCATTGACACTTTTGCTCAATTTAACTCGTTTAAGCAAATGTTAAGGAGAGAGTACCATCTATAATCTTGTCAAAATGCGTTTTGTTCTGTAAATTGATTTGTATTGAGCTTTTGGGAAAGTATAAAATAATCTTCTTTCATATACAATATAATTTAATGTCTAACATCAGCAGTTTTAGAGATGTAGGTTGTCAAACAAGCCTGGCCTCAGTCCCAAAACATGAAGAAAACATGAAGAAAATGGCTGCCGGTTAGTAGTTTCAAATTACTACTCCCCTAAAATTTAGTTAATAAAATTTAAAAAATGGATTTTCAAGCTACCATAAAAAAGTATAATATAACGAACAATCTCCACTTTTTTCCTGCATGTAATACATATAACATGATGTTAGACACAGTTTAGCTTAAGAAAATGTAATTTTAAAAGAAAAACGGGTTTGTGAGATATTTCGGAAATAAAATTATGTCGTGACGCAAAGATAACAAAACAGGATAGTAAAAAACGTAAGTTCTATAGTGACAGGTCTATCAAAGTAACAGGTGTCGAACTATGTGACAATTTATCTAGTGGGCTGTAGGTTAGACCTGTTCACATTCTGGTAAACATAACACTATTGACATGGAATCTTTTAAAAGTCTACTGACCGCGCTCACTCGGTCAGAAATGAAGAGAGACACATTGTATGATCTTGTGAATCAGATTCAATTTTAATTGAATATAACAATGTTCAAGATGGAAGGCAGTAGAATAGCCCATAAGCCCATTTGAACATGGACCATGGCTCGCCTTAGAGCAGAATCAATGACACGTTTTCAAGTACGGAGAATTGCCACCAAATTGGAAGCTCAAACACACGCGAGGATAGTTATCTTCACTGACTGTAAAGAGCACAACAAATGAGGAAATAGTACATACAATCAGAACAGAACTAAATGTCATTCAAAACATCTCAAAGATCACTACAGTGGATCCCCTCGAATCGTGGAATTACGTGAAACGACAGAGCTGATGTACTATTCAAAGTAGGTGGAAACATAAAACAATACACCCATAAAATGCGATATAAGGAGGCAAAAACCATCATTCGCAGTCAGTATAACATTAAATAGGAGAAAGAAATTGAAGAGAGTAATAGTCCAGACCCAATCCACCAGCTTCAAAGACACCAGCAAACAGCAATCTTCCGCATGATAACGGGTCACAGCAGACTACAGGGCCACATAAAGCAGCGCTCTCAATCTCCAGAACAAATGAATGTCCACGTGGGACAGGAGTCCAGGCCCCTGAACATGTACTTCAAGAATTTCCATGTGGGACAGGAGACCAGACCCCTGAACACGTACTCCAAGAATGTCCTCGTGGGACAGGAGATCAGACCCCTGAACACGTACTTCGAGAATGTCCATTTGGGACAGGAGCTGTCACCATGGCTTCACAAGCCCCCATCATGGCCACGTTAGTTAGAGTAGTGAATGACATTGTGAATCAATAAATGACCGCCTGTTATGTGGGACTGCAATAGACGAACCATCAATCCATAGGCTGCATAATTTTGACATTAAATGAGGTAGGAGTGGATGCAGGTGCATGAAAGGACATATCTAGAGAGTGTACAACCAGCGAACTACAGGGACAATCAGCATCCATAACCTGCCTCGCTTGCTAAGAGAGACAGAGAACGTATGGGTATGTCCGGATTGCAGTGAAGTCGATTCTTAGAAACATAAACTGAAACATAATGAATTATGTACGAAATACAGTTTCACATCACGATTGAGGAAGCTGAAGTTGTGACCATTGCAAGACAAACAAATAGAAACAGATATATTTTTTTACTAAACCAACAAGTAAAAAGAGAATCAGGTGAAACATGTCATGTTCCTGGGTAACATTAGTAATATAATCTCAACATATGAGAAAGGAGACACTGAAATCCAACATAGATATAATAAAGCAAGTTAAACCAGTTGGTAAATGTCCCGGATATTATAATGTAAATACGTGACAATGGATACCAACAAAAAAAAACGCGATACAAGACGATATTCCTACCCACATTGTGATATCAGAATCAACATTGGAAATTGACAAGCAAAGATAAAAGAAACATTGTAACAACAGAGATGAAATGCATGCGTAGAAAGCTTGGAACAACAAGAATTGATAGCATCATAAACATATATATTACAGAACAAGTATGTACAAAACCAGTGCTAGACCGGATCAAGAGATATCAAACCAAATGGTTCGACCGCGTGCCACGTCAAACACATGAAACTATCCCTCAGAAGGCATTGCTTCTCAGATACAATAAGGGATACATAGCCAAGGGCGAACAACGCAAAATATAGTTAGCAGAAATCAAAGAAGCAGCTCGGCTTCCCGCGTATGAAACACATACTATGGCCAAGTCAAGAAACAATTTCATAATCTAATGCTGAAAGGCACACGCAGGACATAAGCGAAAAGAAAAGAAAATAATTAACAAAGAGTTAAAACAAAATATAAATTACCTTGAAAACAGCACTGGAAGAAAATTAAGGAAAAGTCTCCCATGTTACATTTACAAAACATAGCAACCGATCTTGGATGCGGAAAGAACAAGCAAGTGAACAGTTCAGAAAACTTTTTTTTTGTTAACAAAATGTCCTCTATTTTGGTGATGCCAGTACAGCACGTTTAAACCCATACTAAATTATTTTAGTCATATAAGGGAATGTAAATAATGTTGGTCTTATAGATCATTTTGATAAGAAGAAACAAACGTCAACGGCATGAGGGTCTGAAACTAGAGAAACCTTCACTCACTTCTTCAGCAACACTGAAAAGCTTATGTTGTAGTCATAAGACAGAAAGGAGCTGGGCAGTATTACTATTTTTAATATTTTCTTAATCTTTCGTTCACATGTTTACTTTAAGTTTAATCAATAGAGTATGTATTCAAAGGAAACATATTTAATATATGTGGCCAAGCAAAACACAGCTCAGAAAGGGAGAAAAACACAGACATAGACTTCTAAATAAACGTGCTCATAGAATTATGACTAATAGTAACACCTTCCTTTCTTATGTTACAAAAAAAAAACAACACAAAGTAGGCAGTATAACAGATAGCACAGGAAACATAATACGTGAGAACAGAGAGGCAACTATTCTACTCAATCAGTACTTTGGCACAGTCATCACGTAAAAATACTACACCACGATCCCATAGAATTTGGGGATTTTCATAGAGGCATGGATAGAGTCGGATTTAAATCAATCTTTGTTTCAGAGGAAATGGTTTTTAAATAATTGGAAGCATTGGAAGTGGATACATGTCCAGATCAAGATGGTATTCATCCACAGTTACTGGTTGAAATTAGGGACCAATTAACAAACTAATGGCTATATTATGTTCTCTAGCAGTTGCAAAAGTGATTGTTCCTCGGGATTTTATAGAGTGAGCCCATTTTTTTCAAAAATGACAAACATCATATGCAGGAAATTTTAGACCGATGAGTTTACCGAACATTCTGTAAATTATTAGAGCCAACAATCAACCAAAACATGCTAATGAATTTAGACACGCTTATTCAAATGATACATATTGAGGACGGGTTGAATAGAGGGGGATCGTGCTTAACAAACTTATTATAATTTACGGAAGAGGTTACTAAAAAGCTAGATGAAATGAAGCTAGTGGATTTTATTTATCTATATTTTACAAAGGCTTTTTATAAAATACTTTATCAAAGATTATTTAGACATTTGAAATCACATGTAATGGGTGTGGATGTTGCTAATGGATTGACAATTGGTAAAACAGAAGAAATATAGTGGACAAACATGAGGAATACTCTGATTAGTGTGAAATAGAAAGTGGATTACAAAAGGGATCGGTTTTGGGACCAATTTTATTCTTGATATATATATATAAATATATAAGCTACTGAGACATTGATTACAAAATTAGTTGATGTCACGAAACTATGCAATAATGCAGATGTTGATATATTGAGATCAGATTCAGATACAATTTGGTAATGGTCTGTGAGATGGCAAATGGAGTTTTATGTAGATACATGTACAGTCAGCCTTTTTGCTATATCTAATATGGTACATCAGTACATAAAAATATTAGAATGATATAAAAGAAAAGGGACATAGGGGTAATAATAGATCATACAGGTAAAGTGAGTAAACAAGTCCAGGTAGCACTGGCACAGACAAATGGTAGGTTATGTATGATAAACATAAATATTAAACATAGGGGCAAGGAAGTGATTGTCAAACGGTATAAAGCATTTGTTAGACCTATATTGGAGTACTGTGTATAGGTTTGGATTCCTTTTTGTTGAGGGGATATAAAAATCCTGGAAATGATACAAAGAAAAGCGACAGTTGATGGTTGCATTCCAGAATTACAGTTATGAGGAAAGACTAAAACAATTCGACCTGCTGTGTCTAAAACAATATACATGTTTAAGGTGACTTAATACAGGTTTATAAGATCTTAAAGGAAATGGTAAACTAGACTATAACAGTTTATTTTCAAAATACAACCACCTACAAGAACAATGCAAATTAACTAAAGAAAGGTCCAGATTAGACATTACACAATCTATTTTTAGTCACAGAGTGATGAATGATTGTAGTAGTGGAAGCAATGGTAACAAATGCATTTAAGAAAATAATGGATGCACATTGCTTTTAGAGCAAGGAAATGAAACAAAATATTGTATTTTTTAAAGAAGCAGATATTCTAGTAAACGGATTGGAATAAGAACCTACGTGACAAGACCTACCTCAAATACAGAAAGCAACTGTTGAAGCCTCAAACCTCCAGACGTTAACATGGAATGAAAGAGCTGACATTTTGACTTCACAAGATCCCATCAAGGGCAAAGTAGTGATGGATAAAAGTGTTATTTTGAAATAAATCAATGACCGCGTGATGGCAGATCAAACCGCAGTGGATGAAGCAGCAATCCACAGACTGCAAAGTTTGGACATTAAAAAAGGTTCGATCGGAGTGGGGCGCATGAGAGGACGGCGCAGGAGAGTGTACAACCAGCGAGCTACAGAGATCATCATTATTCATAACTAAAGCCATTTGATGAGAGAGACTGAGAACCTTTGAGTATGACCGTGGTGAGGTTACATCGATTCCTAGAAATGGAAACAGAAACGGTCAAAGCAGGCATCCATGTCGTATCCCCTGCCTTGACAACTGGATCCATGAGACTGTGATTGAAATAATATCCTCTTGATTTGCATACATGTTCTTGATTAACTTTGAATGGTCTGTCTATACCTATGTGCACCATAATCGTAACTATGTTGTGCCATGGGACTAGATCAAAAGCTGATCTTTACTGTACAAGAAATTCAAATATAAATTAACAAAATTTACTTCTACAACTTACCTGAAAATGAACTCACAATCAGAATAATGGTTACTAAGAATCGCTTCATGGTAAATACGATATTCGAAGATGACATGTATTGAAATTGAGATTTGCTTTTCTCCTGGATCTGTAATAAATATGAATTATAGTTAAAAATGAAAGTCCGATTTTTTGGTAAACAGTTGGCCTGCATGGCATACATACAGACAGACAAATACACGAGACACACACACACACATGCATACATGAAAACAATGAAAGGAAAACTTTGCTAAAACAACAATTGCAGATATTTTCATTACATATTAGACATATTTGAAAGTCCATTAAGACATCAGTAATAGTAGACATTCCTGTCTAGTCCCAGTTTGAATAGCAAACGAATCATACATCTTACCTTTGTGGACCATTGTAAATGTGGTCCCTTCAATGAACGTCTGTAATAATTCCTTTAAATGTGTTCTGGTAATCCAAGGTGTTCGATTATTTTGTAAATAGCCATGTCATTATATCAGGTCAAGTCAGGTCATCCGTAACCGCTGAAGTAGTTGGAGCCTACATTAAGACATCCTAACAACCCCATTCTAACCTTATATGCCTTCGGCCGCTTCATGTATCTATTCTTGTGGGAGATTGGTCCATTCATATATGTTGTCCTCCCACCTCATTTTGGGTCTGCTTCTTAGTACTCTGCTTTGTACCTTTACGTGGAGGATCGTATTTGCAAGACCATTTGCTATCGATATGTGACCGAACCAAGCGAGTTTCTTTCTTTTGACAGTTGCTAAGAGATCTTCAAACGGCATATTGCTGTTGTAATTATATCTCGTATTTCCTCATTTGTAACTCGATCTTTGGACGTGACGTTCAAAAGTCTTCGGAAACATTTCATCTCCAAGGCATGTATCATTCGCTGAAAGTCTACGGTAACTGTTCATGTCCCACACGCAGGTCTATTCAAGATCACGCAGAGATTGCAGAAATGTATAAATTCAGTTGGTAGCTACATTGGGAAGTAATAATCACTGTGTCAAATTCCAACTTTCTCCTCCTGCACCTTCATTATCAGGCTAAGGACGTATGATAAACCCTCTGCATATTACCTACGTATCTGAACTCCCGTTTTTGCTAGATACCAATATCTCCGATATGAAAACTGCACTCGTTCACGCTATGTCAACATAGCCTGCCTTGGAAAAGTTGGACCTGCACATCAGCAAATAACAGTTCATATAATGACTCCTAATGAGGGTTAGACAACTGTAAAATTGAATTCAGATACATTTGTAACAACGTGTAGAAATACCACACTCCTGTCGTACACCACTCAGCATTGGAATCCACTTTGTAATAAAGGCATTCGGTCGTTTGCACCTTCCCATGTTTAACATACAAGGCACGAATGCCATCTCGTAGTTGGCACTCTACGCCATGTTATTCCATTATTCCCCATAGCAATCCTCGGTTTAACTGGTCAGATATCTTTTCTTACTCAATAATAGTCACGTTGAATATTTGCATTGTTTTCTACGGTTTGCTGAACTTCACTAATATCATGCATATACCCCTGACTTTTCCGAAATCCTGATTGTGAAGCACTGATCAGTGGCATCACAATTGCTCGAACTCGTTGTTCAAGGACCCGTGCAACAATTGTTACTAATGTAAATGGAGAAAAGATATGGCCCTATAAGAGATGTAGTATTTTCTGCTGGTGTTGTTTTTGTGAAAAATGTCCCACCACCGCCATTTGCCAACCACCAGATACCTTCCCTTCAAATCAAGACCTAATTAAAGATCTATGTGAGCCATCTTACCCTTTCATTGTGATAAGCGTTTATGCCACGAACTGACATGTTGTCCACCTGAGACTGTGTACGTTGTGGTGCCCTTCAAATATCTGAGTTGTTTTCTTAAATAGAAATAATTCTGATATAGTCAAGACCAACTGACCCGCACTTGAAATCAACACTGTGATTACAAGCAGAGGTTCTGGACAAGCAGCGAATAGGTCAGAAAGTAAATAAAACAGTAAAAATAGACTTTGAAAAAAAAAACTTTCTCAGAGGATCAAGACTGAGGGTCAAAGCTTTTTTGCTTATGTTTGAAATAAACTTATTCTTCTTCTTCTTCTTCGTACGCAGTCAGACAGTAACCATTATTTTTTTCGAAAAAAGCGGCGGTCATCCTGAGGCTGTCGACACTGCCATAGAGCTTGTCTTGCAGTTCCACTGGTGATGGCCACATCTGCTCTCTCTGATCCTCGTATGTCGGGCAGTTCTGCAGCAGATATTCAGCGGTAATGTTACCGGTACCGCACGGGCATTCGTCGGTACCACCTATCTTTAATTTGTTGAATAGGTGGTACCTCAGTCTATTGTGGCCAGTGCGAAGTCTGAAGACAACGACCTGCTCTCTTCTGTTCAACTGGTAATAGGCATCGTTTTTGGTGTAACCAGTATGTTCGGTTTCCAATTTGGTCCTGTATCTGGCTTTGATAAGCCGTTTTGACTCTTCGTACGTCATACTAGTATCTGTTTGTGGTACTCTTGCACCTTCTTTTGCCAGTCTGTCTGCCTCCTCGTTGCCTTGGATGTTGCAGTGTGATGGGACCCACTGTACCACTACCCTTTTTGGTGCGGACTGCTGGCACAGTTTGCAGAGTGCTGCTCTTAAGTCATTAAGCTCAGTGTTTTTCTGGCTTTTTAGCGCTGTGACTACGGCGAGAGCATCTGTAAGCAGGACTATATGGCTTTCTTTTTCTTTGTGTGTCTCCATTTCTTCCACTGCCGCCCTCAGTGCCTCTGCCTCCGCTCTGAAATTGCTTGTGTACTTACCAGTAGCGAATGACAGTGTTATTTTTCTGCCATTTGGTAGGTTCAGGAATGCTCCTGCCCCTCTGTTCTGTGTAGTGTTTGTTACAGAACCATCAGTGTATGCATGGGTCCAGTCCATGCTTGGGTAGTTTTTCGATATAAAGCTTAGGGTAGTATCTCTCCTTTCTTTTTCATTCTGGCAGTTTTTGTTTCCAATACCTGATATATTTTCTACCACCTCTGGAAATATATCCTGCCTCCAGGTAGGTTTTCATACAGTAGTGATGGGTTTTGGTGTTGTTAGTGCGTTTATGGGATCTTCGTGCATCTTTGCTTTGGCTATTTCTGCAAAGTTTCTCCGCTTTAGTTTCCCATTTCCCAAATTGTTAAACTCTGGTGCATTGGATAGTCAGTCAGTCTTCGGAGTTTCTCTGACTGCAGCTGGGCTCTGCAGTCCCTTCTATCGGTCATGGATTGCAGTTTTGTAATCTTTTCAAGTTCTACAATTGGCGTTGACTTCATGTCTCCTGTTATAACTCTCATGGCTTGGTTTTGAAGTTTGCTAACTTTATCGAAGTCCAGTGTACAGTTTCTTTAGTGTGCTTTCGTCTGCTCCCCAGCTTGTGCCAGCAAGTTTCCTCATGATTGCCATTCTTTCTCTGGCTCTCATTCGGTTTCTCTCGATCTGACTTTTCCATGTCATGCGCCGATCAAATGTGACTCCCATATAGTTTAGGTTGTCGTTTGGCTGCAGGAATTTGCCATTTAAACTTAATTTGGTATTTTGGGGTTTGATTGAAAGCGAGAAAATTATGCATGTGGTTTTCTCCTCGTTTATTTTGACCAGGTTTGAAATAAACAACGAACGAAAGACAAAATATGCCATTTTATAGATAATACAGGATAAATAACATGTGAGAATAGGGAGGCAGCTAATAACTCAATCAGTACTTTGGCACAGTCTACACGAAAGATGACTGTATACAAGATCCCAGTGATTATTGATTTTGTTTCAAGGACACATGCAAACATAGTGATTAAGATAAATCTGAATTACAGAGAAAATGTGTGTTTTTTAAATTGGAGGGGTTGAAAGTGGATACATGCCCAGGTCAAGATTGTATTAATCCAAATTTGGTGTTTGACTCTAACTAGAAACACCATTTCCAATTGTATGTTCTCAACCACCTGCAAAAGAAATTGTTCCACGGGATTGGAGAGATGCTGGATTAATTCCATTATTCAAAATGGCAAAAAAACTCAGATCCAGCAAATTATAAAACGGTTAGTTTACCGAGCATAGTCTGTACATTGTTAGTCAATAATCAAAGACAGCATTTTAAAGCATTTAGACAATTTTTATATATTCAGATATAGTTAGGGTGGGTTTACTAAATAGAATTGGTGCTTAACAAATACTTTATAATTCATGGAGGAGGTTACCAAAATGATGGATAGAGGAAAACCAGTGGATGTTATTTATTTATATTTTACGAAGGCCTTTGATAGTGTACCTCATCAACGTATATTTCGAATGTTAAAATCACATGAAATTGGTGGGGAAGTTGGCAAATGGATTTAAAATTGGTTAATGGAAAGACGGCAGTAACTAGCATAGATAAAGAGTACTCTGAGTGGTGTGAAGTAAAACGTTGAATGCCATAGTGATCGGTTTTGGGACTACTTTTTTTCATGATAAATGTATATAAACGATCTAGACGTTGACATGGGTCCATGATTGCAAAATTTGCTGATGCCTCAAAACTCTGAAGTAGTATCTCATAAAAAGAAAAAGTGGATATATTGAGTTCAGAATTATATTAAATTTCAGAATGGTCTGTAAGCTGGAAAATGGAGGGACCTAGGTGTTATAATAGATCCCACAGGTAAGGTGAGTGAGATAGTCTAGTTAGCAGTCAAAAAGCCAAATTAAATCGTGTGGATAATAAAAAGAAACATTCAACATAGGAGCAAGGAAGTGATAGTCAATCTGCATAAAGCTTTAGTTCGATATAGATTGGAGTATTGTGTACAGGCGTGGAGTCCTTATCATAGAAGGGATATAGACATGCTTAAAATAATGCAAAAAAGATGATAGTGGGATTCTAGAATTACAGTTATGGGGAAAGATAACAGACGGCCTACAGTGTCTATAAAAGTGAAGAATTTGAGGTGACTTAATACATGTTTATAATATGAACAGAGGAATGGATACATTACACTACAACAAGTGTTTTTGCAAAATGCAACCACATGAACAAGAGCGCATTGTTAAAAATTAACTAAAAAGACGTCCAGATTAGATCATCATTATGTAGCATGTCCTTTATAGAACGTCGCCCCCATCACAGTCTGTCTGAAAGAAACTGGCTCTCTTGATAAAACTACAGCCTCCGCCAAAGTCATATCCAGGCATTCCTGGATATATTGGTGCCATCGTCTTCTTGATCTACTCCTTCCTCTTTTGCCTGGCACCATGCCTTCCATCAACGTTTTCGCAAGACCGTTGTGTTTCTTGATGTGTCCAAAGTATTTGCATTATCTAGCCAAAATGGAATTGATATACTAGTTCTCCTCTATGCTCAATTCTTGCTGAATGTCTACATTTGTTTTTTTTCTCTGTTCAGGGTATTTTGAGGATCTTGACTCGAAGGATTCTTCTTCTTCTTCTTCTGCGTACACAGTCAGACAGTAACCATTATTTTCTCGAAAAAAGCGGCGGTCATCCTGAGACCCTTGCCACTACCATAGAGCTTGTCTTGCAGTTCCACTGGCAATGGCCACATCTGCTCTCTGATCCTCGTATGTCGGGCAGTTCTGCAGCAGATGTTCAGTGGTCATTTTACCAGTACCGCACGGGCATTCGTCGGTACACCCTATCTTCAATTTGTTGAAGAGGTGGTACCTCAGTCTGTTTTGGCCAGTGCGAAGTCTGAAGACAACGACCTGCTCTCTTCGGTTCAACTGGTAGTAGGCATCGTTTTTGGTGTAACCAGTATGTTCGGTTTCCCATTTGGTCATGTATCTGGCTTTGATAAGCCGTTTTGACTCTTCGTACGTCATACTGGTATCTGTTTGTGGTAGCCTTGCACCTTCTTTTGCCAGTCTGTCTGCCTCCTCGTTGCCTTGGATGTTGCAGTGTGACGGAACCCACTGTACCACTACCCTTTTTGGTGCGGACTGCTGGCACAGTTTGCAGAGTGCTGCTCTTAAGTCATTAAGCTCAGTGTTTTTCTGGCTTTTTAGCGCTGTGACTACTTCGAGAGCATCTGTCAGCAGGACTATATGGCTCTCATTTTCACTGTGTGTTACCATTTCTTCCACTGCCGCCCTCAGTGCCTCTGCATCTGCTCTGAAATTGCTTGTGTACTTACCAGTAGCGAATGACAGTGTTATTTTTCTGCCATTTGGTAGGTTCAGGAATGCTCCTGCCCCTCCGTTCTGTGTAGTGTTTGTTACACAACCGTCGGTGTATGCATGGGTCCAGTCCATGCTTGGGTAGCTTTTCGTTGTGAAGCTTAGGGTAGTGTCTCTCCTTTCTTTTTCACTCTGGCAGTTTTTGTTTGCAATACTCGAAGGATTCGATTCTTCTTCTATACGTTTAAGTAATCGTCCATGATTCACAGCCATAAGCTGCCACAGGAAAAATACAGGCTCTCAAGACTTTTACTTGTATCACGTTGATGGTGCACTGCCATAATTTCTTATGGCTGTTCAGTCTGCGTATTGCCATAGCTAGTCTTCTTCTGATTTTTTTCGAGCAGTCTCCAGCTTTGTCAATTCTGGAGCCGAGATATTCAAAATGTGTGAACTGATCTATTTCCTCACCCCCACTGTAAATGTTTGCTGACATTGTGTTTTGTCGGTCTTATGTCTATGAAGATGTTTTGATCTTTACTATGTCCATTAACGGCTGAAAGTAGCAGATCTAACCCCTCTGCACTTCATGATATTATCACTGTGTCATCTGCGTATCATTATTCTGGAATCTCGTACCCCCCAATCGTAAATGGGTCGAAACTTTGAATGTTCTCGTCTTTCAAACATTTCTCATTACACATTCCGCATACATGGTGTACCGATAAGGTGATAGGATACATCCTTGTAGAACTCAATTTTGTACTGCAAACCAATCTGATGTTTGCTCAGATACTCGGAAAACGGTTGTTGATCTTGGTATAATTATAATGTTTCAATGTGATGTACTATATGCAAAGGAAGCCCCATTTTCTTCACGATTCTCCACAGATTTTTATGTTTTACCGTGTCAAAGGCCTTGGTGTAATCAATGAAACAATGTGTACAGGTCTACAGTAAACTCTCTACATTTTTCATAGTTATTCCTTAAATCGAATATGTGGTCTTTGGTCACTCTGTCTTTCATGAAATCTGCCTGGACTACGTCAATTTCAGATTCAAATTATTTCTCTATCCTTCTTAATTGGATTCGAAGGAGTATCTTGTTAGCATGGCTGATCAGCGCGATAGTTCGGTAGTTCGTGCACAGCTTCAGGTTGCCTTTTTTGGGTAGTGGAATATAAATTGATTTCTTCCATGCTTCTGGCCTCTCTGCACTGTGCCATATCTGTTTACACAGCTTATGAAAGACTCGAGCACTAGCCTCTTCTCCTGCTTGTATTAGCTCTGCTATGATATCATTGCATCCTGTGGTCTTTCCCTGTTTTTCAGGCTTTTAATTACAGAGCGTACTCCTTCCAATGTTGTTTCAGGTTCTTTCTCATCCTTTTGTAGGATTGTAACTGATCGCTCTGTGATATCTCCATACATGGTTCTGCAGTACTATCTCCATCTATTCAGAATGTCTGGTTTTTGTTAATGTGTTATCATCTTTGCCATTTATGACACGAGGAACCGGATGGAACTCCCTTGTCAGTGTTCTTATTGCCTTAAATGTATCTCTCTCTCTCTCTCTCTCTCTTTCTCTCTCACTCTCTCTCTCTCTCTCTGCCTTGTTGCTGTAGGTTTTCTATATGCTTAGACGTTTCCATTATGTGTCTGCCTTTATCTTTTCTTATTTCTCTTCTAACTTTTTTTGCAAAGTTTTTATATGATGTGTTGGTCCCCGTACTTCCAATTTTTTTTAAATTGTTTCCTTTCTTCAATGAGTTTCTGTGTTTCCTCTGTTATATAGCTCTGTTTCTTGGGTTACTTCTTGGGAATCGAATCTTTCGCTGTCGAGATCAAAATATCCCTTGCATACGATGTCAGCTCCCCAGATGTCATCTCTTTCTGTACCGCAAGCAACGCCTCAAATGTGTTTTCTACTTTGATGTTGCATTCAGTAGGTGTTGCTGTTACATCGAAGCGTATTGGCTGGCAACCTTTGTTGATCCTAAGTAGTCTTGTTTTGTAAACTGCAAACAGTAATTCATGGTCCGTATCGCAGTCTGCTCCAGGAAGCGTTTTTGTTGCAAGCACATTTGATCTCCATCTTTGTTGCACAAGGATTTAACCTATTTGGTTACTGCTGTTGCCATCAGGGGAGGTCCACATGTATAGTCTAGGTGGATGGTGTTTGAAGAAGGTGTTGACAATGGAGAGGATGTTTCACTTGCAGCATTCAACAAGTGTTTTCTGTCGCTCATGATTGTGTCTCAAACACAAAGGACCTCGAACACTTCTCTCCTCATCGGCTCTCTCATCTCCGACTTTCGCATTGAAATCGCCAATGATGATCAAGATATCTCTTTGTTCAACTTTTTCCATCGTTTCTTGCAAGGTGTTATAAGAATCATCCATTTCGCAATCGTCAGATGCCGATGTTGGTGCATACACTTGAATTATTGTTAAATTCATTGTCTTTATCTTCAGTCTGATTACAATTATTCGGTCGTTGACTGGATTGTAACCGAGTAGTGAAGGTGCTGTTTTCTTTGACAGATAAAGCCGACCCCGGTTTTCCATCGTTATCCATCCGAGAGTATATCAATGTTTCTCATGAGGAACAGGTACAGTGCGCTTGATCAGCTCATCTGTGTTCAGAGATTCAAAGAATCTCTATCTTGGTTCTCTCCATTTCTCTTTCAGTCATGAACAAATTGCCCTGGTATAGGCTCCTGTCATTGTCGTACTGCTCGAACTTCCGCTTTTTCCACCAGCAGATGTGTGTACTTGTCAGGGGTGGACACCCATTCATGTCGTTTCACTCACGTAGTTAAGCCGGCCAGCCAAAATCGTTGCCCGGAGGGTGGCGCTGCTGTACACAGGCACACTCTAGGAGCCATACGAGAGCTAGACAGAAGTGGGGGAACCAAATAGGATCCTGACCAGCAAGGATGTGGCTGCCCCTCACCGTGAAGTACTATCCCTTACACACTTCTGTCCTACCCCCCCCCCCCACCCCCACCCCCCAGATTAGATATTAGGACATCTTTTTTTAGTCAGATAGTGGTGAATGCTAGGAATGCATTTCCCAAATATATAGAGGAGGGAGGGACAATATATACATTTAAGAATAAATTGGATGTGCAAAGCCTTAGAGCAAGGTAATAGAAATGAAATGTGCTACATACATACAGACGCTTTAGACTCTTCTAAGGCAGTATAAAGACGTTAAGTTAAGCTAGTACATAAAAAAGTAAATGCAAATATAATGTCGGCTTGCTAGGCCAGTCACAGTTTCATCTTCGTCATTTTAAAATCGTGTGTACTAAAAGGAAGATTATGTCCAGAAAATACAAATTACGTTGATTTGGATTCCGAAATTGGCCGTTAAAGAGATTTGGCGTTAAACCTTTTCCGGACATGGCGCCATCTTTGTGTGACAATTTGGTGCGATGTTCTTACCGTGCAAAGAAATGTAGATATTCAGATCCAAGAAATGATTTACGATTTAATCGGATCAATGACTTCAGTATTTGGTTTTCCCGGTATATGTTATTTTGGTGGTGCAACATTTTGAGATTTTAGATAAATGTCATTTATTCTTGATTTTCAGTACTTGTCTCTATGGACATTGTTACAGACTTACTCTATCACCATTAAATTTATTCCTTACTACTATCACTCCTTACCACACAACTAACTAACAATTATTTTAACAGAAGCAAAAAAAAAAACCAATGAAGGTTTATTTCCCATACAGCTTACACATTATGTTATTAAACTGGCACGTGAATCTTTTTCTATTGTTCATCACACATCAGCTTACAACAATATATCTCAAGAGTTTCGTGGGAATAGCACATGTACGTATCTTGCTCTTAATTAATCACACGTTCCATCACCCTATCAATTCTATCACATTTGCCATTCACAGTTCTATATCCTTTAAAGCTGCCTCAATGCTGTCTAGCACTCTGTTCTCTGTCTTATCGTTCGATCGTCGCTCGTCTGGTGGCGTTATCTTCCACCTCTCAGCTTCCGCAAGGCATGTGTCTTTAGAACCTCCTGTCTCAGCTTCCGCAAGGAATGTGTTTTTAGAACCTCCTGTCTCGTCTTCACGTGTGACTGTGTCAGCGTCGAAATAAACAGGATAACAGAGACCGCCAAATGTTTACAAGGGCGTTGTGTCTGCTTCTCACTTAGAGCTAGTGTCTGCTTCGGTGACTGTTCAATGGCTCTATTCTAACTATTGAAATTCAGCCGGTGTTAATTGCTCTGTTCTGTGGTCTATCCGTCCAACCAACAGTTGTCTTCTGCTCTATGGTCTATTTCAGCTATCGACCTAGCTGCTCGGTAGTCGTCTGTTCTATGATCTATCTTAGTAACGACCTAGCTCTTCGGTAGTTATCTGCTCTGTGATATATCTTAGCTAGCGACCTAGCTGCTCGGTAGTTATCTGCTCTATGATATATCTTAGCTAGCGACCTAGCTGCTCGGTAGTCTTCTGATCGTTGGTCCCCCCCATTTGTGGTATATCTTGATATCCCTGATCGCTCCATCATATATCACATGATACTCGCTTTGGCTAAAGACCTCTCCGCCTCTTTAGTGCTTGGGTCTCAACTTTCGTTGAAGTACCTTATCGCCAACTTAAGCAAACCTTGTTTTTAATTTTATATGTGCCATAAAAGATCGTGGAATTTGCAGTAGAAACCGTTGAAAGTATTCATTTTGACTAGACAGTCTTAAACGAGCAATTTTTAAGAATTTCAAACAATGGACTCAATTTTTGCGACATTATTGTAGATGCCACGAACTCAACTCTCGGACATGGTTGTCAGGTTATGTGTTGATGCCAGAACAGATCCAAATGGATACAAGCCTATCAGTCTACTGAGCTGCGTAGGTAAACTGATGGAGCGTATGATAAACACCAGACTGATGTGACACCTGGAAGAAAATTACATATTAATTCCACAGAAACCAGGATTTAGACAACACAGATCCACTGAGGATCACATCACTCTCATAGCGCAGGAATAGAGCATGCTTACCAGGAGAAAAAGTATACAGTAGCGGTTTGGGTGGATATAGAGAAGGCATTTGACAAGGTGGGGAATAAGGGACATTAAGTCAAGCTACGAAGAATTGAAGTATCTGGAAAAATGTACAGGTATATGGATGCAGACAGACTGGCAAAAGAGGGTGCAAGACTACCACAACCAGATACTAGTATGACATACGAAGAGTCAAAACGGCTTATTAGAGCTAAATACAGGACCAAATGGGACCAGAGGTGGTAGAAAATATACCAGGTATTGGAAAAAAAAGCAGCCAGACTGAAAACGAAAGAGGAGACATAACCCTGAGGTACATATCGAAAAACTACCCAAGCATGGACTGGACTCATGCATACACCGACGGTTCTGTAACAAACACAACACAGAATGGAGGGGAAGGGGTTTTCCTGACCCTAACAAACGGTAGAAAAATAACACTGTCAGTGGCAACTGGAAAATTATAAATCAATTTCAGAGCAGAGGCAGAGGCATGGACGGCTGCAGTATAAGCAATGCTGACATAGCGAAAGTAGTGAAAGCCAGATAGTCCTGTTTACATATGCCCTGTCCGTGGTTACACCACTATAAAGCCAGAATAATGTAGTACTTAAAGATTTAAGAGAAGTACTCTGTCAACTATGCTAGCAGTCCGCACCAAAAAGAGTAGTGGTACAGTGGGTTCCATCCCACTGCAACATTCAAGGCAACGAGGATGCAGACAGACTGGCTAAAGAAGGTGCAAGGCTACCACAACCAGATTCTAGTGTGACCTACGAAGAGTCAAAAAGGTTTATTAGGGCCAGATACATGGTCAAATGGGAAACAGAGCATACTGGCTACACAAAAAATTGATGCCTACTACCAGTTGAACAGAAAAGAGCAGGTCGTGGTCTTCAGACTCCCCACAGGCCACAACAGACTGAGGTACCATCTATTCAATAAACTGAAGATAGGTGATACTGACGAATGCACCTGTGGTACAGGGAAAATGACCGCTGAACATCTGCTGCAAAATTGCCGGACATATGAGAACCAGAGAAAGCACATGTGGCCATCGCCAGTGGCAACACTAGACAAGCTCTATGGCAGTGCCGACAGCCTCAGGATGACAGCTGCTTTCTTCGAACACATTCAAGTTGACGTCTGACAGCGTACGAAGAAGAAGATTTACCTCTAATTGCTTTACACTTGCACAAATTAACAGTCATCTAACAATATACATATTTCTATCTCTATATATGTTCTTCATCTTCTCTCTCTTTCTCTCTGTCTCTCTTTCTCTCTCTCTACTTTGGTCTTCTTGTTTCTCTGTACTCTCAACAACCAATGCTGACTACCAACTAATGTTTGACAAATATAAACTGCTGTGATCATATAAGACATTCCAATGTACCCCGCCAACTACCAGTTAAAGGCTAACACAAAATACAGAAGGAATTGAAGCTCATGAACAAAAACATGCATTGATAACGTGCCAACCGTAGAGACAATCCGCCTAACAAACTGTTGATTATGTCAAGGAAAGAATGTCAGAATAGAAATACAGCCAACTTGCTGTTTACATTCATGGATACATCAAGTAATACAAATATACTGTAGTCGGGGATGCTGTGGTAGAAACTTATATATAAGAGGTTTCAGCTTTTATCAGATGGGGGTAGCCAGTTCCCTTCCTCGATGTCTTGGTTTACAATATCACTGATATATACATTTATGTTATTACCGCCAGGGATGAAGTACTAGAATCTTCATTGTTCTGATACACACACGAATCTATGAACTGGTCAATACGACCTGATACCGCACAACGGACAACGGTCTGTGGTAGAAAAGGGCAAGTCTTCGTCACAGAATCCAGAAATTGAAACCTCTAATCAAACCAAAAACTTCAGGTTTTGTGAAAACCAATTCCTGTTCTTCTATCATTTCTCATAACAGTAAATCTGGTACTCGTTTACAGCTGGGTTGGCTGGAACAAGTTCCATCCGGAAAGAAGCAGCCACTCTACCAACGTTGCATCCTACGCTCTACATGTACATATAGTGTGGTCTTATGTTTCCTCTAATAACATGTCTTAATGGGAATCACACTTTTTCTTCTGCTTATCTTACCGTCGTCTTACGGAATAATCATTCCTTAATGGTTGTATGCTTAAACATCTATATATTTGGTCTATTGTAGGTCAATGATCAATGTTTTGTTATTATTATTGTCATGATTATCATCATCATCATCATCTTCTATCAACGTGTGTCGTTAGAAGGCGTGGGAGGGGGTGTAGTTTTATGTCGTGTACCATCTTCGTCGCCGATGTTGTTGACATTCAGTGTTTTTTTAAACATAGCAAGGGACATAACCAAACAATAACAAAAATATATAATTAAGAGTTATCCCATCATAAATAATTTGCGTGAGAGGTTCTGGCTTGGGCGTCTCCCCTCTTTATCCAGGTTACAAACCTTAGAACGAGTGAGCTATGGCCCTACACCAGAACCACATGGACGTGTACATTGGCATCTGTACACTGAAGGCGATAGGTGTTAATTATCCACCCGACCAAATTTCTCACGCTTGTTGTCGTCCTCGTGCACGACATATGGGGAGGAGCAGCTCGCGACCCCGGGCGCTCGCGACGATCGTGACAGCAAAGCCGTGCTTATCACAAGAGCTGAACCTTGGACCTTGACCGGCGTCAAAGTCATGGAGCGAACTAGACAAGTAGGTTTTAATGTGTTTATTTTCATTTTCACAAAGGTGAAAAAACCATCTTTTGGTTTTGTACATTTGAAATTTCCTTTCACTCTTTCTTTCACTCAGATTTAACTTTTTCAACAAAAATATATACAGGTTTGTTTTTTTTTGTTTTTTTTGTTTTGTTTTGTTTTTTTTTTTTTTTTATAAACAAGGATTTTATATTATGTACATTTCATCATATCATTGAATATATATACAATATGTACAGGTTTTTATGTACACCACTCCACATCCACACACTCACACTCATACCCACACGCATGCATTCGTCCAGTCACACGAACCAAATTATCTAATAATCAACTTTTATAGTTTGTTAAAGAAACAAAACTCGAATTAAATTTTAACATTACACAAATATGTTTGTGAAAATATGTGTTTAAAAAGTTCTGGCGTGTAAATTCTTTGTTCGTATACTGCTTTGTTTCTGCATGTCCAAATTAGGCGTTTGTATTGTGTTAAGAGTGTTAATAGTATGTCTTGGGTGGTTATTGTTGGTGTTGCCGATGGCTCTGGTTCCCGCTGTGGTGCTTGCGTCAGGAGTGCCACCGTTGGTGGTGGTGCTGGTGTCCGCTGTTCTGTGATGTTTGGGTTTCTGGTGATCTGTGGGTTGTTGTTGTTTTTTTTTTTTACATTGGCTCGACCAATGCGACTCCTCGCCGCAATGGTCGCATGGTGTTCGCCTTCCTGTCAATGTTACCCACATTTTCCATGTGGTATTTATTCCGCCTTTTAAATTTGCGTGGGCGTAGTGGGGGATAGGCTGTTTGGTGGGCTTGTACCAAAAATCCCACTTATCCAGGCAATTTTTTTGTTGCTTTACCCGGACCTCCTCGTCCCCGGTGGCTGCTGCAACAATTTTTTTGATGGCTTCTGGTTTTACTGTAAGGGGCGCCCAGTGGACGACTCCCTTAGACTTGATTTTATCTGAATGTTCTATGAGCACTGAGATTTTTGGGTTGTCCCACTCTAGAGTCACGGCGTCTAATCTTTGGTAGTGTTGTATATGCGCTGATTGCGTCAGGATGGCGCAAAAGACTCTGGGGTCGGAGTATCTTCCGATACCCACAACTCCATTCGGGCCAATTCCGGCTGGCCCCACTAAAATGCTATGAATTAAATGATATGACGTCTTGAAAGCTTGTTGTCCGGAGACCGTGATTACTAGTGTTCCCTCTTTATGAATTTCGTCGTCTTGAACGAAGTCTTCCGAATTGAAATCAATGAACAAATCTGCCATTTTATCTATTTCGAATAGGCACAAACACACAAATGGAAAACAAGAAATTACTCCTTCCCGAAAAAACCGCTGCTCACTGGAACACGTCCGTCCAGTTCGAGAACTAGACAAGTAGGTTTTAATGTGTTTATTCTCCATTTTTCAAAAGCAAAAAAGAAAACCATCTTTTGGTTTTGGACATTTCAAATTTCCTTTTACTCTTTCTTTCACTCAGATTTAAACTTTTCCAACTTAAATATATACGGGTTGTTTTTTTTTTTTTTTTTTTTTTTTTTTTTTTTTTAAACAAGGATTTTATATTTTGTACATTTCAACCTATCGTTGAATATATATACAATATGTACAGGTTTTTATGCACATCACTCCACACCCACACACTCACTCATTCCCTCACGCATGCATTCGTCCAGTCACACAAACCAATTTATCTAATGATCAACTTTTATAGTTTGTTAGAGAAACAAACCTCAAATTAGATTTAAAACATTACACAAATATGCTTGTGAAAATATGTGTTTAAAAAGTTTTAGCGTGTAAATTCTTTGTTCGTATACTGCTTTGTTTCTGCATGTCCAAATTAGGCGTTTGTATTGTGTTAAGAGTGTTAATAGTATGTCTTGGGTGGTTTTGTCTGTTTTAGGGATGTTGTTTAGCATGACTGCTCTAAACATATCTACTTTAGTCTTTGTGTGTTTGTTAATTATCTGCCTAAGTGTTTCTACAGTTTTTGCTACAGTTCTACATTGATAAAAAATGTGTTCTTCAGTTTCTTGTATATTATGTCTGCATAGTTTGCATCTAGGCATGCTTGTTTTGGACATGTATGCTTTTTTGTATTGAATTGGTGTTATATTATATAGTAGTCTGTATGTAACTTCTTTAGTTTTTGGTGATACTTTGAGTGTATGTAGGCTACTAAATATATTTGTATAGTCTGTGATGAAATAATTATACCCTCTTTTTATTCTATTTTTTAGCGGTGGCTCTTGTGCTTGTATTAGTTTTTTATAAATTATTTTAGTTTCTTGTTTAATTAGGTTTTCGTTCCCTTGTATGTGTTTTATACATTGTTTATAAAAGGGAGGTATGCTTCCAAAGAAATGTGGCGTGTTGTTATTTAATTTACAAATTTTGGTAATTCTGAGTCCCACATAGTAATGTGCTAGTGGGTACTCGCTTGGTTTTGCGACTATTTCGCTTAGAAATTTGATTCTTAGGGCCTGAATTTTTGTTTTAATGTCTTGAAGTGCAATTCCGCCTCGTCTTTTATCTTGCATTAATGTTTTAGATTGGATGCTGTGTATGGTATATCTAAATATAAATTGTCTAATGAGGACGTTAATTTCTTTGGTGGTCTTTATTGGGGGACTGAAAATGTTACTTATATATATTAGTCTAGGTATAATGAAAGTATTTATAATTACACTTCTTCCAAATATTGTTGTTGTTTTAAATTTGTATTTCTCTAATCTATTTTTTATCTGTTCTGTTAATTTTTGCCACATTTCTTTATTTTTGTTTAAGGGGTTTGATTGGTAATCTATCCCATAAATTTTTAATTTACTTTCTTGTATTAGTTGAAGTGGGAAGTCTGTTTTAAATTTCCACTTTCCCAATCCCATGATTTTTGATTTTAGAATATTTATTTGGGAGCCACTCTGTTTACCAAAGGTTTCAAATGTATTTAGTATGTTTTCTATTGATGCAAAGGTTGATGGAAAGAAAGCTGTGTCATCTGCGTATGCTATTAGTTTTTTTTCTCCTATGCCTGGAATATGTGTCCCTTTAATTGTGTTGTCTTGCCTGATTTTTTCTAAAATTGGCTCTAATACTAATACGTATAGTAGTGGGGATAGGGGGCAGCCCTGTCTTACTGATCTAGTTATTTTTATTGTGTCTGTAAGTGTATGGTTTATTAGTAATCTGCTCTCAGGTTTACTGTATAGGATTTTAACCCAGTTTGTGAAATATTTTCCCATGTTGTTTCTCTCTAGTGTCTTATAAAAATATGTATGTGAGACCCTGTCAAAGGCTTTTTCCTGGTCAATGGATAATATTGCTGATTGCGTGTCTTTTTCGTGTGTATATTGGATTATATCCCTTAAAAAATGCGCATGTTTAATGATACTTCTGTTCTGTACGCTGCATTGTTGATCTTCATGAACTAAGTGCTTCATGAAGGGTTTAAGTTTTAGTGTTAAAGCTTTTGTTAGTATTTTGTAATCTGTATTTAGTAGGGAGATGGGTCTGTAATTTTTTATTTCTGATTTATCTGTGTCATGTTTGTGAACTAAAGTTATGTATGATTGATTTAAACTATTTGGGAGTTCCCCTTTCTCGAAGGCCTCATGTAAGACCCTGAGAAAGAATGGGCTTAGCACGTCAAAGAACGTGGAATAGAACTCAGCAGTCAGGCCATCAGGGCCAGGACTCTTGTCCTTTTGAAAAGAACTGAGGGCGTCTTGAAGATCCTTTGTTGTTGAAGGTTTATTTATAGTTTGTTTGTCCTGTTTGTTCAGGCGCTTTGTGAAGGTCTCACAACCTTCACATGTGTTTGTTTGGGTGCTCTCTGCTGAGTACAGTTTTGCGTAGAAATGTCTAAACGCTTGACCGATGTCATTGGTCTCTGTACAAATTTTCCCTTCCTCCCCTTTTATTTCGTGTATTTGTCTGCTCCTCTGTATGTTTTGTTCTACTGCTAAAAACTGCTTGCTTGGTGTTTCTTGTGTTATGAAATTTAATTTTGTCCTCAATTGTGCCCCTTGTATCCTATGGTTTTCAATTTTATCTAACTCTTCTTGAAGTATGTGAATTATTGGGGCGTTTTTATCTAATAGTTCAGTTAATCTAATTGCTTCTTCTATAATTTGTTTATTTCTTCTTATTTGTTTGTGGATAATTTTTGATATTTTTTGCGTTTTTTCTTTAATTGTTCCTTTTAGTAAATCCCAATATTCAGCGAAATTTTCGATTGGGGCGGTCTGTACATAATCTTGTATTAAATTAGTTATACTTTGGACAAATTGTTCGTTTTTAAGTAAAGAATTGTTAAATTTCCAATGTACAGACTCTGTGTGATTAATATTTATGCGTGTACTACTATCTCTACTGCTTTGTGGTCTGTGAAAGTGTTGGTGTCTAGGTGTCGTATTTTGTTTATTCTATAATTTTCATGAGTGTAAAATCTATCTAGCCTAGCTGATGTCCCGTGGGTGTGTGATTTGTCTGTGTGTGTTGTCTCTTTGCCCTCTGGGTATTTTCGTCTGTATGTGTCTAACAGGGCATGTTCATCTAAAATGTACTGTAGAATGTCGTTTGTTTTCCTTGTTTTGATTGTACGGTGTGTTGTATCTAATTGATTTAATATGCAGTTGAAATCTCCTCCCATTATAATTTTATGTTTTTTATAGTGTTGGCTTAATGTATTTAGAAGGTTTGTGTAGAATGTGTATTGTTGTGTTTTTATTGCGGGGGCATATATGTTAACTAGCGTGTGTGTATCGTGGCTATTAGAAATGTTTTTTACCTGTATTATTTGTACCCTGCCATCTGTGTCTTTGTGGTTGTGTGTCGTTTCCCATCTGTCTGATGTCTGCAATATTGCTACCCCTGTCTTAGTGCCTAAGCTAAACCATGCATGCGCTAATCCTGAATTTGATGTAAGTAAGCGTGCATGCATGTCGTGGTCTATATGCGTTTCTTGTAAGAAAATGAAATCTGTTTTGTACTTGCGTATTAGTGGTGTTATGTGCTGAAGTTTGTTCCTTAGGCCTCTAATGTTTAGGGATACAATATGTAGTTTGTTTGTTGAGGCCGTGGGGTGTGTGTGTAGTGGTGTGTTGTGTTGCATGATCTGTAATACAGTTTATGGGGGTTCCACAGTCGAAAACCATTCATGCTTATACATCTCATAGTCAAACAGCACATATATATCTCTCTTTCTACACCTTTCGGATTGAAACCAACAGACAGAGACTCTCATACCTACAGGGAGGCTAAACACACTCTCATTTTCATACTCGTACACACGCTTACATTAAGAAAGTGCAGTTTTAAAGATAGGGACAGCGAATATGAGATACTGGGAAGGAAAAGAAATATTCCTAGTGAAAATATATGGCAAGGCAGAGATTTGAGAAACAAACATGATAGGGAGAGAGTAGAAGGATATACAATTTGACCTAAAAAAAAAAACGTACCTTGATGAAGAAGAAGAAGAAACCCATTCACACGAGTTAAATTTCAATCCTTATTTATCTATTAATTTCGCTAAATATTTTATAGAAAAAGAAAAAACTGTTTATGTAATTAATATAAATAATCTTCTATTTTTATGTCGTTATCTAAGATGTCCGTCATCGACGGAGGGCTGCTCTCTGAATCCTCGTCGTCGACCAGGATGTGCCAGGCTGGTGTGGCATTCTCCAGGCTGGAGTCGTGTTTGTTGTCTTCTGTTGCTATCTGTTCTGTTTCTTTTGTTTGAGTGTTTATTTGTTTCTGTGGGGTTGCCTTGCTTTGGTGTGCTGTCTGTTGAGTCTGTTTCTGTGGGGTTGACTTGACGGGGCTGCGTATCTGCTGGGTCTGTTTCTGTGGGGATGTCTTGACAGGGCTGCGTGTTTTTTGTTTCTGTGGTGTCCCATTGTTGTTGTTGTGTGTTATGTTTTTTCGTTTTCGTGCATGTTCAATGATTGTAAAGCCGTCTTCTGTTATTTTTGGTGTTTTGACTGGCTCTGGTTCTTGTTGTGGCGTTGTTGTCGGGTGTGTTACCGTCGGTGGTGGTGCTGGTGTGCGCTGTTCTGTAATGTTTGGATTTCTGGTGGTCTGTGTTTTGTTGTTCTTTTTTTGGCACTGGCTCGACCAATGCGTATCTTCTCCGCAGTGGTCGCATGGGGTGCGCCTTCCTGTTAGAGTTACCCATAACTTCCAGGTGGTATTTATGCCACCTTTTAAGTTTGCGTGGGCATAGTGGGGGATTGGTTGTTTTGTGGGCTTATACCAAAAGTCCCACTTGTCTAAACAATTCTTCTGCTGCTTTACTCGGACCTCCTCGTCCCCTGTGGCTGCTGCGACTATTTTTTTATGGCCTCTGGCTTCACAGTCAGGGGTGCCCAGTGGACGACTCCCTTGGACTTAATCTTATCCGAATGCTCTATCAGCACGGAGATTTTCGGGTTGTCCCACTCAAAGGTCACGGCGTCTAATCTTTGGTAGTGCTGGATGTGTGCCGATTGTGTCAGGTAGGCACACAAAACTCTGGGGTCGGAGAATCTACCGATCCCCACAACTCCATTCGGGCCAACTCCGGCTGGCCCCACCAAAATACTATGTATCAGATGGTAAGACGTCTTAAACGCCTGTTGTCCGGAGACAGTAATCACAAGTGTTCCTTCTTTATGGATCTCATCATCCTGCACAAAATCCTCTGAATTAAAGTCAATGTATAAATCTGCCATTCTTTCTAGATCGAAAACAAGTAACACTCACAAAAAAACGTGGAAACACACGAAAACTCCTCCCTTGCGAAATAAACACTGCCGCTCACCGAAACACGTCCGTCTAGTTCAAAACTAGACAAGTAGGTTTTAATGTGTTTATTTTTCATTTTTCAAAGGCAAAAAAGAAAACCATCTTTTGGTTTTGTACATTTGAAATTTCCTTTCACTCTTTCTTTCACTCAGATTTAACTTTGTCAACATAAATATATACAGGTTTTTTTTTTTTTTTTTTTTTTATTTTTTTTTTTTATAAACAAGGATTTTATACTATGTACATTTCATCATATCATTGAATATATATACAATATGTACAGGTTTTTATGTACACCACTCCACATCCACACACTCACACTCATACCCACACGCATGCATTCGTCCAGTCACACGAACCAAATTATCTAATAATCAACTTTTATAGTTTGTTAAAGAAACAAAACTCGAATTAAATTTTAACATTACACAAATATGTTTGTGAAAATATGTGTTTAAAAAGTTCTGGCGTGTAAATTCTTTGTTCGTATACTGCTTTGTTTCTGCGTGTCCAAATTAGGCGTTTGTATTGTGTTAAGAGTGTTAGTAGTATGTCTTGGGTGGTTTTGTCTGTTTTAGGGATGTTTTTAACATGACTGCTCTAAACATGTCTGCTTTAGTCTTTGTGTGTTTGTTAATTATCTGCTTAAGTGTTTCCAAAGTTTTTGCTACAGTTTTACATTGATAAAAAATGTGTTCTTCAGTTTCTTGTATATTTTGTCTACATAGTTTGCATCTAGGCATGCTTGTTTTGGACATGTATGCTTTTTTGTATTGGATTGGTGTTATATTATATAGTAGTCTGTATGTAACTTCTTTAGTTTTTGGTGATACTTTGAGTGTATGTAGGCTACTAAATATATTTGTATAGTCTGTGATGAAATAATTATACCCTCTTTTTTTTCTATTTTTTAACGGTGGCTCTTGTGCTTGTATTAGTTTTTTATAAATTATTTTAGTTTCTTGTTTAATTAGGTTTTCGTTCCCTTGTATGTGTTTTATACATTGTTTATAAAAGGGAGGTATGCTTCCAAAGAAATGTGGCGTGTTGTTATTTAAATTACAAATTTTGGTAATTCTGAGTCCCACATAGTAATGTGCTAGTGGGTACTCGCTTGGGTTTGCGACTATTTCGCTTAGAAATTTGATTCTTAGGGCCTGGATTTTTGTTTTAATGTCTTGAAGTGCAATTCCGCCTCGTCTTTTATCTTGCATTAATGTTTTAGATTGGATGCTGTGTATGGTAAATCTAAATATAAAATGTCTAATGAAGACGTTAATTTCTTTGGTGGTCTTTATTGGGGGACTGAAGATGTTACTTATATATATTAATTTAGGTATAATGAAAGTATTTATAATTACACTTCTTCCAAATATTGTTGTTGTTTTAAATTTGTATTTCTCTAATCTATTTTTTTTTTGTTCTGTTAATTTTTGCCACATTTCTTTATTTTTATTTAAGGGGTTTGATTGGTAATCTATTCCATAAATTTTTAATTTACTTTCTTGTATTAGTTGAAGTGGGAAGTCTGTTTTAAATTTCCACTTTCCCAATCCCATAATTTTTGATTTTTGAATGTTTTTTTTGGAGCCACTCTGTTTACCAAAGGTTTCAAATGTATTTAGTATGTTTTATATTGATGCAAAGGTTGATGGAAAGAAAGCTGTGTCGTCTGCGTACGCTATTAGTTTTTTGTCTCCTATACCTGGAATGTGTGTCCCTTTAATTGTGTTGTCTTGCCTGATTTTTTCTAAAATTGGCTCTAATACTAATACGTATAGTAGTGGGGATAGGGGGCAGCCCTGTCTTACTGATCTAGTTATTTTTATTGTGTCTGTAAGTGTATGGTTTATTAATAATCTGCTCTCAGGTTTACTGTAAAGGATTTTAACCCAGTTTGTGAAATATTTTCCCATGTTGTTTCTCTCTAGTGTCTTATATAAATATGTATGTGAGACCCTGTCAAAAGCTTTTTCCTGGTCAATGGACAATATTGCTGATTGCGTGCTTTTTTCGTGTGTATATTGGATTATGTCCCTTAAAAAATGCGCATGTTTAATGATACTTCTGTTCTGTACGCTGCATTGTTGATCTTCATGAACTAAGTGCTTCATGAAGGGTTTAAGTTTTAGTGTTAAAGCTTTTGTTAGTATTTTGTAATCTATATTTAGTAGGGAGATGGGTCTGTAATTTTTTATTTCTGATTTATCTGTGTCATGTTTGTGAACTAGAGTTATGTATGATTGATTTAAACTATTTGGGAGTTCCCCTTTCTCAAAGGCCTCGTGTAAGACCCTGAGAAAGAATGGGCTTAGCACGTCAAAGAACGTGGAATAGAACTCAGCGGTCAGGCCATCAGGGCTAGGACTCTTGTCCTTTTGAAAAGAACTGAGGGCGTCTTGAAGATCCTTTGTTGTTAAAGGTTTATTTATAGTTTGTTTGTCCTGTTTGTTCAGGCGCTTTGTGAAGGTCTCACAACCTTCACGTGTGTCTGTTTGGATGCTCTCTGCTGAGTACAGTTTTGCGTAGAACTGTCTAAACGCTTGACCGATTTCATTGGTCTCTGTCAAAATTTTTCCTTCCTCCCCTTTTATTTCGTGTATTTGTCTGCTCCTCTGTATGTTTTGTTCTACTGCTAAAAACTGTTTTCTTGGTGTTTCTTGTGTTATGAAAGTTAATTTTGTCCTCAATTCTGCCCCTTGTATCCTATGGTTTTCAATTTTATCTAACTCTTCTTGAAGTATGTGAATTATTGGGGCGTTTTTATGTAATAGTTCAGTTAATCTAATTGCTTCTTCTATAATTTGTTTATTTCTTCTTATTTGTTTGTGGATAATTTTTGATATTTTTTGCGTTTTTTCTTTAATTGTTCCTTTTAGTAAATCCCAATATTCAGCTAAATTTTCGGTTGGGGCGGTCTGTACATAATCGTGTATTAAATTAGTTATACTTTGGACAAATTGTTCGTTTTTAAGTAAAGAATTATTAAATTTCCAGTGTACAGACTCTGTGTGATTAATATTTATGCGTGTTGCGTTTACTACTATCTCTACTGCTTTGTGGTCTGTGAAAGTGTTGGTGTCTAGGTGTCGTATTTTGTTTATTCTATAATTTTCATGAGTGTAAAATCTATCTAGCCTAGCTGATGTCCCGTGGGTGTATGATTTGTCTGTGTGTGTTATCTCTTTGCCCTCTGGGTATTTTCGTCTGTATGTGTCTAACAGGGCATGTTCATCTAAAATGTACTGTAGAATGTCGTTTGTTTTCCTTGTTTTGATTGTACGGTGTGTTGTATCTAATTGATTTAATATGCAGTTGAAATCTCCTCCCATTATAATTTTATGTTTTTTATAGTGTTGGCTTAATGTATTTAGAAGGTTTGTGTAGAATGTGTATTGTTGTGTTTTTATTGCGGGGGCATATATGTTAACTAGCGTGTGTGTATCGTGGCTATTAGAAATGCTTTTTACCTGTATTATTTGTACCCTGCCCTCTGTGTCTTTGTGGTTGTGTGTCGTTTCCCATCTGTCTGATGTCTGCAATATTGCTACCCCTGTCTTAGTACCTAAGCTAAACCATGCATGCGCTAATCCTAAATTTGATGTAACTAAGCGTGCATGCATGTCGTTGTCTATATGCGTTTCTTGTAAGAAAATGAAATCTGTTTTGTACTTGCGTATTAGTGGTGTTATGTGCTGAAGTTTGTTCCTTAGGCCTCTAATGTTTAGGGATACAATATGTAGTTTGTTTGTTGAGGCCGTGGGGTGTGTGTGTAGTGGTGTGTTGTGTTGCATGATCTGTAATACAGTTTATGGGGGTTCCACAGTCGAAAACCATTCATGCTTATACATCTCATAGTCAAACAGCACATATATATCTCTCTTTCTACACCTTTCGGATTGAAACCAACAGACATATACTCTCATACCTACAGGGAGGCTAAACACACTCTCATTTTCATACTCGTACACACGCTTACATTCAGAATGTGCAGTTTTAAAGATAGGGACAGCGAATGTGAGATACTGGGAAGGAAAAGAAATATTCCTAGTGAAAATATATGGCAAGGCAGAGATTTGAGAAACAAACATGATAGGGAGAGAGTAGAAGGATATAAAATTTGACCAAAACAACAAAAAAAACACGTACCTTGATGAAGAAGAAGAAGAAACCCATTCACACGAGTTAAATTTCAATCATTATTTATCTATCAATTTCGCTAAATATTTTGTAGAAAAAGAAAAACTGTTTATGTAATTAATATAAATAATCTTCTATTTTTATGTCGTCGTCTAAGATGTCCGTCATCGGTGGAGGGCTGCTCTCTGAATCCTCGTCGTCGACCAGGATGTGCCAGGCTGGTGTGGCCTTCTCTAGGCTGGAGTCTTGTTTGTTGTCTTGTGTTTGAATGTTTATTTGTTTCTGTGGGGTTGCCTTGCTTTGTTGTGCTGTCTGTTGAGTCTGTTTCTCTGGGGTTGACTTGACGGGGCTGCGTATCTGCTGGGTCTGTTTCTGTGGAGATGTCTTGACAGGGCTGCGTGTTTTTTGTTTCTGTGGTGTCCCATTGTTGTTGTTGTGTGTTATGTTTTTTTCGTTTTCGTGCATGTTCAATGATTGTAAAGCCGTCTTCTGTTATTTTTGGTGTTTTGACTGGCTCTGGTTCTTGTTGTGGCGTTGTTGTCGGGCGTGTTACCGTCGGTGGTGGTGCTGGTGTGCGCTGTTCTGTAATGTTTGGATTTCTGCTGGTCTGTGTTTTGTTGTTCTTTTTTTGGCACTGGCTCGACCAATGCGTATCTTCTCCGCAGTGGTCGCATGGGGTACGCCTTCCTGTTAGAGTTACCCATAACTTCCAGGTGGTGTTTATGCCACCTTTTAAGTTTGCGTGGGCATAGTGGGGGATTGGTGGTTTTGTGGGCTTATACCAAAAGTCCCACTTGTCTAAACAATTCTTCTGCTGCTTTACTCGGACCTCCTCGTCCCATGTGGCTGCTGCGACGATTTTTTTGATGGCCTCTGGCTTCACAGTCAGGGGTGCCCAGTGGACGACTCCCTTGGACTTAATCTTATCCGAATGCTCTATCAGCACGGAGATTTTCGGGTTGTTCCACTCAAAGGTCACGGCGTCTAATCTTTGGTAGTGCTGGATGTGTGCCGATTGTGTCAGGTAGGCACACAAAACTCTGGGGTCGGAGAATCTACCGATCCCCACAACTCCATTCGGGCCAACTCCGGCTGGCCCCACCAAAATACTATGTATCAGCTGGTAAGACGTTTTAAACGCTTGCTGTCCGGAGACAGTAATCACAAGTGTTCCTTCTTTATGGATCTCATCATCCTGAACAAAATCCTCTGAATTAAAGTCAATGTATAAATCTGCCATTCTTTCTAGATCGAAAACAAGTAACACTCACAAAAAAACGTGGAAACACACGAAAACTCCTCCCTTCCGAAATAAACACTGCCGCTCACCGAAACACGTCCGTCTAGTTCAAAACTAGACAAGGAACTAGCAGAAGACAACACTGGCTGCTCCTGTAGCTGTTAATAGTAGTTTTTTTTTTTTGCTTAGATGTTTGCCTCACTAGTTTCTACTGGCGGAGGCGCGCCATTTTCCACCCCAGACCGTAGTCCATTGGGCGATATCAGGACGCATAAACCAGTGCTTGGATGAATGTATGCGTCTGTATGTACCTATGCTAGGTTTGTGCGCCCTCAGAAGCTAGCCCAACCAAAGTGCAATGGAAGGGCTTTACCACGAGGGCGCGTGTGAAAGTTGTACAAGGGTGTGACTGTAGGACAGAGTCAAATGAAACAGAGTGAGGTAAGAAGATGGAGAAGAGTTGCCCCCAGGGTAGAAGACCCTTTTCCTGTTAATAGTATTTTTTTTTTTTTTTTGCTTAGATGTTTGCCCCACTAGTTTCTACAGGCGGAGGCGCGCCATTTTCCACCCCAGACCGTAGTCCATTGGGCGATATCAGTACGCATAAACCAGTGCTTGGATGCGTGTGTGTATCTGTATGTACCTAACCTAGTGTTTTCCGTGTTGCAGGAGTGTTTTCATGTCATTTGGCGGTTCGCTTGGAACCTTCCTGTGAGTAATCGGTGGTTGGCAAATCAGATTTCCTTTGTTTTTTATTTATTTTTTTTTTTATTATTTTTTTTTTTTTTTTTTTTTCCTGAGTTGAAGGTACTCTCGTCCAGATTCGGAGGTTCTGTCTTACGTTCGTTTTCCAGTGATTGTTGTGCCAAAAAGGGGGAATGGGTAGAATTATCTTAAGTATCTCATCTCACGGTGCCTTTTTTTTTTTTTTTTTTTTTTAATAAAAGTGATAGGGACCTTTTTTTCTTTTTTTTTTTTTTTTTTTTTTTTTTAAATCATCATCATATATTTGCAAAAATAGTGAAGATGCAATGAGATGATATGTATAAAAGGTGATCTATGGTATGGGATGATTATGAAGATGCCAAAAATATATAGAAAGGAAAGTAATTAAAATGAAGTATCGGATAATGAAAATAAATGATTCTTGGCTTGGCATGCGGTTCAACGATTTGTCGTCTTGTGATCGGCTAGGTGTGTTTCTTCGGGTCCATTGTCCTCTCTGGTGACGGCAGCGCAGTTCTGTTTTGATAAACGCTCCAGGTGGAAGAGATCCTTTGACACTTGAAGGAAAACCTGAATTTGTTGCACTGTACATTGTGCCCTCGGAAGATAACTGTGAGTGGAATGGTCTTCTTGGATATTTGGAGGAGGGTGTGTGTGGGTTTAGTGGACAGCGGAGGAGGAGGGTGGAATGGCTGCTTTAAGAGGTTGTAGCAGAGATTGCTGCCGGCTCCTGTCATCTCATGGAGGAATATAAAAAGAAAACACGCATCAGACACATTACAGGAAACGAAACATTACTCACACAAAAACCAGACACGATTTACAAAAAACTTATATTATTACAGGAACCCCCACTTAAAGATAGGATTAAACGAGGATACGGGTATTTTATAACTAATTACACACATAACTTTTGTAATCTACACAACATTAAAGTATCACCACACATTAAAGAAGTTACTTACAGACTAATTTTCGGAACAACACCAATACGTAAACAAACTCAAACCCAGCTAGGACACGTAACACAAAAATGCCATCTTTGCAACAGAAACATACACGAAACAGAAAATCATTTTTTCTACCTTTGTAAAATAGTCAGCACAACACTAGGTAAAATTAGACAAATAATGAGCAAATTTATTAAAATAAGAGTAGACATGTTTAGAGCCATAATGCTTCATACACTTCCATGGACAGACAGAGACACACAAAACAAACTATTAACAATACTGGCATAGTTCAGATATTTAGTATGGACCTGTCGGTGCAGAGCTCTCTACCACGGGCACACGTTTAACCCAGGCAGTTTTCTATCTTTATTTATGGGGATGAGTAGGTTCTTTGCCCAGATGTTTCATGATCTGTGAATGTTCTGGGCAGAACCTGCGGACTGCCTGGGAGAAAAAATATAGATATATATGGATTTTCGTACGAGTGAGTGTGAACGAGAATGTATGGTGTGTGTAAGTGAACACACGGGTACTAGGACGAGAATATTGATGTAAA
This sequence comes from Ariolimax columbianus, assembly GCA_036924085.1. NCBI lineage: Eukaryota > Metazoa > Mollusca > Gastropoda > Stylommatophora > Arionidae > Ariolimax > Ariolimax columbianus. The sequence goes on along the minus strand of JAVGWX010000019.1, from coordinate 6,020,847 downwards.
TAGTGTGTATGCTTGTACATGTGGATAAACGTGTATGCATGAGTACCCATGTGTGTGGGAGAATCAGTAATGTATGGAAAGTTGTATGCAGAAGTGATGGATGTATGAAGATACATGTTTTTTTTAGACAGAGATGCCTTTTTTTTTTGTTGTTGTTGTTGTTGTAAATAACTTGTAAAAATGCATTATAATATTCATTTGATTGTTTTTTTGCTCTGGTTGCATTTTGTACAAAAACTCATTGAAAGTTAATGACCATATGTAAATACAAAATGCGCCATTGAAGCGGAAATAAAACCCTTTAAAATCGTATATTCCGTGTGCTACTTTCAAATTATTCAAGCTTGGATTTAATGATATGGAAGCAAATGTATGTAGACTTTTTTGTTATAAATTTCTCTAACATACCATCTGTAGACTGTTAATCTCATTGTACATATCCCCATTTTAAACTGTGCATTTTTTTAGAACAGGACACCCTTTACCATCATATTAATAACACTAGCCATATGGAATCGTGTATGTTTACTGCTGGCTGAATATATTTAGACATATTCATAATGTGGCATAAGAAATATGTAAACATTAAGTTGAACCTTATTGCAGTGTGTGTTTGTTTCTTGTTTATTTCTTTATTTCAAAAGACGCATAAGGTGCCATATTAACGAATGTAAACAAACATATATTAAAGTATACATTCCTAAAGCCCAGGTATTGATAAAATTGCTCTTTGCTGTCACTCTGTATATATATATGATATATTCAAATACTGGCACTATTAACATACACCAAATTGAAAGCAGGGTAGTAATACATATCTTATTATTTTAAACATACATTTTTGTACGAATGCAAAAATGTATTTATGTTTGAATGTGCGTGTGTGTACAACTGTGTAAAACCCTACCGTATTGAGAGATTTCCAAAACTACTTATTACGTACTGTTCCTACTGGCATTATAAATGCAGCTCTAGAATTGATTGCAAAACACCGTTGTTTGGTTCTGTTGTTGTTGATTCAGCCATTAAGCAAATACATACACAGTAGGAGTTTAGCTTGTTTGAAAATGCCAGTGCGTGCAAACCATCGAAGGGTTTGAGAGTTGATAATGCTATTGTGGTTAACATGTGCACAGTATGATTATATGTACGAACGAAAATATTGCTGTGTGTGTGTTAACATGTGGATAGTAATATACTGTGAAGAAGATTAAAGATTGGTCAATCTGCTAATATGTTGATAGTGAGATACTATGTAGGACATCAAAGCTCTGTGTTAGACTGCTAACAAGCTTGCTGTTGGTGTGCTAACATGTGAATAGTAAAATATCATGTAGAAGATTAAAACTTGATGTCAATCTGCTAATATGTTGATAGTGAGAATCTATGTAGGACATCAAAGCTCTGCGTTAGACTGCTTACAAGCTTGCGGCTGGTGTGCTAACAAGTGAATAGTAAAATATCATGTAGAAGATTAAAACTCGGTGTCAATCTGCTAATATGTTGATAGTGAGAATCTATGTAGGACATCAAAGCTCTGCGTTAGACTGCTTACAAGCTTGCGGCTGGTGTGCTGAGTGTTAGTCTACTAACATGTGGATAGTAAGATATTTTCAAGACAGTAATTCTCCAAGTTTGTTTGCATCTGTGGATTAGTAAATAGCAAGACCGTATGTCAGAGATTAAAGCTCAATATCTGAGTCCTAACATGTGGAGAGTAAGATAATATGTACACCATTACATCTTAGTGTCTATCTGTTAATATGTAGATAAAGAGATAATATGTAGGAAATTAAAACTCAATTTTAGTCCTCAAGCGTGCGAAAATTCTTCTTTCCTCTTTGCGTTCAGGATCATTTGGTCATGTTATATCTGCAAGCCAATAATCATGATGAGTCCATAATCTTTACCAAGACATAGTGGCTGTACCATAGCTTTTGCCTCAGCTCTGCATCCTTTGGTATCTCATTTCACTAAAACACGGTGAAAGTAAAATGCTATGTAGAACACACATTTTGGTGTTGGTCTGTTAATTTATGGATTGTAGGTACTACGTAAGACTGTAAAATTGCATGGCGGTCTACATCTGTTGCCATGTGGATAGTAAAGTAATATGTAAGGTATCAAATCGTAGTATTGGTCAGTTATCAAATGGATTGTAAGATAACATTTAGGGTATCAAATCTTGGTGCTGGTCTGTTAACATGTGGAGGGTAAGATAATAGGTAGGGTATCAAATCTCGGTTCTGGTTTGTTAACATGTGGATGGTAAGATAATATTTAGGGTAGTAAATCTTGGTGCTGGTCTGTTAACATGTGGGTGGTAAGATAATATGTAGGGTATCAAAGCTTGGTGCTGGTCTGTTAACATGTGGATGGTAAGATAGTGTGTATAACAGTAAAGCTATGTGTTCTTCTGGCATGGGGATTCAAAGATAAAATGTAGGGCATTGAAGCACAGTGTGGATCTATTAACATATGATTAGTAGTATAATATGTACAACATTAACGGACATGGTCAGTTTGTTGAGAAGTGAAAAGTAAGATAATATGTGGGACTGTAGAGTTTGTTGTCGGTCTACTTCTTTTGTCCTGTGAATATCAAGATAATATAAAGGACATTGAACCACGGTGTCATTCTGTTTGCACGGTGATAGTCAGATAAAATAATTAAGTCTATTGCATCTCTTTTTTGTGGAAAGGAAGATACTTTTATTTTGGCGATAAGGCTCAGTGTGGGTTTGTTAATGTATTGATAGTAAAAATGTATTTAGAACATTACAGCTCGCTGTTGATCTAATGACATGGGGACAGCAGGATGCTGTTTGGGACATTAATTCTTGGTGTCTGTTTGTTAACAAATGGAAGGTAACACACTGTATAGGACAGAAAAGCTCAGTGTTGGTCTGTTCATTCATTTGAACTGTAAGATATTGTGTAGGACACGTGTTCTCAGTGTTGTTCAGTTAATACATGTGAACTGTAAGATATTGTGTCGGTCTGTTAATACATGTGCACTGTAAGACATTGTGTAGGACACATGTTCTCTGTGTTGGTCTGTAAACATGATGATTAGTAAGATATTATGTATGACATTACAGCTCAGTGTTGATGTTTTATCAAGGGAAAAGATAATATTTATAACCTTACATCTCGGTTGTTATGCGTTAACATTTGAATATTTAGAAAATATGTAAAACATGAAAGCTCACTGTTCGTTTGCTTACAAGTGGATAGTACAATACTATGAGATAAAGTAATGCTAGCTGTAATTCTGTTAACACGCAGATTGTAAGTTACTATGTAGGACATTTTTGCTCTGTATTGGTATGTTGACCTGGTGATAGTAAGATACTATAAAGGACATTACAGATCGGTGTTGGTCTGTTAACAGCGGAGAGTAAGATACTAAGAAAGACATTACTGCTCAGTTTTGGTCTGTTTATCTGGGGGAAAAAATATACTATGTAGGACACCTATTCATGAGGTTGGTCTGTTTTCATGTGGATAGTGAGAAAATATATACAACATTATTTCTCAGTTGATGTATATTAACATGTGGATATTAAGAAAATAAGTAGGACATGAAAGTTCTCTGTCTGTGTGTTAAGAAGTGGATAGTTTGATGTTATGTAGAAAAGTTAAGCTTGCTTTCATTCTGTTATAACGTGTGGATAGTAAAACAATAGGTAGGCCATTAAAGATTTGTGTCAGACTGCTATTTTTGGGACAGAAAGATAAAAAGTAGGTCATTTAAGCTCTGTGTCAGTATGTTAACTTCTAGACTGTAAGATTACATGTAGGACATTAACAAATGGGAATGGTTTGTAAACATGCAAACAGGTTAATACTACATAGGACAATCAAACTCAGTGTCTGTCTGCTAACAGTTTAATAGTAAGAAACTATGTACGTCATCTATGCCAAAAGCTCAGTGTTCGGCTATTAACATGCAAATTAGTAATGTACTTTGTAGGACATTACAGCTTGTTGTCGGCCTGCTAAGATAGGGATAGTATGATACTTTACAGGACAATTATCTTGGTGTCCATCTGTTAAAATACAGACAGTAAGATACTACATAGGACCTTGAAGCTCAGTGTTAGCCATCATCTTTTGTCATGCTGATACTAAGATACTATATAGGTGATTAAAAATCAGAGTTGGTCTGTTAAAGTGGCGTCAGTGAGATACTTTATAGGACCATCAAGCTCAGTTTAGATGTGTTAAAGTGGAGTCAGTAAGATATTATGTAGGACACTAATGCTTTTAGGTAGGTTTGTTAACATGGGGATTGTAAGATGCTATGCAGGAGGACAGTAAAGTTAGGTGACTGTTTGAGTATGTTACTGTTGGGATACTCAGATAGTATGCTAATATGTAGACAGTAAGATGCTATGTATCACATTAAATCTCAGAATCGGTTGGTTACATGAGGACATTAAGATAATATATAGGACACTGAAGCTTAGTGTAGTTCTGTTGAAATGGTGACATTTTGTTTTGTTTTTGTTTTTTTTTAGTTCGCCTTATTTCTCTAATCCCCAATGTGGTGTACATTGTACTCGGGTTGTTATTTTGCGCCTGTCGGCCAAGTGCATCCAACTTCAGCATGCATTTTATGTAAGGGTCTGCTTCCTCTTGCATTTTCTAAGTATTTGCTTTCCCGGGGTAGCGGCCGGTGCAGTGATGGGGATTGAACCCAGCACCATCTGGGGTAGTTGTCTCGCCGCGGCGACTCAATTTCAACCAGTGTTCGTAAAGCGATCTCAGTCCCGCCAGGCGGAGCGATAGCGCGGGCTTGCGGAAAACGCTCGCCTGCCTTTCCCCGTAGTGCGAATTGGGTGCGGTTTGTGGTAGTGGCTCCTCCACCGAGGTGCGCTAGTCTGGTCCGTATCAGGAAACGTGGTCCGTCCGTGGTGATTTATCTAAGGCTTATAGCAGAGCTCGACAGTACGTCTCGCTGGTGGTCCGACTCTCGCAAAGAGCTTGTGACCGGCAAATGGAAAGCAGGAATCGTTGCCTCGAGGCCCTGCGTTCTCCCTACGGAGAAGAAGGGCAGGCCAAATTGTGTCTCTAGTCCCAGTGAAATTCGTCGCCGAGGTCGTTGGGATCCGTTCTGCACAGAGCGCTGCCATCCCTCCTCGAGCGAGCCCGGTCGGTCGGTCGTCTGGTGCGTGTGGGAGGCCCCTGTCAGGCGGTCCTAGGTCGACGGAGTGAGGGACGGGTGGAACAAACCGTCCGTCCCGTCAGTCGGTCCCTGCGGCCGTCGTCCCAGCGAGGCTTTTTACACACCCTTCCTCCGCCGACCGGTGTGTGCTGTACGTACGTCTCCGACAGATATCTGGTTGATCCTGCCAGTAGTCATATGCTTGTCTCAAAGATTAAGCCATGCATGTCTAAGTTCACACTGTCTCACGGTGAAACCGCGAATGGCTCATTAAATCAGTCGAGGTTCCTTAGATGACACGATCCTACTTGGATAACTGTGGCAATTCTAGAGCTAATACATGCTTACCAAGCTCCGACCCTCGCGGAAAGAGCGCTTTTATTAGTTCAAAACCAATCGTCGTTTCCCCTCGCGGGGTTGCGGCGTCCCCACTGGTGACTCTGGATAACTTTGTGCTGATCGCATGGCCTCATGTGCCGGCGACGCATCTTTCAAATGTCTGCCCTATCAAATGTCGATGGTACGTGACATGCCTACCATGTTTGTAACGGGTAACGGGGAATCAGGGTTCGATTCCGGAGAGGGAGCATGAGAAACGGCTACCACATCCAAGGAAGGCAGCAGGCGCGCAACTTACCCACTCCCGGCACGGGGAGGTAGTGACGAAAAATAACAATACGGGACTCTTTCGAGGCCCCGTAATTGGAATGAGTACACTTTAAACCCTTTAACGAGGATCTATTGGAGGGCAAGTCTGGTGCCAGCAGCCGCGGTAATTCCAGCTCCAATAGCGTATATTAAAGTTGTTGCAGTTAAAAAGCTCGTAGTTGGATCTCAGGCCCACTCTTCTGGGGCCTAATATGGAACTGGTGCTGGACTTAGACCCCCGGAAATCTGGGGTTATGCCCCCTGTGGCTCGGTTTTGTCTGCAACCAGTGTTTGATAAAGGAATTGACGGAAGAGCACTATCAGGAGTGGAGCCTGAGACCTAAGTTAACTTACCACGCCAACAATGCAGAATGACTATCAAAAAGTACACCTTCGTGGGGTCTAATAGAGAACATGTGCTGGAATTAGACCCTCGAAAATTTTGGGGCTACTCTCTTGATTGTCTCGCTAAGGGAATTGACGGAAGGGCACCACCAGGTGTGGAACCTACGGCTTAAGTTGACTGAACACGCCAATACTGTAGAACTGACAAATCGAGAGCACTGCCGTTTGGGTCTAATAATGAACGCACGCTGGTATTAGACTCACGGAAGACAAGTCAGCTCTCAAACACTCAAACGAAAGAACGCTACGGAAATCGTGTTCAACTCCGCAGAAACCGCAGATCTCAAATACCTGGTCATTGACAAACAAAAGCCCTCAATAAATTCGTCTGACCAAATAGTGAACGGGTGCTGGTAATAGATCATCTGAAGACAGGTCAGTTTTACCCTACAAATGACAGGGCGTTGCTACGGAAAACCAGCTCAAATCGAGAGGAGCCGCAGACACTTTGGTCCACGTACCAGGCTGATAAGCCAAGGGCGCGAGGCTACCATGTGAGGGATTACGGCCGAACCCCTGTAAGCCGCAATCCCGCCCAAAATCGCAGCACCACTGCAATGGGAGGCTCCTACATGCTCGGGACCTGGGGCCTGCGCCCCAGCCCTATCAGGTAGAGCCACAGTAAGAGGCCCTTGCCGCCCGCCAATCAAAGCGGGCGGACAACTGCTTGATACTCACCCTATACGGCGTTGGGGTGCGAAAACACCAACCAAAGACTTAGTACCTGGTCGGGGTTTCGAAAACAGTAGAGCAGCCACCTCACTGTGAACTGTCAAGACTCAACCACTGACCATGAGAGTTGTTCGCACACCAGGCGATCAACATCTCTGTGACATTACCAGGCTTGTCCTCTGGCGAAATGCACGCCGGCTACGATATCTACCTCTGTACGTTATCAGCCATAACTATCATGCTGGACGCAGAAGAGATGCAGACCAGCGGACATTGCACACCTGCCCCACTGTGTCAACACCCCAGGTGGCGGGGAATGCTAGGCGTACCATCCCTGCATAGAAGCCAAGAAAACAAAGGGAAAAAGAGATACCCCACTCACATGCAAATGCTACTTTCTGGCAGGACGTGACGATCCTGGGATACAGACACACTGGACTGCCTCTCTTCCGGGTAAACCAGTCCATCTCATATATCATATCATCATTGCACCCTATAGACACGAGTAGTGAAGACTCGAAAGTCTTGTAAGACAACTTCCATAGGAGAGAAAACTCTGATCGTAAACAACTGCTGCCTTGCAGATAGGCTGGGGACAGCCAAAGGCTAAGGAGGGCATCCCTACAGAAACGCCTGTTGAAATCGGATGCACGGGGCCGCAAGCCTAACAAAACAGTGCAACGTAAATCACAGTATGATGGCAGCACAACCTATCCGAAAAACGTATGGCGCTCATCCTGAGGAGACCCGCCAGGCAGCGATAGCGCCGGGCCTCACGCCTCGAAGGGGCCCACCCTTGACTACTGGTGGTCACCCACCCATGTGTCGTGGAGTCAAGGCACATGGCTATGGGGTAACGTCTATTGGCCAAAACCTCAAGACCCTCAGAATACTACAGTGGAATGCGGAGGGAGTCATTAACAAAAAACTTTCCCTAACACACCACCTGTATGAAGGTAAGATTGACGTGGCATGTATCCAGGAAACGCACCTCAACAATAACCATAAATTCTCAATCAGAGGATACCAGACCTTCCGTCTAGATAGAGAAGGTCACAAAGGAGGGGTCCTGATACTGACCAGAAACAGCATACCGAGTAGCGCGGTACCTGTCAATCACACCGGACAAGCAGAAATTGTAGGAGTTGACATAATGGCTCAAGAGACGAAACTCCGCATTTTCAATCTGTACGGACCACCAAACAGAGACCTATCGCTCTCGAGTATGGAGGTCAGAGACTCCAACTGCATAGTAGTTGGAGATTTCAACAGCCACTCGGAGAGATGGGGATACTCTGACACAGACAGTAGAGGTGACGAAGTGGAAGATTGGGAGATAGATGCAAATCTCTCCCTAATCAATAGGCCGGAGGATAGCCCTAGCTTCTATTCAAGAACATGGCATACCACCTCGACTCCAGATTTGGCCTTCTCCACACAGGACATACACTATAAAATAGACCGCCAGGTGCTGAACCAACTGGCAGGTAGCGACCACAGGCCGATCAGGCTAACCATTGACATGAAAGTAAGCCCACAGGAAACAAAACCGCTCCCACGTTGGAATTACAAACGAGCCGACTGGGACATATTTGCAATCCTGACAGATGGGCTGTGTGAAACCATCAACACACGAAACACCAAAATGAAGCCCATGGTGGAGAGCCTAAGCAAGGCAATAATGCAAGCCGCCACTGAAACCATCCCAAGAGGAGCTAGGAAAAACTATAAGCCCTACTGGAATGATGAGTTACAGAAAGTGGAAGATGCAGTGACAAATGCTAGGAACATGGCAGAACGAGAAAAATCCATGGAGGCAAACATCGCCCTCAAAGCTGCAGCGGCGAAGTACAAACACACTCTCAAGCAAACAGCAAGAGAAAGTTGGAAAAATAAAACGGAAAGTCTGAACCTGGACAAAGAAGGGAACAAGCTATGGAAGCTAGTCAGAGCCATGAACGACGAAACCCCGTCAAATAAACAAATTACCATCAAGCAGGGCGAGAACTTGATCACAGGTAAGAAAGCCGCAAACGCCTTTGTCGAACACTATGCCAGAGCAAACCACATCGAGGTCCCTGCAGATAAGCATACAGACATTAGCGAAGAGCTAAAGGGACACGAAAACATAAATACGGCTCCGGAAGAGCACATGACGGCCAAACTTACAATGCGCGAAATGGAAGAGGCTATGAGAACGCTAAAGAAAAGGAAATCTCCCGGAAAAGACGGGATAACAAACGAAATGCTGATGGGGCTGGGCCAAACAGCGAAGAAGAAACTACTATCAGTCCTGAACCAAAGCTGGAAAAGGGGTATTGTACCCCAGGCATGGAAAGATGCAATACTGGTACCAGTACCAAAAACAGGGAAGGACAAAACAGATCCAAATGGATACAGGCCCATTAGCCTACTGAGCTGTGTCGGCAAGCTGATGGAACGGATGATAAACACCAGACTGATGTGGCATCTGGAAGAAAAACGAATACTAATTCCACAGCAAGCCGGCTTTAGACAGCACAGATCCACTGAGGACCAGGTCATCCTCATAGCCCAGGAGATAGAAGATGCCTACCAGGCACAGAAACACACAGTAGCTGTTTGGGTGGATCTGGAAAAGGCATTTGACAAAGTCTGGAAGGATGGACTTAGATTCAAGCTAAGAAGAAGTGATGTCTGTGGGAGGATGTACAAGTGGATCAACCACTACCTCAAACAAAGAACGGCCAGAGTCCAAGTACAAGGGCAAATGAGCAAAAAGGTGACACTCGAGCAGGGAGTACCCCAAGGGGGAGTACTGTCACCCACACTCTTCTTGGTATATATAAACGACATTACAGAGAATATACCAAGAAGAGTCCATAGCTCAATGTTTGCAGACGATCTGGCTATGTGGACCTCTGAAAAGAATCTCACCATAGCAAGAAATCGGATGCAGACGGCCCTAACATCGCTGGAAGAGTGGGCGAACTCATGGCTGGTCAAAATAAACGAGGAGAAAACCACGTGCACAATATTCTCGCTCTCATTAAAACCCCAAAGTACCAAATTAAGTCTGAATGGCAAAATCCTGCAGCCAAACGACAACCCAACCTATCTGGGAGTCACATTCGATCGGCGCATGACATGGAAGTGTCAGATTGAGAGAAACCGAATGAGAGCCAGAGAAAGAATGGCAATCATGAGGAAACTTGCTGGCACAAGCTGGGGAGCAGACGAAGGCATACTAAAGAAACTGTACACTGGAAGAGTGAGACCAGTTCTCGAGTATGGCATTTCGGCATGGACAACAGCAGCGAAGGCGAACTTCGATAAAGTTAACAAACTTCAAAACCAAGCCATGAGAATCATAACAGGTGGCATGAAGTCAACGCCAATTGTAGAACTTGAAAAGATTACAAAACTGCAATCCATGACCGACAGAAGAGACTGCAGAGCCCAGCTGCAGTCAGAGAAACTCCGAAGACTGACGGACCATCCAATGTACCAGAGGCTAAACAATTTGGGAACTGGGAAACTAAAGCGGAGAAACTTTGCAGAAATAGCCAAAGCAAAGATGCACGAAGAGCCCATAAACGCACTAACAACACCAAAACCCATCACTACTGTACGAAAACCTACTTGGAGGCAGGATATATTTCCAGAGGTGGTAGAAAATATACCAGGTATTGCAAACAAAAACTGCCAGACCGAAAAAGAAAGGAGAGACACTACCCTAAGCTTCATAACGAAAAGCTACCCAAGCATGGACTGGACCCATGCATACACCGACGGTTCTGTAACAAACACTACACAGAACGGAGGGGCAGGAGCATTCCTGAACCTACCAAATGGCAGAAAAATATCACTGTCATTCGCTACTAGTAAGTACACGAGCAATTTCAGAGCAGAGGCAGAGGCACTGAGGGCGGCAGTGGAAGAAATGGTAACACACAGTGAAAATGAGAGCCATATAGTCCTGCTGACAGATGCTCTCGAAGTAGTCACAGCGCTAAAAAGCCAGAAAAACACTGAGCTTAATGACTTAAGAGCAGCACTCTGCAAACTGTGCCAACAGTCCGCACCAAAAAGGGTAGTGGTAGAGTGGGTTCCGTCACACTGCAACATCCAAGGCAACGAGGAGGCAGACAGACTGGCAAAAGAAGGTGCAAGGCTACCACAAACAGATACCAGTATGACGTACGAAGAGTCAAAACGGCTTATCAAAGCCAGATACATGTCCAAATGGGAAACCGAACATACTGGTTACACCAAAAACGATGCCTATTACCAGTTGAACCGAAGAGAGCAGGTCGTCGTCTTCAGACTTCGCACTGGCCACAACAGACTGAGGTACCACCTATTCAACAAATTGAAGATAGGGTGTACCGACGAATGCCCGTGCGGTACTGGTAAAATGACCACTGAACATCTGCTGCAGAACTGCCCGACATACGAGGATCAGAGAGAGCAGATGTGGCCATTGCCAGTGGAACTGCAAGACAAGCTCTATGGTAGTGGCGAGAGTCTCAGGATGACCGCCGCTTTTTTCGAGAAAATAATGGTTGCTGTCTGACTGTGTACGCAGAAGAAGAAGAAGAAGAAGAACCCAGCACCTTTGGGTTTTGAGCCGTGCCACTTAACCACTAGGCCACACCGTCCCCATGGTGACAGTAAGATAATATGTAGGATATTAGCGAATAGCATCAGCTTGTTAACATTTAGATAGTAATATTTTATGTAGTACATTACAGCTTGATATTAGGTCTGTTAACATTTAGAAAGAACGATTTTATATTAGGACATTACAGCTTGGTGTTAGTCTGTTGACATGGAGACTGTAAAATGCTATGAATGACATTAAAACATGTGGATAGTACAATATCATGTAGGATAGCAAAGCTCAGAGTCGGGCTGATGACATGGGTACCGTATGCTATCTTCTTCGACGTACGCTGTTAGACATCAACGTGCATTTGTTGAAGAAGAAGAAGTAAAATATTGTGTAGAACATTAAAACTTACTGCCGGTTTGTTAACACGTGGATAGTAAGATATTATTTTTAACAGTAAAGCTTGGTGTCTGCCTGTTAACATGTGGATAGTAAGATATTATGTACAGCATTCAAACTCTGTGTTGGCCAGTTGACTTGTGAATAGTAAGATACTCTGTAGGACATCCAAGCTCTGTGTTGGCCTGTTGACATGTGGATAGTAAGATACTCTTTAGGACATTCAAGCTATGTGTTGGCCTGTTGACATGTGGATAGTATGATACTCTGTAGGACAATCAAGCTATGTGTTGGCCTGTTGACGTGTGGATAGTAAGATACTCTGTAGGACATGCAAGCTCTATGTTTGCCTGTTAACATGTGGATAGTAAGATACTCTGTATGACATTCAAGCTCTGTCTTGGCCTGTTGACATGTGGATAGTAAGATACTCTGTGAGACATGCAAGCTCTGTGTTGGCCTGTTAACATGGTGGCAGTAAGGAACTATGTAGGACATCAATGTTTTGGGTAAATCTAACATCTGGATAGTGGATACTGTGCAGTGCATTCAATCTAGAGTTGGTTTGTTAATATGTGGATTGTAATATCCTGTGTAAGACATTGAAGCTCTCTGTCAGTCTGATGACATTGGGATTGTACAATACTTTGAAGAACAATAAAACTTGGTATTGGTCTGTTAATATATAGATAGCAAATTACAATGTAGGACTGTAAAGTTTCGAGTCAGTGAACATCTGTTTAATGGGGATAGTGCGATACTTTGTAGAACAATACCGTTTATTGTCTGTAAGTTAATATTCATATAGTAACGTATTATATAAAAGTATGTTACCATGTGCTTAGGTAGATACTGTGTAGGACATCAAAATTTAATGCTGGTATGATAATATGTGGATAGTATGATACTATATATAGGAAATTAAAACTTGATGTAGCATAGTAAGATACTAGCTAGGACTGTAATGCCTAGGGTAAGTTTGTTAAAATATTGATAGTAAGATACTAGTTAGAACTGTAATGTATAGGGTCAGTTTGTTAACATGTGGATAGTAAGATACTATTTCAGACATTAATGCATATTGTCGCTCTGTACATTACATAAATTGCTGAGCGATTATAGTGGTAAAACTAGGAGAGTTCAAAACGTAGTTCCCTCATGTTCCAGTCTCTCTTTTATCGCCTGTGGAGTATAAAAAATAGATAGGAATGGTTAAAATACCGCTATGGTGCAAAATCAAGAACCTAACCTACCTTAGATACAGAAATTACATACAATGAGACTAAATCATTCATCAGGGCAACGTACAGTGCAAAATGGAAAAAAAACGACCTCCCTGGCCACATAGAAAACGATGCCTACCATCAACTCTCCAGGCGAGACCAGATGATCATTCTCCGGCTACGCACAGGTCACAACAGTCTGAGATGTGATCTGTACAACAAGTTCAGGATTGGTACTACAGACCTTCGTGCCTGCGGCACAGCCCCCATGAAGGCAGAACATATTTTGCAGTCATGTCCGCAGTATACCGACAAAAGAAGTAGCATTTGGCAACAGCTTGTGTACTTCCGCGAGAAGCTGTACGGAAGCGTAGAGAGCCTTGAGTCGACTGATGACTTCGTTAGAGTGTTTGCAGTTGATGTCTGAAGATGAATGAAAAAGAAGAAGAAGAAATGAACCAGTCGAAGCTTCCCGTTGGATCCACTACTAGGGAATTGTATGTTTACATTGTGATTCGCATTATTCGTTTATAGGTCTAGTGATATTGCGAGCTTAATATCTGAGTAGCAAAATGCCCCTTTGTCGCTATGTGCAACATTCTTTTATAGGTCTAGCGATAGTGCGAGCTTAATATCTGAGTAGCAACATATCTCTTTGTCTCTATGTGCATTCACAAGCAAAAACAACTAGTATTCTCTGTATAAGCAACATATGTCCTCTAACCCACTGCATGGGCGGCGTACTACAGTAAACATCCCGAATGATTCTGAATCTTTGGGTATGGCAATGACAATAATAGCACCACTGCCCTACATAGAGCATGTCATAAGAGGCGACTAACTGTGTGACATGGCACAACACCGGCCGTGCTTAGTTGGTTTGTTAAGAGCAGCATAGATGGCGCCTAACAGGCTGCGGGTCAAGTTGGTCTAGTGTTTGATTCTTTTAAGATGAACTCGCAGATCTATTAAACAAACTTCTTGGCACTTGTCTTAACACAGCGGAGTAATACGCTGCTCGAGCCGAACACGCTAAGCAGGAAATCATCACCCCTCCTTTATCCAGCTCAAACCACAGCTGGGACCTCCACAGGGTCACCTTCCCTTGTAGAATTACAGGTCTACTAAGACTAAGATTAAAGTAAACACATAATCTTACAAATAATATTTCTTTTGTTGCAGATTCTGCACTTTACACTATACGAAATACAAGACGTCACCACTAATGGAGTCTCCCGCGGAACACCTGGCTGATACATTTCGATTCTACTCCGTCTGTCCTCCACGCTGCCCGAGACTCATCAACCGTTGCCGTGGACGATCAACAAGAAAGACAATGGTTGAGTATGAGGATTACCTGACTTGACTTAAAACACAAGGCAACGACTCTAGCTGGTCATCTATCTTCTCGGCACATCCCCCATGACATCAGAACACATTTTGCAGCCCTGCCCATCGTATACCGACAATAAGTAGCATTTGGCAACAACTAGTGTCCTTCCATGAGTAGCTGTACAGAAGTGCTCGGACCCTCATGTCAACTGCTGCCTTTGCTAGAGTAATTGAATTCGAGGTCTGAAGACGAACAAGGAAGATCTCTTATCTTGAAATTTTTCGCGCCAGCCGAGGCACATCAGTGCAAGTACAGTCAACCTCCATCAAGATGACTGCAGCAGAAAGCTTTGCATGATCTTGCAGTAGGAGTTTATGTAACAGTTTACTTGCATGATGAGGCTGCTATCCTCATGCACAATTCTCTTTAGTCACGCCTTTCAATAAATGCATGGAGTTCAATCAATCAAAAAAGAACAAAAAGGCATATCTTCAAATTAACTAAAGAAAGGTCAAAATTGGATATTAGGAAATATGTCTTTAGTCATAGAGTGGTGAATGCTTAGAATGCATTTCCACAGGAAGTGATGGAAACAGTGGCAGTTAATTGCAGAGCGTACTCCTTCCAATGTTGTTTCAGGTTCTTTCTCACCCTTTTGTAGGATTGTAACTGATCGCTTTGTGTTATCTCCATACATGGTTCTGTAGTACTATCTCCATCTATTCAGTATGTCTGTTTTATGTTAATGTTTTATCATCTTTGCCATTTATGACACGAGGAACCGGATGGAACTCCCTTGTCAGTGTTCTTATTGCCTTAAATGTATCTCTCTCTCTCTCTCTCTCTCTCTCTCTCTCTCTCTCTCTGCCTTGTTGCTGTAGGTTTTCTATATGCTTACACGTTTCCATTATGTATCTGCCTTTATCTTTTCTTATTTCTCTTCTAACTTTTCTTGCAAAGTTTTTATATCATGTGTTGGTCCCCGTACTTCCAATTTTTTTAATTGCTGAATTTCTTCAATGAGTTTCTGTGTTTCCTATGTTATATAGCTCTGTTTCTTGGGTTACATCTTGGGAATCGAATCTTTCGCTGTCGAGATCAAAGTATCCCTTGCATACGATGTCAGCTCCCCAGATGTCATCTCTTTCTGTACCGCAAGCAACGCCTCAAATGTGTTTTCTACTTTGATGTTGCATTCAGTAGGTGTTGCTGTTACATCGAAGCGTATTGGCTGGCAACCTTTGTTGATCCTAAGTAGTCTTGTTTTGTAAACTGCAAACAGTAATTCATGGTCCGTATCGCAGTCTGCTCCTGGAAGCGTTTTTGTTGCAAGCACATTTGATCTCCATCTTTGTTGCACAAGGATTTAACCTATTTGGTTACTGCTGTTGCCATCAGGGGAGGTCCACATGTATAGTCTAGGTGGATGGTGTTTGAAGAAGGTGTTGACAATGGAGAGGATGTTTCACTTGCAGCATTCAACAAGTGTTTTCTCTTCGCTCATGATTGTGTCTCAAACAAAAAGGACCTCGAACACTTCTCTCCTCATCGGCTCTTTTATCTCCGACTTTCGCATTGAAATCGCCAATGATGATCAAGATATCTCTTTGTTCAACTTTTTCCATCGTTTCTTGCAAGGTGTTATAAGAATCATCCATTTCGCAATCGTCAGCTGCCGATGTTGGTGCATACACTTGAATTATTGTTAAATTCATTGTCTTTATCTTTAGTCTGATTATAATTATTCGGTCGTTTACTGGATTGTAACCGAGTAGTGAATGTGCTGTTTTCTTTGACAGAATAAAGCCGACCCCGGTTTTCCACCGTTATCCATCCGAGAGTATATCAATGTTTCTCATGAGGAACAGGTACAGTGCGCTTGATCAGCTCATCTGTGTTTAGAGATTCAAAGAATCTCTATCTTGGTTCTCTCCATTTCTCTTTCAGTCATGAACAACTTGCCCTGGTATAGGCTCCTGACGTTCCAATTGCCTATTCTTAGTTTTATTTTTAGTCCCATTAACAGATTTGTCCACTGTAATGCAGTCGGGCTTTACGCCCTCTTCTCTATTACTTGTACTGACTCTGAAATCGGCCTCTTCCCCAGTTGGCGTCGATGATCTGCTTGGCCTGAGGGCCCCATCATCAGATCTTTGAGTTTCGTTTCTCTCGTTGTCATAAGTTTCTTAGCATTTTACATCCAGTAGTTTGCCATTGATTTCTGAACGTTGTTCTGGCTGCTTACCAACTATGGTCTAGTGTGCGCCCTTAGACCGATACCAGGCGTTTCCAGCTCTCGTTTTTAGAGTCGTTGTCGCACAGCTCGAACTTCCGCTTTTTCCACCAGCAGATGTGTGTACTTGTCAGGGGTGGACTCCCATTCATGTCGTTTCACTCACGTAGTTAAGCCAGCAAGCCAAAACCGTTGCCCGGAGGGTGGCGCTGCTGTGCACAGGCACACTCTAGGAGCGATACGTAAGCTAGACAGAAGTGGGGGAACCAAATAGGATCCTGGCCAGCAAGGATGTTGCTGCCCCTCAGAGTGAGGTACTATCCCTTACACACTTCTGTCCTACCCCCCCCCCCCCCAGATTAGATATTAGGAAATATTGTTTTAGTCAGATAGTGGTGAATGCTAGGAATGCATTTCCCAAAGACAAAGAGGAGGGAGTGACAATATATGCATTTAAGAATAAATTGGATGTGCAAAGCCTTAGAGCAAGGTAATAGAAATGAAATTTGCTACATACATACAGACGCTTTAGACTCTTCTACTCCAGTATGAAGACGTTAAGTTAAGCTAGAACAGAAACAATAAATGCAAATATAATGTCGGCTTGCTAGGCCAGTCACAGTTTCATCTTCGTCATTTTAAAATCGTGTGTAATAAAAGGAAGATTATGTCCAGAAAATACAAATTACGTTGATTTGGATTCCGAAATTGGCCGTTGAAGAGATGTGGCGTTAAACCTTTTCCGGACATGGCGCCATCTTTGTGTGACAATTTGGTGCGATGTTCTTACCGTGCAAAGAAATGTAGATGTTCAGACCCAAGAAATGATTTACGATTTAATCAGATCAATGACTTCAGTATTTGGTTCTCCCGGTATATGTTATTTTGGTGGTGCAACATTTTGAGATTTAAGATAAATGTCATTTATTCATGATTTTCAGTACTTGTCTCTATGGACATTGTTACAGACTTACTCTATCACCATTAAATTTCTTCCTTACTACTAACACTCCTTACCACACAACTAACTAACAATTATTTTAACAGAAGCAATACAAAAAACCAATGAAGGTTTATTTCCCATACAGCTTACACATTATGTCATTAAACTGGCACGTGAATCGTTTTCTATTGTTCATCACACATCAGCTTACAACAATGTCTCTCAAGAGTTTCGTGCAAATAGCACATGTACGTATCTTGCTCTTAATTAACCAGACGTTCCATCACGTTATCAATTCTATCAAATTTGCCATTCCCAAATTTATATATCCTTTGAAGTTGTTTCAATGCTGTCTAGCTAGCTATTCTCTGTCTTATCGTTCGATCGTCGCTCGTGTGGTGGCGTTATCTTCCACCTCTCAGCTTCCACAAGGCATGTGTCTTTTGAACCTCCTGTCTCGTCTTCACGTGTGACTGTGTCAGCGTCGAAATAAACAGGATAACAGAGACCGTCAAATGTTTACAAGGGCGTTGTCTATGCTTCTCTCTTAGTGCTATTGTCTGCTTCGGTGACTTGTCTGTTCAATGTCTCTATGCTAACTACTGGAATTCAGCCGGTGTTAATTGCTCTGTTCTGTGGTCTATCCTTCCAACCAACAGTTGTCTTCTGCTCTATGGTCTATTTCAGCTATCGACCCAGCAGCTCGGTAGTCTTCTGCTCTATGATCTATCTTAGCTAGCGACCTAGCTCTTCGGTAGTATTCTGCTCTATGATATATCTTAGCTAGCGACCTAGCTGCTCGGTAGTTATCTGCTCTTTGATCTATCTTAGCTAGCGACCTCGCTCTTCGGTAGTTATCTGCTCTATGATTTATCTTAGCTAGCGACCTAGCTGCTCTTTAGTCTTCTGCTATATGATCTATCTTAGCTAGCGACCTAGCTGCTCGGTAGTTATCTGCTCTATGATCTATCTTAGCTAGCGACCTAGCTCTTCGGTAGTTATCTGCTCTATGATTTATCTTAGCTAGCGACCTAGCTGCTCTTTAGTCTTCTGCTATATGATCTATCTTAGCTAGCGACCTAGCTGCTCGGTAGTTATCTGCTCTATGATCTATCTTAGCTAGCGACCTAGCTGCTCGGCAGTCTTCTGCTCAATGATCTATCTTAGCTAGCGACCTAGCTGCTCGGCAGTCTTCTGATCGTTGGTCCCCGCCCTTTGTGGTATATCTTGAATTCCATGATCGCCCCATCATATATCACTTGATCCCCGCTTTGGCTAAAGACCTCTCCGCCTCTTTAGTGCTTGGGCCTCAACTTTCGTTGAACTACCTTATCGCCAACTTAAGCATACCTTGTTTTAAATTTTATATGTGCCCTAAAAGATCGTGGAATTTGCAGTAGAAACCTTGGAAAGTATTCATTTTGACTAGACAGTCTTAAACGAGCAATTTTTAAGAATTTCAAACAATGGACTCAATTTTTGCGACATTATTCTAAAGTTATGTGTAGATGCCACGAACTCCAACTCTCGGACAGGGTTCTCAAGTTATGTGTTGGTTTCGCGAACTACATCTCTCGGACATGGTTCTCAAGTTATGCGTGGATGCCAGTAAATCCTTTTCTGCGACAGAGTTCTCAAGTTATGTGTAGAAGCTACGAACTCCAACTCTCGGACAGGTTTCTCAAGTTTTTTATTGATGCAACGAACTCCATCTCTCGGACAGGGTTCTCAAGCTATTTATTGATGCCACGAACTCCATCTCTTGGACATGGTTCTCAAGTTATGTGTGGATGCCACGAACTTCAACTCTCGGACATGGTTGTCAAGGCATGTGTTGATGCCACGAACTCCATCTATCGGACAGGGTTCTCAAGTTATTTATTGATGCTACGAACTCCATCTCTCGGACATGGTTCTCAAGTTATGTGTGGATGCCACGAACTCCATCTCTCGGACAGGGTTCTCAAGTTATGTGTGGATGCCACGAACTCCATCTCTCTGGCAGGGTTCTCAAGCTATGTGTTGATGCCACGAGCGGTTTTGTCGGGGCTTTCCTTTCCCTTACTCTTTGGACCCATGTGACTCTGTTACACTATACTGGGTATTTCTTCTTCTTCTTCTTCTTCTTCTTCTTCTTCTCCTTTTTCTTCTTCTTCTTCGTAAACTGTCAAACTTGTATTTTTTCGAAAAAAGTAGCGGTCATCCGACACTGCCATAGAGTATGTCTAGTTTTGCAACTGGTGATGGCCACATGTGCTTTCTCTGGTCCTCGTATGTCGGGAAGTTTTGCAGCAGATGTTCAGCGGTCATTTTCCCAGTACCACAAATGCATTCGTCAGTGCCACCTATCTTCAGTTTATTGAATAGGTGGTACCTCAGTCTGCTGTGGCCTGTGCGGAGTCTGAAGACCACGACCTGCTCTTTTCTGTTCAACTGATAATAAGAATGGTTTTCTGTGTAGCCAGTATGTTCGGTTTCCCATTTGGTCATGTATCTGGCTCTAATATGCCTTTTGGACTCTTCCTATGTCATACTAGTATATGGTTGTGGTAGTCTTGCACCTTCTTTTGCCAGTCTATCTGCCTCCTCGTTGCCTTGGATGTTACAGTGGGATGGAACCCACTGTACCACTACTCTTTTTGGTGCGGACTGCTAGCATAGTTGACAGAGTACTGCTCTTAAATCATTAAGTTCAGTATTTTTCTTCCTTTGTATTGCTGTGATTACGGCCAGGGCATCTGTAAGTATGACTATATGGCTTTCATTTCTTTTGCCTGTCACCATTTCTTCTACTGCAGCACTCAGTGCCTCTGCCTCCGCTCTGAAATTGCTTGAGTATTTTCCAGTTGCCACTGACAGTGTTATTTTTCTATCATTTGGTAGGCTCAGGAATACCCCTGCCACGCCGTTCTGTGTTATGTTTGTTACAGAACCGTCGGTGTAAGCATGGATCCAGTCCATGCTTGGATAGTTTTTCGTTATGTACCTCAGGGTTATGTCTCTTCTTTCTTTTTCAGTCTGGCTGTTCTTGTTTCCAATACCTGGTATATTTTCTACCACCTCCGAAAATATATGCTGCCTCCAGGTAGGTTTGCTTACAGTAGGGATGGGCGTTGATGTTGTTAATGTGTTCATAGGGTTTCTCCGCTTTAGTTTCCCATTTCCAAATATATTTTGTCGCTGGTGCATTGGATGGTATGTCAGTCTTCTGAGTTTCTCTGCTTGCTGCTGGGCTCTGCAGTCTCTTCTGTCGGTCATGAATTGCAGATTTGTAATCTTTTCAAGTTCTACAATTAGCGTTGACGTCATGACTCCTGTTATAACTCTCATGGCCTGGTTTTGGAGTTTGCTAATTTTATTAAAGTTCGCCTTTGCTGCTGTTGTCCATGCCGCAATGCCATACTCGAGAACTGGTCCCACTCTTCCAGTGCACAGTTTCTTTAGTCTACTTTAATCTGCTCCCCAGCTTGTGCCAACAAGTTTTCTCATGATTGCCATTCTTTCTCTGGCTCTCATTCGGTTTCTCTCGATCTGACTTGTCCATGCCATGCGCCGATCAAATGTGACTCCCAGGTAGTTTGGGTTGTCGTTTGGCCGTAGGTATTTGCCGTTAAGACTTATTTTGGTTTTCTGGGGTTTGTTTGAAAGCGAGAATATCGTACATGTTCTTTTTTCCTCATTTATTTTGACCAGCCATGTGTTCGCACACTCCTCCAACGATGCTAGGGCCTGCTGCATCCGATTACTTGCTACGGTGAAAATTTCTTCAGAGGTCTACATAGCCAGATCGTCTGCAAACATGGAGCTATGGAATCGTCTTGGTATATTGTCTGTGATATTGTTTATATGCACCAGAAAGAGTGTGGGTGACAGTACGCTCCCTTGGCGTACTCCCTGCTCAAGTGTCACCTTTTTGCTCATCTGCCCTTGTACTTGAAATCTGGCTGTTCTGTTTTTGAGGTAGTGGCTTATCCATCTGTACATTTTCTCACAAACTTCACTTCTTCGTAGCTTGTCTTTGAGTCCCTCTTTCCACACCTTGTCAAATGTTTCTCTAAATCCACTCAAACCGCTACTGTGTGATTTTTCTCCTTGAGAGCATCCTCTATTTCTTCGGCTATGAGGGTGATCTGGTCCTCAGTGGATCTGTGCTGTCTAAACCCTGCTTGCTGTGGAATTGGAATGTGTTTTTCTTCCAGATGCTACATCCGTCTGTGTTTATCATACGCTCCATCAGTTTTTCTACACAGCTCAGTAGACTGATATGCCGGTATTCATTTGGATATGTTCTACCTTTTGTACTTCCTTGGTACTGGTATAAGTACAGCGTCTTTCCATGCCTGCATTACAATTCCCCTTATTCAGTTTTGGTTCAGGACTGACAGTAACTTCCTCTTTGCTGTTTGGCCCAACCCCCTCCGCATTTCGTTTGTTACCCCATCTTTTCCGGGCGATTTCTTTTTATTTAAAGTTCTCATGGCCTCTTTCATTTCATTCATTGTTAGTTTTGCCATCATGTGCTCCTCTTGTGCAATATTTATGTTGTCGTGGCTCTTTTGTTCATACTGGGTACACACTATTATGATGTGTTTGTGGCTTGAGTCTGCAATGTCCCGTTCTGTGTCTGAAGATAAATTGCCCACAATATATATCTAAAGAGGGCCATGAAACGCATTTAGAAAAAATAAATGCGAGTGGACCTGTTGTGCTCCATGATACCCCCATCATGAAAATGATATACACGCTTGGATTTTGTTCTCTAAAATAAAGATGCGCACGGCACATGCCAAAGTCTACAAAAGATCAGCAGCATAAAACACGCAATTAAATTGTAGATACTGATGGCACAAACAGAGAGAACGAATGTTCAAGTAACCGCAGAAGATCTGATTCTTGTAGGAAGGTCTCTTCTCAAATAAGTTCTCCTCACGCGTTACTACCACAGCGCAGACTGTGACGCATACGATACACTGGTTCGGTGTTAAAAAACTGTCAGCCAAGAAAGTTGTATCACACCAGACACGAAGGTAAAAATGTAAAGCACGTATCGACACGAGCTAAATATCAGATCTGGCTTTGCTATTCGCTTTAACGACGCCTTCGAGAAAAAGCTAAGATTTACACAAAGTAGCACAATGATTACACAAACCTGGAAACAACTTCGATCCAACACCCACAGTAGTGCGGTTGCTATTTTTAAAGAAGCAAAGCAAAATCTAATTATTGGTACGAAGCCATACCAAATTATATGACACCCATCATCCAATCAAAATGTACCGCCATTCTTAACTGCGAGTGCCTTCCAAGTGCACTGGGCGAAAATAAGCTCGTGCAACACAGGGAAATAAAGAGGGAAATTGACGAATGGAAACGAAAAACCAAAAACTCAGTAATGAGTTGGACTATTCAAACGTTATTGAATATGGGCTACTAATATTTAATTTAAAAATTGCAAAATTGGTCCAAACACCGATCCTTGTCGCACTCCACGTATTACCTAACACTTCTCTTAATGTATGCCAACTCTCCGATTTTGTTATTTAATTAACAACTCCGCCACCTACACCATGTGATTATAACTCCCAAAACAATCCTTGATGAGATAATATATCGAATGTCTCCGCAAAATCCACAAAAAATAACATTCGTTGGATCTCCATTCATCTTTCATTCTGGTAGCCTCCTCCGTGAAAATCACGTGAACACCCGCTGTGTGAATACAGGCTGTGGTTGTGGACAGGTCATAGTGCATTTCAAACAGATGTGTGCGGAGATTTGTCTCCGCTGTCCAATTTCGGAAAGCATTTGGCTAGGGTTTTAACAGTTTTACAGGGTATGTTCGACTAACGGTGCTGCTTATCCGCACGTACACATGTGTCTTGATCTTGATCTTGATGACCCGTTTCTCAGCGTAGCTGCGGGTCTCGACATAGTTTCCAGCGTACCATGGCATAAGCCATGGAAGTCCAGTGCGTGGTATGTGATCCTCTAGAGGCATCCCATATGTTGTTGTGTAAGGCAAGGGATTGTGATCGACGCATTGGAGGTCTTCCCTGTGGTCTTTACTTACCTCGGGGTGTACCAGACTGCTGTTGCTGTGCTCCATCGGCCATCGTTTCGTCGTAACATGTGACTTCCCTATCTATGTTTTGCATTTTCTGCATGGATTATCGCATCCTTCACCAGAGGCAATCGTTTTATGTCAGAACTGTGGAAGCCTTGCATATGTTGGTTCCGAACAGTGATTTCGACTAAGCGCCTCTCAAGGGATTTATAGGTCACCCTCAACTTGTTCTCTGTTGATTGTGTTAATGTCCACGTCTCGGCACAGTAGCACATCGCAAATAGTACAGTGGAATTGAATAGCTCTGCTCGCAGGTCCTGGTCATGGCTGCCCAACGCACGCGGCGACGTCTTGTCATGTTCAGGTAACAGGTTATTCTCTATATTAATAAGATATATGTACTCATTGACATCGTTTAATCGTACCTTGCCATGGTAGACTTGATCACAAGTGGCGAAACGATGGCGGGACACTTTTGTATTCAAGACAGCCATCTCCACTCCTGCGTTTACGCCCTCTCTATGGAGTGGCTGCATCATTTGTTTGGCTTCTGCTGCTGACTCTGTGATGAGAATTTTGCTATCGGCAAATCGAAGGTGATTTAGGCGTTTGCCGTCAATAAGGATGCAAAATGTGTCCCAGTTTCATTGGCTCATAAATGATTCAAAACACGTGAAGAAGAAGTTCAGTGAGTTATGATCGTATGGCAGATTCCTTCTGAATTTGATGATGGGCGTGTGATGGTGCTAGTTTAGGTGGGGGACGAGCCATTACAATAGGAATGAAGGCGAAATTCGCAACACTGCAAAAACAATGTAAAAATGTATCAACATGTTTGCAGAGGGAGTCTTTATCATTTCATTTCAAAACCAATGAAAAGAAAAAAATATGTTTAGTGCTTAAGTCAATGATTTATATATCGTGGGGTTGAAGACTTTGGCAGTTCTCCTTCAGAGAAGACAGAATAACAAAAAATAATTAAGTTAACAAACCGTAGATAGTTTAGAGAAAAAGGCCCTTCTATATAATCATAATAGTATGTATAAGTACGGCAGTCCTGCAGGGTATGTTGTGGTGGTTGCCTGTGTGTTCCACAATCGCATGTGTGGCCATGTCCGTAAGACCGATTAAGTTGTGTTTGTGGTTTGAGTCTGCAATGTTCCGTTTTGTGTCTGAAGATGTTTGTATGTGTACCCCCTTGATAATGTTGAGTTTATTGTTCACTAGTCACCAATTAAAATTGGTATAACGATAACTAATGTTACATGTCACTGTTACCAGTAGAAAACATGAAATGATTTTCATCCCACAAGAATAAAGGGCTACTTAGTTTAACATGTAATTAGTCAACAAACAGCTCGGAAAAGTAATAGCCGAGATTAAGAACTGAATTGATTGAATCCTTTGTGAAAAACGTACGTGGTTTGGGATTGGCCTGAGATGAAAGAGATTGACAAAAACGTGCTGCAGTGATTACCTGTTGATAGTTGTGACGCTTATATAATGTCCATGTTTCGTCTTTGTTCTCTAGTGCACTGTTCAAGTTCTTTTACAAGGTACGTCTTTATTTTTACTCCATTTACAATCACTGTTGTGCCTTGCAAGTAAACAGTGAATCAATATATATTTTTTTAAATAGGCAATGTGTCTTTGTTTATTACAAAAAGCATTACATCAAATGATGTACGTATTGTTGTTTATGTGTAACAAATATACTATATCAAATTACATGATTAAATTTAAATTTTATCCCGAGCATCGTTTGAATTTGTCGCATAGCGAATAAGTCCCACCGCCGACAAGCTTGTAGCTGGTGGTCCAGATTTCACATGGGTTCATGAGCTGTTTTACAAAGAATTAAGGATTTGCTTGCGTCAGTGAATAATTACCACACTCAGCTTTGCAAATATGATCGTCATCGCCATCAAGCTTCAGCTGGATCTTGGTCCCAGATGTCAACGAGTGCATCACAGTCACACAGTCTCTCGGACCGTATCAAGATCTCCTCAAGCATCATCATCAGTCTCGTAACCTTGAAGGTCATTGGGGCACAGATACTGCAGATTGTTGGATCAGTTCCATCCCCCAAGTCCACTCGGATTTGTGGCAGGATATGTGTTGTAGCTATGACCTTCCCGTCCACTATTTTATGTTGTCTTCCATTCTCTATCTCTGTCTCTCTCTCTCTAACACTTACCACGCACTGCACCTTGAACTAGGCCAATAATGTGTGAGCTTGCGTGCTTATACCATAACTAAATGGTCTTTATATTGACCGACCTCTCTCTTAACAGTGTCCCGAACTACCTTACTCGTGACGTGGTCTAGATACGACATGTCAAGGATTAGACGCAGACATCTCATCTCTATTGGACAAATTCATCGCTCTACAACCGTTGTCAAGAGACTAAGTTTGACCGGCGTAAAGGTACACGGATGTGACAAGTGCATATATTTAATTCAATTTGGATTTCAGGGTAATGCTTTCATTCGAACATATCGGCCTGTTCTATCGGAGCAACAATGGTAATCGATGTGTGTGCCTGCATCTCAGTTCTGGAACGGTCCGCATCCACCAGTGCTAGCAGGGTATTAAACTGTTTAAGAATTTGCAATGGTTCACCTTTCATTGCAATCAGACTTGTTAGGATTTCTGAGACGTTGATTTTACTTTTCTCTGCACTAATTTCCTTTCCAAATCTTTGAGCGGCATTGTTGAGACTTGGGATTAGATTCGCTAGTTATAGCCCCTTTCCAGCCATTCTGGTAATGTCATCAACAAACCGGAGATTGTGAGTGTACGACAACGTATGCTGACAGTACCCACGTGATCCTCCAGAGCTTCTGACATGATACGTTCAAGAAAAACGGTGAATATGGTAGGTGACAGAATGCATCCTTGTCGTACAGCGGTTGGCATGCTGAACCATTCTTCGTTAAGGTAGACTGCACTGGGAGCATATTACTAA
Organism: Ariolimax columbianus; assembly: GCA_036924085.1. Taxonomy (NCBI): domain Eukaryota; kingdom Metazoa; phylum Mollusca; class Gastropoda; order Stylommatophora; family Arionidae; genus Ariolimax; species Ariolimax columbianus. The sequence goes on along the minus strand of JAVGWX010000019.1, from coordinate 5,994,197 downwards.
AGTGTCTCAATCATGTGGGTAAGCCGACACTCCATCTTATATAGTAGCATAGTTGCCCACATGCCCTCATGCCAGACCATGTCCTCATGCCAGTCCATGTCGACAACTTTTCTTAAATTCAACAAGACTTGGTTTGGCATGTTACTGTATGTATTTTGCGATGAGCAGACACACATTAGAAATGTGTTTAACTGTGCTGCGACCAACCCGAAACCGGCTTGTTCTTCTGCAATAACGTGTTCTGCTCTTGGTTGCTGGCTGTTCAAGTAAACCTTGAGCATTACTTCTCTGGGGTGGCTGATAAAACTGATGGTTCGGTAATGGTGACGTTGTTGGAGGTTATCCTTCTTAATAATAATGGTTGCTTCTAGGGCCCTACCATGTCCAACTGTTGAAGCTTGTAGGAAAATCTCGTTCACTGCCGAAGAAGTAACTCCTATTTATCGAATACACGAAGAGCGGGAGCGGCCTCTCCCACGCCTTCAACGGACCAGTGGGAGACCGCTGTAACACATAGATGACTTGGATATCGTCTGGTGAACCGGAATTTCCCAATCCATTCAGACCACGTGACAAAACGCAGACAGGCTACGGCGGACCAGAGTGTCCGATTTGTAGGGAAGACTCGTTTCTGCAGACACCTCGACATTACCGACGAGATCGAACCATTGAATACCGAGGATGCATATTAAAGGGGTCGAGTCTTGATATGTCCTGTTTAACTACGGTCCACGTCTCTGAACAAAATAGAAGGTCATGAATCACACACGTCTGATAAATACCAATTTCTGATAAGAAAGACGGAGAGAGAGAGAGAGAGAGTGAGAGAGAGAGAGAGAGAGAGAGAGAGAGAGAGAGAGAGAGAGAGAGAGAGAGAGAGAAAGAGTCTGCCATTATTCCACACTCGCGAAGGTCGTTCTTAGCGTATGAGGCAAGCCCGATCCGCCTTTACATGTCAGGCGCATTGCGTCCATCGTATACAAAATAAATAAAAAATGTATGTGATTTCGTTGGTGCACTCCACCATGGACAACAATGCTGTGAGGACCAATGTTCTCAAATGTGTGTCTTGGCCAAGACATTGAGAGGTCCAGGTTTAATGTTTCAGGATCAAGATTCTCGAGATACTGTTGCAGAGCCACATTGTCCTGGCCGACTAGGACAATGTTATTAACACATGCACTATCTGTGATGTGTGGTTGGTCTATAGTATTGCCAGATGGTGGGAGTTAAGACGGTGGAGAATCAATTCGATGGCTCGGCAGAATAGGTCAGGGTCAAGGTCGCACCCCTGCGTGACCCCCACGATGTGTCCGTGTGTACCTCTCTTGTTATGCTCAGCAGTGGGGTAGAAGTGCCTATGCGTTACAATGTTTTCCAGACAGTGGACATATCGACTGAATCGAATGCAGCCTTTTGATCCGCATACACAGCGCAGATGCGGCTGTTGAATGCATGGTGCAGCTAATCCAGGAGCTGGAAAGTAATGATTACATCGACAGTTAATCTACTCCGGCTGAAACCAGACAGAAGTGGACACGTTTTACGATCAGGAGTAAATTGAGCCGGGCCAGTAGCAAATCCATTGCCCTGACTTAGAACAATATGTACGATCTGTAATTGCTGCAGTTATTACGGCATCCCTTCTCTTTGAATAGGACAACAACTATTCCATCTCGCTAATCTGCAGGAACGTGTCCTGTTCTCCAGACTTGTATACAAATAGGTTTAAGAGCGGAGCTGTTAGGGTCCAAGGCGTACTGAAATAACTCTATCGGAATATGGTTCGAACCTTCATCGCGCCCGTCTTTAAGACTCCGTATGGCAGCTTGGATGTCCGCAAATGTTGGAGTGGCGATGCACGACTCCGTGTTCGTCGTAGTACCGACACATTCTGAATCCATGTCGGGGCAGGCCATTGCTGGAGAATGATTCAGGGTGAGAGTATAGTGCGCATTCCATATGCCCGTACTTCTTCGTGCGTCGAACATGGTGAGCCATCTACTCGATTGTCAAACTCGGGATTGTTTGACGCTTTCAGTTTGCTTCCGGGGTGGATGAGCCTGATGCCTTGGCATGCAGGTATGAGATCATTGGATCTAAGACTTTTTTCAACTGTATCAGCGATTTCGTTGAAGAAGCTCTCCCGGTCATCCATAGCAGCCGACCGGAACTGGCTTTTTAGCAGCCGGCGTGCGGCGTATTCGTTGTGTAGTCTGGTTGTGTTTTTATTGGAGTAGAATATCGCAAGCACTGACAGTGCTCTAAGATAGGATTATAATCAGTGATTGTGTCCAACGATGGTGAAAGTATCGTCTTCTTCTTGTGGGGCTTCTATTAATGTCTCTCTATGGCCCCAAATGATATGTACGTTATATAATTTGGAGAAGTATTCAGTCCATTTCCGAAAAAAAAACATTCTTCTGCTGCGGTCAGGGTGATCCCTGCCACATTCTGTACTGTTCTCACTTTGAGTATATTCTATCTTGTCGGGTCCTTAACCAGCTGGTACGCTATCTTACTGTTGTTCCTTGTAATGCAGTTCTGAATTTATGTGCATTGTTCTGATATGTACTCCTCTTGTGCTTCTGCCCATGATTTCCATACAGTCTAATTAATGTTCCTGTATTTGTCAGCCGCAGAAGGGTTATTTTCTCTTTGTTGAGAACTATCCTGGTATTGCACAGTAACAATATATGTTTAGTAAGCTAGGGTTTGGACCATCTTTGTTATTTCTTCAGCATTGTCTCAGTGGTGTCCTCGAGAATGGCGTTGAAGAACTTTGTAATTAACTCTTGAGGTAAACTATTTTCTCTTGCCAGGCCCTGCATTGTATCATCGTGTATGGTAGTATCATTGTGTGTTAGTTAGTTAGTCAGTTAGTTAGTTAGTTAGTTAGTTAGTCAGCTACATATCGCAAGGAAAGATAGCGACAGCGTTATATATGGTTATTCAGATGTGACTACATGTGACTGCACAGTCCGATCTGAGCGTGACAAACTCTCTCTCATAAATGACAAATGTGAATTGCATTTCTAATTGGGTGTCTTGCATTTTTTCAATTAGTGCAGCTCGCTTTTCTTGCGTCCCCATAAAGCGTTTGCTTAGTGGTGCAATCACCTTGTGTGACCGCAGTACGCCAAGGTGAGCGATTCGGAGAAAGCAGCTCACAGTCAGCAAAATCAATGGAGATAATATTTAAAGAAACATTTAGAACGTATTTGTATCGTTTCTGCCCATTCCCATTGAGAACAATGTCCTATCCTGGTCGTACCCTACAGCAATTGTATTAGGGAGGCGCTAATCTGACTTGCGAACAACATATATCTATCTAATCTGGGTTCTCTTCACCAGCGTATGGACGTCAAGGAGTCTAACCCTGCTGATGACCACAGAGTCGGGCACTCTATCCTGCTAACCGATCCTGGGCAGACTGAGGAGACAGATTACGTGGAAATGATAACGCTTCCTGACATGCCTACTATAGTATGTCCATGTTTCGCATGCATACAGAAGGGTGGTTAGCACAACATCACGATACAAACGGATATCAGTGGTGACACTGATTCTCTGCCGGTCCCAAACATTTTCTCTTAGTCTTCCAAAAATCAGTACTCGCCTTAAAGATCATGTTGTGGTCCTCAGAGTCAATATTTCCTTCGCTGGTGAGGGTGTTGCCAAGGTCGGTGAGGCTATCAACTGCTTTCAGGCATGCCCCTGTACAGTGATGTTTCGCTCGGTGTAGGGTTTGTCGGGGACAGGCATAAACATTCCCTCAGTTTTCTGGTTGTTTACAGTAACACCGACATTGGTGTACGCAGTTGAAAACTGGTTCATGGCTGTTTGTAATTCTGGTTCTGAGAACGTGTCAATTGTGCAGTCGTCGGCAATGAGGAGAGCTACGATAGTTGCTTCTTGTACTTTTGTAATGGCTTTTATGCGCCTCAGAGGGAACATCTACCAGTCCGTCTGGTATCTGACCTGCATGACAATGCCACAGTCACGTGTTGCATCAGAAAGCACATCTGCAAATAGCATGCTAAAACGTGTTGGGGCCAGCAAGAAACCGTGCGATTCCTGTTATAACTGGGATTGCAGAGTCCACCATCATTCAATGCGCAATCTGACATGCAATCACGAAACTGGCCGACATTTCTGATAGATTTTTCCGGACATCCGAATTGTACCATGATTTTCCAGATCCGACCATGTTGACAATTTCAAAGGTGTTAGACAGGTTAACAAAAGTCATGTACAGATCGCAATGCTGTTGCTGGAATTTCTGTTAAATTTAATGATATGCAAAAATCATGTCAACCGTCCCACCACCATATATGAAACAAAATTAGCTCTCTGGGAGTAGCTTCTGCACGAGATGAGTTGTTAAGCGGGTGAGCAGGACTCGAGCTAAAGTTGACCCAGATATCGACAGGAAGAAAATTCCCCTTGTAGTTATCACAAGATTAACGATTACCTTTGTGCTTGAACATATGAACAATGGTGGTGTCACTCAGTTCCTGCGCCATATGACTTGTATCCCCAGTTGAGAAAAAAAAGGTATGTTAGCTTTATATAGCTCAGCAGGAATATCATCCGACCCAGAAGCTTTGCCATTTGACAGTTAGCTGCTTGCTTTCCCGACGTCATCTGAACTTGGCGGAATACCAAGACTGTCGTTGACTTCAACTTAAGGCATGCGTGTTAGAGCAAATTCACTAGTAGTTGATGGACACTTTAGGATAGCACTGAAGTGCTCTGACGATCGATCTAGAATGTAAACTTTGAAGGTAATCAGTGCCGTGCAATCAGCATTAAGGACAGGAGATGAACGATATGGTCTTGGAGCATATACGGTCTTCAAGGTATCGGACAATCACTTTGAGTCATTTGTGCCATCTTACCGCTGGATTTCATATGTTTTTTCTGTTTAGCGAGGAACCATTCATAGTTCGGAACCGGAAGCCTCATCGTTGCCATCAAGCCAGTCTTTATTTTTGCGAACTGCATGACTCAAACACTCAGAAGTGGTAGAGTATACAGCATCCTTTAGAAAAGTTTATTTGTCTTCGACAGTTTCCTTTACATGGATGTGTGTCGGTCAGCCCGCTCTCCAGATTCATGGGAAAGCCTTCTGCATGAAGCCCACTTTGCAGTGTATCGATGTTAAGCAGCAGCCGAAACATGGTGTTTGGTGATATAGAGATTATGGATGGCACATGCTCTCAGCGGTAGCAGCTCATTGCTGTTGCACAAGTCCGTGCCATATTTCCCAATTGCACCTTTCCAGGACTGATGGTTTCCCTCTACCCGGGCATTGAAGTCGCCAAGGATAACACGCGTATCGGACTTTGGAACCGACAAGATGAGGGAGTTCAGCTCCTCGTAGAATGTTTCCTTGATATCCTCAGGATTAGTCATAATGTGGGTATTGGAGCTGATCAATGTGATACTCCGTCTGTGTCCCGAAGAGAGTTGTGCCGATTATTGATACCATGCGGTAGTCCAACAATAGCGAGGACTAGATGACGCATGTTGGCGAATCCGACGTCAGCCTTTCATCGTTCTGTTATATCGCGCTCACTCTAGAAAAAACATGTACCTGCCCACATCTTCTGTGATCTGGCCATCTCCTGGTAATCTAATCTCACTAAGAAATACCACGACCACATCGTAGCGTGCCAGTACTCTGGAAACTAGTGCCGTCCCCCTTGTATGTAATTTGCGCACGTTCCACCTGCCTAATGTAGCAGCCTTCATTCCGTGTAAATTACACCGTATATCTGATAAAAATATATGGCGATGTGACTTGTTTTTAAAAAGACCTCAATGATGAAGGTGTGCGCTATCGTCAGCCTCACTCTCTCGTTCTGAGCTATTCTGGCCTAGTAGCAAGACGTGGCTAGGACGACAGTAAGTGGCACAGGGTGCAGATTTTACCTCAGAGTTTACTCTCGAAGCATTTCTCGTGTAACAGGTAACAAACAAGGCACAGGAGGGGGGTGGGGGGGGCATTTTTAAAACGTATGCCATAAACATATGCACCATTTGGTTGGTAAATTCATACAACTAGAATGGTGACTAAAATACATGCATACAAGAAAGCATACATACATATGTTTTACAAATATCTAGTATAGAGAAATGCACCGATCTTTAATATATGTACAGAAAAACATTAATCTTGAATATCGGTAATAGAGACATGAATCGATCATCTTAATTTAAATTTAAACTATAAATAATTACAGGCAGGTAATTAGCATCTATTGTAAGGTGTAATCAAACAGTGCTGTAACAAATTGTTCAAGATTGTTAGTCTTCTTGCTGAGTAAAGTGAGAAAGTTACTAGATTCTTTTCAGGCAGATCATATTTTATAAAATACTAACACAGTCGAGTTATGTGACCACAGGCGATCGGCGACGCAGAGAGCGTAAGTGAGAAAGTAAGCAAAGAAAACAGCCAGAAACAAAAGGGAAAGTTCTCTCCACTCAATCTAGGTGCTTGGGATGTACGTATCCTACTTGACATGAACTTTAACATGAACCGACCATAGGGCGTACTGCCCTTATTGAAACAGATTTAGCCAGGTACACCATTAACATTGCAGCATTAAGCAAAACCCAGTTTTTTGTCAAGGGTCAACTCTGCACAAAATGGTCAGGCTATACATTTTACAGGCATGATAGAGAAACTGGAGAAAATAGAGAGACAAAAGTTGGTTTACAATTAATATATAACTTGTTAACAATTTAGCAGAGCACCTAAATGGTATAAATGACAGACTCATATCAGTCAGGATCCCCTGCTCCATGGTGGGAAACATACCCCATTCATCAGCACCTACGCCCCGCATTGTGTCTAATCTAAAATTTCGTATTAAGTTCTCCAGAAGTCATCAGGGAAAAAAAGATCAATTCAGGCTAGATGTTGCTAAGCTACATCCCGTATCTCTCCAACAGTCGTTTGCTACAAGCCTGGATAACTATCTCCAAACTGTCTAGACGACAAAAGTGTAGATACCAATTGGACGGTCGTTAGTGCTCATTTATATAACACATCTACCGAAACATGTGAAAAGATAATAATGAACAAAACAACTGGTTTAATGGGAACTCAGAGGACCAATAAAGAAATGCAAGATGACAAACAGTGTCTCCACAAAATATATTGCAATGACCCAGCATCAACATTCAAGAAAGCAGATGTCCTAAACGCGCGCATGACAGTTCCACGCAAACTGCGTCAATTGCAGGACTCCTTGCCGAGCAATAAAGCGGATGAGATAACGGGATTTGCTGATACTCGTGACATGAGAAACTGCTATTATGCACTTACGGCGGTCTATGGGCCAACTTCCTGAAGTTCACTACCCCTCCTACATGCAGATGAGAAAACACTAATTGCAGATCCAGAAAGAAAATGATGACACAATGGGTAAAGCACATTGGTGATACTTAAATCAGCTGTCTTCGGTTAGCGGCAAAGCCATTCCACGCCTGCCCCATTATGATGTAAGTGAGGAACTGGATGATAGACAGACTGTAGAGGAGACCCATAAGGGGGGTCAAAAACTCTCCAAATACAAAACTCCTGGCTCCGATGGAATTCATGTGGAGGTCTACAACAATGGCGGTATAGCACTGATTGTAAAATCCCACTTGCTCTTCAAACAGATGTGGCACAGTGAAACCACCCCGCAAGATGTAAAGGATGTCTTTATAATACATCTGTATAAACCGAACGGTAACCGCAAATCAAACGATTACCACCGCAGCATTTCTTTACTGCTTATCGCATAGAAAATATTCGTCAGATTCTTTTTCAATCACGTCACAGCCCATCTTTATGAAGGTTTTCTACCTGAAAGTCAGTGTGGATTCCAGAAACGGCGTGGGCCCGCGGATATGGTGTCTGCTGCCGGATAGCTTCAAAAGAAATTCCACGAACAGCGCTGCACGTTGTCTTCATCGACCCGATAAATGCGTTTGATAAAGTAAACAGAGAAATGCTATGGCAAATCATGACAAAGTACGGCTGCCCAATGCAATTTGTTAATGTAGTACGACAACTACATGATGAAATGCTGGCTAGAGTTCAGGAAAAGTGTGCTATATCGAAGTTCTTTCCAGTAACAAACGGCGTTAAACGGGTATGTGCTAGCACCAACCTGGTTCAGCATGCTGTTCTCTGCAGTGCTGACTGATGCTTTCAGAGACAGAGACATAGGAATCGACATAAGATGAGGTATAGATGGAAGACTGTCCAACCTAAAGCGACTTCAAGTAAAAACTGATATCAAGACACACACCATCAGAGATCTTATGTTTGCTGACGACTGTGCCATGAACGCAGCTTCAGAGGCTATCTGCAGAAAAGCGTGGATAATTTCCCTTTAGCGAGTTTGAACTTTAGACTTACCATTAATAATGAGAAAACTGAAATAATGTACCAACCATCTCCTGGCAAAACGTATACTGAGCCAATGATCAAGATCAATGGTGGCAAACGGAGGGTTGTAAATAAATCCACATGCCTCGATAGTACACTGTCTCAGAATGTAGTCCTGGATGATGACATGAACGACATAATCGCAAAAGTCAGGGGTCACATTGTGCAGACTACACTCAAACCTTAGGCGTCAAAATGGCATCAGCCTCTATACCAAGCTGAAGGTGCACATAGAGTTGGTAGTCCCTGTGTTGCTATATGCCAGTGAAACATGGACTGAATACATGCGCCACGCACAGACGCTCAATCATTTTCACACACTTTGCCTTAGGAGGGTGCTGACTGTCAAATCGCAAGACATGATCCCAAACGCTGCTGTTCTTGAGAGAGCTGGCATCCCTAGTAATCATACCATCATGAAGAAATCACAGATTTGCTGGGCGGGTCAAGTGGTTCGCATGCCAGACAATCAGGCCAGAACAAATCGTATGTGGCGAGTTGCAGAATGGCAAACGCCCCCAAGGAGGCAAAATAAAGCGCTTTAAAGACAAACTGAAAACGTATTTAAAAGACCTCAGCATAAACCTTGAAACATGGAACGATGTTGCAAAAGACCGTACAATCTGGTGCACAACTCTTCGCACAAGGGCAGTGTCATGCAATGCTTCTAAATAGACTGCCAGCAAAACAAGGGATAAAGACCAGAAAAGTCCGTCAAATATCACCTTCTGGCGATGAGAAAAACCGAGTTCAACTGTTTAGGATGTCAGCCTCAGTTGTTAAGACGTTGCCATCAGTATATTTTATCACGGTAAACTTAGTCAATTTTATTTGACCAGTTTGTATGCTCTTATTTGTATCATGCTTGCCATTACACTTTTCGATCGTCTTGTATTGCTGGGAAATTCATTTATCTTTAGGTTCTTGCATTTCTCATTATTCTTCTGTTTGTCTATCTGCCCTTTTTTAACTCCACCTCCCCCCCTTCCTCATATTCTGTATTTTAAATAACCTTATTTCATCACATAGTGGCACAATGCATTTAACACTAAAGGTTTTGTCTAACCTCGCTGCCTTCCACGTATGGTGTTGGCCGCATCTATTGATGTCTCATTGATACTATTTGTAAGTGTTCCAAGTTCCTAGCTTGTGTCCATCAAAAGGAGAAAGCATGGCGGGTTCGGGGGCGGGGGGCGAGGGGGGAGATTAAACTGTCCCTTTCCAGGCTCACATGAGTATATTTTTCGTTATTGGGTCTGCCAGCTTGTTCATGTTTAATGTGTGACATTATGGGACTGGTACATGATGTTCAGTATGACTAGAAAGTTTAGCATTACAAAGTTATGTTAGTTGTCTTTGTCAGCAGCACCGGGGAACTTTCTTGTCTTGTACATGTCTACATGCTACCTAATTCAAAACGCAAAAACAATGTCAACTGCGTTCTTCTTCTTCTTCTGCGTACACAGTCAGACAGTAACCATTATTTTCTCGAAAAAAGCGGCGGTCATCCTGAGACTCTCGCCACTACCATAGAGCTTGTCTTGCAGTTCCACTGGCAATGGCCACATCTGCTCTCTCTGATCCTCGTATGTCGGGCAGTTCTGCAGCAGATGTTCAGTGGTCATTTTACCAGTACCGCACGGGCATTCGTCGGTACACCCTATCTTCAATTTGTTGAAGAGGTGGTACCTCAGTCTGTTGTGGCCAGTGCGAAGTCTGAAGACAACGACCTGCTCTCTTCGGTTCAACTGGTAATAGGCATCGTTTTTGGTGTAACCAGTATGTTCGGTTTCCCATTTGGACATGTACCTGGCTTTGATAAGCCGTTTTGACTCTTCGTACGTCATACTGGTATCTATTTGTGGTAGCCTTGCACCTTCTTTTGGCAGTCTGTCTGCCTCCTCGTTGCCTTGGATGTTGCAGTGTGACGGAACCCACTGTACCACTACCCTTTTTGGTGCGGACTGTTGGCACAGTTTGCAGAGTGCTGCTCTTAAGTCATTAAGCTCAGTGTTTTTCTGGCTTTTTAGCGCTGTGACTACTTCGAGAGCATCTGTCAGCAGGACTATATGGCTCTCATTTTCACTGTGTGTTACCATTTCTTCCACTGCCGCCCTCAGTGCCTCTGCCTCTGCTCCGAAATTGCTCGTGTACTTACCAGTAGCGAATGACAGTGTTATTTTTCTGCCATTTGGTAGGTTCAGGAATGCTCCTGCCCCTCCGTTCTGTGTAGTGTTTGTTACAGAACCGTCGGTGTATGCATGGGTCCAGTCCATGCTTGGGTAGCTTTTCGTTATGAAGCTTAGGGTAGTGTCTCTCCTTTCTTTTTCGGTCTGGCAGTTTTTGTTTGCAATACCTGGTATATTTTCTACCACCTCTGGAAATATATCCTGCCTCCAAGTAGGTTTTCGTACAGTAGTGATGGGTTTTGGTGTTGTTAGTGCGTTTATGGGATCTTCGTGCATCTTTGCTTTGGCTATTTCTGCAAAGTTTCTCCGCTTTAGTTTCCCAGTTCCCAAATTGTTTAGCCTTTGGTACATTGGATGGTCCGTCAGTCTTCGGAGTTTCTCTGACTGCAGCTGGGCTCTGCAGTCTCTTCTGTCGGTCATGGATTGCAGTTTTGTAATCTTTTCAAGTTCTACAATTGGCGTTGACTTCATGCCACCTGTTATGATTCTCATGGCTTGGTTTTGAAGTTTGTTAACTTTATCGAAGTTCGCCTTCGCTGCTGTTGTCCATGCCGCGATGCCATACTCGAGAACTGGTCTCACTCTTCCAGTGTACAGTTTCTTTAGTATGCCTTCGTCTGCTCCCCAGCTTGTGCCAGCAAGTTTCCTCATGATCGCCATTCTTTCTCTGGCTTTCATTCGGTTTCTCTCAATCTGACTTTTCCATGTCATGCGCCGATCAAATGTGACTCCCAGATAGGTTGGGTTGTCGTTTGGCTGCAGGATTTTGCCATTTAGGCTTAATTTGGTACTTTGGGGTTTTAATGAGAGCGAGAATATTGTGCACGTGGTTTTCTCCTCGTTTATTTTGACCAGCCATGAGTTCGCCCACTCTTCCAGCGATGTTAGGGCCGTTTGCATCCGATTTCTTGCTATGGTGAGATTCTTTTCAGAGGTCCACATAGCCAGATCGTCTGCAAACATTGAGCTATGGACTCTTCTTGGTATATTCTCTGTAATATCGTTTATATATACCAGGAAGAGTGTGGGTGACAGTACTCCCCCTTGGGGTACTCCCTGCTCGAGTGTCACCTTTTTGCTCATTTGCCCTTGTACTTGGACTCTGGCCGTTCTTTGTTTGATGTAGTGGTTGATCCACTTGTACATCTTCCCACAAACATCACTTCTTCTTAGCTTGACTCTAAGTCCATCCTTCCAGACTTTGTCAAATGCCTTTTCCAGATCCACCCAAACAGCTACTGTGTGTTTCTGTGCCTGGTAGGCATCTTCTATCTCCTGGGCTATGAGGATGACCTGGTCCTCAGTGGATCTGTGCTGTCTAAAGCCGGCTTGCTGTGGAATTAGTATTCGTTTTTCTTCCAGATGCCACATCAGTCTGGTGTTTATCATCCGTTCCATCAGCTTGCCGACACAGCTCAGTAGGCTTATGGGCCTGTATCCATTCGGATCTGTTTTGTCCTTTCCTGTTTTTGGTACTGGTACCAGTATTGCATCTTTCCATGCCTGGGGTACAATACCCCTTTTCCAGCTTTGGTTCAGGACTGATAGTAGTTTTTTCTTCGCTGTTTGGCCCAGCCCCATCAGCATTTCGTTTGTTATCCCGTCTTTTCCGGGAGATTTCCTTCTCTTTAGTGTTCTCATAGCCTCTTCCATTTCGCGCATTGTTAGTTTGGCCATCATGTGCTCTTCAGGAGCCGTATTTATGTTTTCGTGCCCCTTTAGCTCTTCGCTAATGTCTGTATGCTTATCTGCAGGGACCTCGATGTGGTTTGCTCTGGCATAGTGATCGACAAAGGCGTTTGCGGCTTTCTTACCTGTGATCAAGTTCTCACCTTGCTTGATAGTAATTTGTATATTTGACGGGGTTTCGTCGTTCATGGCTCTGACTAGCTTCCATAGCTTGTTCCCTTCTTTGTCCAGGTTTAAACTTTCCGTTTTATTTTTCCAACTTTCTCTTGCTGTTTGCTTAAGAGTGTGTTTGTACTTCGCCGCGGCGGCTTTGAGGGCGATGTTTGCCTCCACGGATTTTTCTCGTTCTGCCATGTTCCTAGCATTTGTTACTGCATCTTCCACTTTCTGTAACTCATCATTCCAGTAGGGCTTATAGTTTTTCCTAGCTCCTCTTGGGATGGTTTCAGTGGCGGCTTGCATTATTGCCTTGCTTAGGCTCTCCACCATGGGCTTCATTTTGGTGTTTCGTGTGTTGATGGTTTCACACAGCCCATCTGTCAGGATTGCAAATCTGTCCCAGTCGGCTCGTTTGTAATTCCAACGTGGGAGCGGTTTTGTTTCCTGTGGGCCTACTTCCATGTCAATGGTTAGCCTGATCGGCCTGTGGTCGCTACCTGCCAGTTGGTTTAGCACCTGGCGGTCTATTTTATAGTGTATGTCCTGTGTGGAGAAGGCCAAATCTGGAGTCGAGGTGGTATGCCATGTTCTTGAATAGAAGCTAGGGCTATCCTCCGGCCTATTGATTAGGGAGAGATTTGCATCTATCTCCCAATCTTCCACTTCGTCACCTCTGCTGTCTGTGTCAGAGTATCCCCATCTCTCCGAGTGGCTGTTGAAATCTCCAACCACTATGCAGTTGGAGTCTCTGACCTCCATACTCGAGAGCGATAGGTCTCTGTTTGGTGGTCCGTACAGATTGAAAATGCGGAGCTTCGTCTCTTGAGCCATTATGTCAACTCCTACAATTTCTGCTTGTCCGGTGTGATTGACAGGTACCGCGCTACTCGGTATGCTGTTTCTGGTCAGTATCAGGACCCCTCCTTTGTGGCCTTCTCTATCTAGACGGAGAGCCTGGTATCCTCTGATTGAGAATTTATGGTTATTGTTGAGGTGCGTTTCCTGGATACATGCCACGTCAATCTTACCTTCATGCAGGTGATGTGTTAGGGAAAGTTTTTTGTTAATGACTCCCTCCGCATTCCACTGTAATATTCTGAGGGTCTTGAGGTTTTGGCCAATAGTCGTTTCCCCATAGCCATGTGCCTTGACTCCACGACACATGGGTGGGTGACCACCAGTAGTCAAGGGTGGGCCCCTTCGAGGCGTGGGGCCCGGCGCTATCGCTGCCTGGCGGGTCTCCTCAGGATGAGCGCCATACGTTTTTCGAATAGGTTGTGCTGCCATCATACTGTGATTTACGTTGCACTGTTTTGTTAGGCTTGCGGCCCCGTGCATCCGATTTCAACAGGCGTTTCTGTAGGGATGCCCTCCTTAGCCTTTGGCTGTCCCCAGCCTATCTGCAAGGCAGCAGTTGTTTACGATCAGAGTTTTCTCTCCTATGGAAGTTGTCTTACCAGACTATCGAGTCTTCACTACTCGTGTCTATAGGGTGCAATGATGGTATGTGATATATGAGATGGACTGGTTTACCCGGAAGAGAGGCAGTCCAGTGTGTCTGTATCCCAGGATCGTCACGTCCTGCCAGAAACGTAGCATTTGCATGTGAGTGGGGTATCTCTTTTTCCCTTTATTTTCTTGGCTTCTATGCAGGGATGGTACGCCTAGCATTCCCCGCCACCTGGGGTGTTGACACAGTGGGGCAGGTGTGCAATGTCCGCTGGTCTGCATCTCTTCTGCGTCCAGCATGATAGTTATGGCTGATAACGTACAGAGGTAGATATCGTAACCGGAGTGCATTTAGCCAGAGGACAAGCCTGGTAATGTCACAGAGATGTTGATCGCCTGGTGTGCGGACAACTCTCATGGCCAGTGGTTGAGTCTTGACAGTTCACAGTGTGGTGGCTGCTCTACTGTTTTCGACACCCCGACCAGGTTCTAAGTCTTTGGTTGGTGTTTTTCGCACCCCATCGCCGTATAGGGTGAGTATCAAGCAGTTTTCCGCCCGCTTTGATTTGCGGGCGGCAAGGACCTCTTACTGTGGCTCTACCTGATAGGGCTGGGGCGCAAGCCCCAGGTCCCGAGCATGTAGGAGCCTCCCATTGCAGTGGTGCTGAGATTTTGGGCGGGATTGCGGCTTTCAAGGGTTCGGCCGTAATCCCCCACATGGTAGCCTCGCGCCCTTGGCTTATCAGCCTGGTACGTGAACCAAAGTGTCTGCGGCTCCTCTCGATTTGAGCTGGTTTTCCGTAGCAACGCCTTGTCATTTGTAGGGTAAAACTGACCTGTCTTCAGATCTATTTCCAGCACCCGTTCACTATTTGGTCAGACGAATTTATTGAGGGCTTTTGTTTGTCAATGACCAGGTATTTGAAATCTGCGGAGTTAAACACGATTTCCGTAGCGTTCTTTCATTTGAGCTGACTTGTCGTCCGTGAGTCTAATACCAGCGTACGTTCATTATTAGACCCAAACGGCAGTGCTCTCAATTTGTCAGTTGTTCTACAGTATTGGCGTGTTCAGTCAAATTAAGCCGCAGGTTCCACACCTGGTGGTGCCCTTCCGTCAATTCCCTTAGCGAGATAGTCAAGTTTCTTAAAGGGTAGCCCCAAAGATTTTCGAGGGTCTAATTCCAGCACATGTTCTCTATTAGACCCCACTAAGGTGTACTTTTTGATAGTCATTCTGCAGTATTGGCGTGGTAAGTTAACTTAGGTCTCAGGCTCCACTCCTGATAGTGCTCTTCCGTCAATTCCTTTATCAAACACTGGATGCAGACAAAACCGAGCCACAGGGGACATAACCCCAGATTTCTGGGGGTCTAAGTCCAGCACCAGTTCCATATTAGACTCCAGAAGAGTGGTCTCGGCATGTCAATCATTTCAGTGTTGGCCGTGTTGAGTCAAATTAAGCCGCAGGCTCCACTCCTGGTGGTGCCCTTCCGTCAATTCCTTTAAGTTTCAGCTTTGCAACCATACTTCCCCCGGAACCCAAACACTTTGGTTTCCCGGAAGCTGCCCGCAGAGTCATCGAAGCAACTCCTGCGGATCGCTAGTCGGCATCGTTTATGGTCAGAACTACGACGGTATCTGATCGTCTTCGCGCCTCTGACTTTCGTTCTTGATTAATGAAAACATTCTTGACAAATGCTTTCGCAGTAGCTCGTCTTGCGGCGATCCAAGAATTTCACCTCTAACGCCGCAATACGAATGCCCCCGTTTGTCCCTGTTAATCATTACCTCCAGTTCTGAAAACCAACAAAATAGAACCGAGGTCCTATTCCATTATTCCATGCACCATTATTCAGGCAGCCGATGCCTGCTTTGAACACTCTAATTTTTTCAAAGTAAACGCGCCGGCCACCCAGGACGCTCAGCGAAGAGCACCCGTGGGAGAGAGCCGGCAGACGGTAGGGCAGGAGACAACGGGCAGTGAACCGGCGCGAGCCGGACCGCCCGCCTGCGCCTGAGATCCAACTACGAGCTTTTTAACTGCAACAACTTTAATATACGCTATTGGAGCTGGAATTACCGCGGCTGCTGGCACCAGACTTGCCCTCTAATAGATCCTCGTTAAAGGGTTTAAAGTGTACTCATTCCAATTACGGGGCCTCGAAAGAGTCCCGTATTGTTATTTTTCGTCACTACCTCCCCGTGCCGGGAGTGGGTAAGTTGCGCGCCTGCTGCCTTCCTTGGATGTTGTAGCCGTTTCTCATGCTCCCTCTCCGGAATCGAACGTTGATTCCCCGTTACCCGTTACAAACATGGTAGGCATGTCACGTACCATCGACATTTGATAGGGCAGACATTTGAAAGATGCGTCGCCGGCACATGAGGCCATGCGATCAGCACAAAGTTATCCAGAGTCACCAGTGGGGACGCCGCAACCCCGCGAGGGGAAACGACGATTGGTTTTGAACTAATAAAAGCGCTCTTTCCGCGAGGGTCGGAGCTTGGTAAGCATGTATTAGCTCTAGAATTGCCACAGTTATCCAAGTAGGATCGTGTCATCTAAGGAACCTCGACTGATTTAATGAGCCATTCGCGGTTTCACCGTGAGACAGTGTGAACTTAGACATGCATGGCTTAATCTTTGAGACAAGCATATGACTACTGGCAGGATCAACCAGATATCTGTCGGAGACGTACGTACTGCGCACACCGGTCGGCGGAGGAAGGGTGTGTAAAAAGCCTCACTGGGACGGCCGCAGGGACCGACTGACGGGACGGACGGACGGTTGTTTCACCCGTCCCTCACTCCGTCGACCTAGGACCGCCTGACAGGGGCCTCCCACACGCACCAGACGACCGACCGACCGGGCTCGCTCGAGGAGGGATGGCAGCGCTCTGTGCAGAACGGATCCCAACGACCTCGGCGATGAATTTCACTGGGGCTAGAGACAATTTGGCCTGCCGGCCTGCCCTTCTCCGTAGGGAGAACGCAGGGCCTCGAGGCAACGATTCCTGCTTTCCATTTGCCGGTCACAAGCTCTTTGCGAGAGTCGGACCACCAGCGAGACGTACTGTCGAGCTCTGCTATAAGCCTTAGATAAATCACCACGGACGGACCACGTTTCCTGATACGGAGCAGACTAGCACACCTCGGTGGAGGAGCCACTACCACAAACCGCACCCAATTCGCACTACGGGGAAAGGCAGGCGAGCGTTTTCCGCAAGCCCGCGCTATCGCTCCGCCTGGCGGGACTAAGATCGCTTTACGAACACTGGTTGAAATTGAGTCGCTGCGGCGAGACAACTACCCCAGATAGGGGTAGGTGATATGAAAAAACAGTGGTTAGAGTATGTTGCAGATGTCCATCGAGTAAGAAAAAGGATGAATAGGAGGTGATTAACAACATACAAAGGCAAATGCAGGGAAATTAATAAAACAACATGGGAAATCACCAATTCACTGGTCCAGTCAAAACCGCTTCCTACATGCATATACTTTTCAACATGTAGAAGAAGCTGCCAGAGGCAAAAATACACTAGACCTCGTGAAAGGTAGACTAATGTGTACAGTTTCGATGGGACAAAGCGTGGCCGAAACTTGACCCGGTCAAAAGCTAGTGTCGCTCCGTGCTGTATCGTTACCCAGATAACGAAGCATGAACACTGAAACGAAGGAGGTCATCCTGACCCCGTCAAACAGACGGTACTTCAGAAAGGAGCTCATAGCGCTTCAATCAGCACACTACATCCCCTTCAAACGCAGATCTACATATGTTGCGTGTGCTGAAAATACATTTAACCGAGGAGGTATCGGACCCTCACAAGTATACAATCAAGGCGAAAAACCAGAGGAAAGAGAGCTGGAAGACGAATACACAAACAAATGCACTCAGAAACAGATACCTCAAAGCTCCATACCAGCGATACAAGAGAAAGGAGGGGCTTCGCTGACAGCATACTGTCCGAACCCTTCACTAGAAGTCTTGACAATGTCTTGCCTCTAGAACATGTTGAGTCTGGACGAGAGAGTGAGGAAGATCCTGCGCACATATGCCTCACTATAAACACATTGTGCAACTCAAAACATCATCATACAGATCACACCCTGACTAGCAACTCGCAACTGGAAGTGCCCCCAAACTGCAGCGGCGGAACAGGCTGAAAACGATCATGAAAACTACCCATCACGCTTGCAACATGGAATGTCTGCACGCTACTGGACAACTCCAAAGCAAACAGACCCGAACGACGGACATCACTGATCGCCAGGGAACTGGCTAGATACAAAATCTGTATAGCTGCTCTTAGCGAGACACCACTGGCAGAGGGAGGGCAGATCACAGAACTGCGTTCACAAGAAACTAAATAGAAGACGCCCACGTCTCCGCCTTGTTGTCAGATCTATAATTTAAACGAACTTTGACGCTGAAATTTTACATTTTGTCCAAAGCGTTAGAGCAACGCGTTAACCAGTGGCGTGCCAAAGATTCTGTATTTTACAAAAACATATATTATATAGGCCAAATAATGTACGGAGCAGAGTATGAAAGAATAATATCACTGTAACTTTACAAAGCATGTCGTTAAATGACATCTGAAGAGTGTTTTGCCTGGTGTTAGCAACCTTGTCATGTTAAACTAAATGATACATAAACCACACATGCAATCACCCACGTGAGACTTTGATACACGGTTCCTTCAAGGTGCAGGTGATAAGGTGGACATACACGTCTGCTGAAGCGGAAGTTAGAAACAATCATAACTATGTGCGTGCACTAAGGAGTGGGGAGGGGAGGTGGGTTGGAATGATCCGTCCTGTGGGCCAGTCTGCACGTCAGTGATGACATTATAATTATTGATTTGGCAATTAAACTATTATATATTAAGTTCGTTAGTCGTCGAATGATTTTTATATCACTTAGGACAAGTCAGACCGATGTCATCCTCAGTATGTCTGCCAGCACGTGATGTCTGACCGATTCGGTCCTCTACTAGTCAATCAGGCGTATTTGGATCCCCGTGTTGTGTATCTTCCTCGCGTCCGTCGTTCCACACACAATTCAACCAGGCGTCTTTGGATCCCCGTGTGGTGTTCCTTCCTCGCGTCCCTCGTTCCACACACAATTAAACCAGACGCGCCAAGGATTCTGGATCAACTTTCAAAATGTCCTTCCAGTCAATTTCTTTAACGTGTTTAGAATATGGTTTCGGTCCATTGATCTCTCGCCTCTGCTATAACTGTACTCGCCAAACTATCAGCGCTATCCTTCCCTTCGACACCTGCATATCAAGGAAAGAGTAACCTTGAAACCTTGACCGCTCAACCGACTTCAACCACAGGCGCCGCGCGCAACCTGATTCAATGTTCTTGAACATCGTCATTGAATGACTGAGGATGCAAACATGTGTGCCATTAATTGTTTCAAGCGAGACCATCACCTTCGTAAAAGCCGTGATCGCCATAGAAAGACTAATTGTGGTTACCACAGATGCCTCACACTCCTCCTTGATCGATTTGCCAACCCTGTTAGCAATACGCTTCTCAATCCACCGATCCATGTGTGTAGAAAATGACATCATCATCAGTTTAATCTTCACTGATCTAAACGTTAACCTGCGACTCCACATCAACCGAATTCAACTGACCACACGTTCTGTCAAGTGGGAAAATTACACTGAAAGTCTGCAGAAAATTCTCAGGTACATTTATCTATTACACATATCGGAACCATCCCTTTTCAACGCAATCGTGTTGAACTATGTGTTACTGAAACCAGTATTGCGGGAGAACATCAAGAGTTCAGGACTGACTTCGTGGATTCCACGACTCACGTCAGGGTCAGGCGTAACATACTGACCAAGATTCACCTTACCTCCGACCTTCACCACATCACGCCAAGGTTATGCGTAACACACTGGCCAGGACACTGCCCTACCTTACGCCAGGACGTGGCGTAACAAACAGATTAGGACGCATATCTCACTCATTTCAGCGTCAGGCATGCCATACTGACCAGAGCCCCCTTACGCCCCTCCCCTCCACCTCAAGGCAGTGACATTAGAAACATTGGTAAGTCAGGGCCAGGTGGGCGTAAGATACTGAACGGGCCTCCCCTTACTCCCTCCCCCTCTACCTCCAGCCATGACTATGCGTAATATGCAGATTAGGACCCATACCTCATTTCAGAGTCATGGATGACTTGCTGACAAAGACTCATCACTTATCGTTAGAGCCAGGCCTAGCATACTAACTAAAATCCCTTTATCATGCCAGTACACTACTCAAAGGAACAGGTTGTGTTACAGTAGCTCGGACAACGAGGTAGACATCGAAACGGTGATCTTCATTAGAAGCCTTGCAATGCAATAGGGCAAAAATGATCCACTTCCGACTTCCTCAGCAAATTCCAAGAATTAAGAAGTGTAAATTAAATCACGCTTCCGGAGAAAATCCATCACTCTAAAACGAGTGTAGTAGCGTAGACTATAGCTGAGTAGTTATCTTATCAAAGATATCCTGGTCACTTTGATAGAATTAAGATATATACCAGGGTTTCTTTCATATAAGATCTTACTGACTCATAACATGAAATTTAACACGTCAACCACAGAATGCACTAAAAATATTGTGAATCATTAAAACAAAACAATATCATTTGTAAACACGAATTATGGTATTTATATATTCATTAAAATAAAACAAAATTATAAACTAAATATATATATACACACATGCAGAACGAACTATATGAGAGGGGACTGCAATCGACGCGATGGTTAAGGGAGAGGAATGGGACCACACTGGGGATACACTAACTGATTACCACTCGGTCATCATAACCATGGGCATTGAATGTAGGAAGGGGCGAATTAGCCAGACAAAGCTCGGAGTCAACCATCTGATAGGTCCAGATTGGATTTCTGGAAATATGTTTTAGTTAGAGAGTGGTGAATGATTGTAATGCATTGCTACGGGTGGTAGTGGAAGCAGGGACAGTTAATGCATTTAAGAATAAATTGGATGCGCATAGCATTTAGTGATGGGTAATACAAATATAACAAAACTTCTACATTCTCTGACGAGTCGTCTAAATCAGTACCAACCGCTCTATTGCTCATCCAGGAGACCTGCATCTGACGCAGTTTTTTTAAATATTAGTTTAGCTTGTCAGCGGACTTACGCTCTCCGCTTCGCCGTTCGCCCGTCGTCACATGACTCGACTGTGTTAGTACTGGACAAACGAAAAGAGAATGCCTTGAGCGATGCATCTGATTTAAGTGAGAACGGGTTGCGCAGTTCGTCGACCTCACTCTCTCGCCCAAGTCCAACTTTAACCAGTGGCAAGACAAGTCAGGAAGACTAGATATAAACGTGGGTGTAATCGATGCCACGGCTGCTCTTTCTCTCTCTATCGGAGAAACGCCACCTGATTTTCCTACGGCCCACCGATCCAATTGAATGTATACAGAGTATTATGATCATGTATCCGCTATTTAAACCCACACTCTGCTTTCCCATTGCACAATTGTTTGCATTCCTTGAAAAGGGTTCTGATGGTCTATGTATTCATTTCTGTCACTGTGTGAACATATTCTTCACCTTTGATTGTTGTTGTTGCTGCTTTCTCTTTTTGGGTCCGCAAAACTGCTCTTGGTCTTTTTTAGAATCGGGCGATATTAAGACACACAGAACAGTGCTTTGATGTATGTGTGCGTCTTAATTTACCTATACTACGTGTCTGCGCTCTCGGAAGTCAGGCCAACCAAAGTGCAATGGACGGACCTCACCCTTAAGTCGAGTGTGAAAGTTGTGGAAGAGTGTGATTGTTGAACAGAGTGAAATGCAACAAGATTGTGTGGAAAGAAGAGATATGTAACATCTCTACTGCATTCTAGACAAAGATATAGGTACCTATTCTCTGGTTAACAAATGGCAGTGAGTGGAAACTGATTGTTCGAGTAGTCTATTATTTATACTTACTCCTGCCCTGCCCTCCCTGCTAGACCCTTGATTAATTTGTAAATTATGAAATCTACTGATTGTTAATTCATTGATTACATTATCACAATTCAGTGGATTGTTATTGTCAACCTTAGAACATCACTATTTATAGCCAGTGTCTACTATGTATACATTCAATGCAAGGTCATTACTTCATGTATTGTAAAAAGATCCACATTAGACTCACAAAGAGGTTTCAAGCAATGTGGCCATTATTCGCAATGCTGTAGTCATTGTTTGTGTTCATTCCAAGAATTGAGAGTCCCTACATGATGACATTCCTTGTTGGCTCGTTAGTTGGTTGTTGTTCTAGTGGCCTGTGGGCTTATGCCCTTTGGCCCAATGGCATATAGCAGCATTTACAAGTGCTCATAAGCTGATGTTTAGTTACTAACAAAATGGTTAATTTTGTTTGGCCTGGAGGAAGACGCTCTTTCCTTTACACAGCCGGCACGCTGGAGTATGTTTCTGGTCGGATTATCTTCAAGTGACTATTAAGTTGTATGTAGTGAGTGCGTAGTCGGAAAATGGTGGTTTGTTCTCTTTTCAGGAAGTTGATGTTGCCCTTTGGATTTATGTTGTCCATATGTTTTCTCCAGGTATTCCCAATTGTCTATATATTCAGTCAGACCTCTTTGTTTGTAGTATTCAGTAGTTGTTTGACTGTCTGTTGGGTTGCTGGTGTGCAGGCCTATTGTTGTTCCTGACTCGATCCTTTCTTAGCCAGTCTGTCTGCTTTGTCATTCTCAGGTATATTTCAGTGGCCGGACTCCACTGCAAAACTAATTAACATTAATGCGATGTCAAAAGTTGGTTGGTATCTAATGATGTTTCGGTAAGTTCAGGCTTACAACGACCGCTATCTACCAGAACTTTGAAGAGCAGATAATGAGTCTGTAAATATTATTTGGGATTGTTATGGAAAAAAAATAATTAAAAACAACCCTCATGTGGTACAGAGCATCTTCCAATGCTCATCAGCTGTTCTGTCTGTAAACGCCATATGTTCACTCCATATATCACTGTATGTGGGGCCTTAAATGCAGACATATCAGTATAGATATGTATCCATTCTTTTTAGTAAATGTCATTCGTTCTCTGTGATGCTCCATCAGAACTTTTTGTTTTATTATCTATTAGTGTTGTTTGAATTGATGGCATTTTAAAACAATGTTTACGGTGGTAAATGTTGCGTTACTTTCTGTGTTTCTTGTCTTTTGTCGGAAACGTATTATCTGTCTTTAAACTAACTGACTTGGTGGAGGAATGACTTTTGTTTTATTGTCTGCTTCTTTTGCCCTTTTTCTACCAAGTGTCTATTTGGATGGTCTTTGGTCTCTGTTTTGCTTCTCTCATAAACTTCGACAGAGGCAACATCTGTTGGCATATCAACGGGTTCTAACTTCACATGAAGTTCATTTGCAGCAGTGGGTGTTGGCCTCATTGCTTCACTATTAAATATTGTATGTCAATCTGAACACTGTCCAAGGACTCTACATTAAGTACGTGATCGTGTCATCAATAGTGGGCTGCGGTATTGTAAATCAGATCGTTTATTTTTGAGATACAAGTCTCTCAGAGTGTCCGTGTCGGATACGCATGTCTGTGCCAGGGAGTATGTTTAATAACTGTAGCTGCCTCAACACTTATTTTTTTAAATATTTTGAACATTTTTCTTGAGGATCAACTGTCTACTGAGAATGTCACCAAGATTCGCGGGCTCTTCCTCTCTGGGCAATTTATGTAGAATCTCTGACTATTTTCATTGACTAATTTATGGCTCGTAGTAAAAATAGTGTAAACAGTATTTTCACAGTTTATTCTTTTTCTTGTTCTTATTGTTCTTCTTTTTCTTCTGCTTCTCTTTCTTGTTCTGTTTCTTGTTCTTTTTCTTCTTCTTCTTCTTCTTTTTCTTCCTCTTCTTCTTCTTCTTCTTCTTCTTCTGCTTCTTCTTCTTTTAACTTCTCACTTTCCGTCGTGTCATGTATTTGTCTTTCACCTCTCTCGTGGCCCGAGTAACATTTGTTCACAGTTTATCTTCACTTTCCACATTTAGCATACATGACTTTTTCAGCTTTGATGTGCTTGGCCAGGTCATTTATGCAAATGCACAAAAAAGTGCAGCTGCTCAAAACACAGGCATGTGGTAAACATCCCTCTAAGACTAATTTAGACGAGACTCCATTATCCATCTCGTTCATCTATTCCTCGTTTTCATCTATGAGAAAATGCTTTATCCAGTTATGCAGCTTTCCGTTAATCCTAACACCAGTCACTTTAATCAAAATATTCTCTATACTTGATCATAATCTTGTTGTAAGCCAACGACGATAGCTGCAGTATGGTTATTATTTTGAGACCTATCGAGAGTTGTATGTGTTAATCTGAAACGCTGGTCTTTTCAAAGCCTTCTGTTTCATGGCAAAGGGTTTTTGATCTCTGAAAGAACAAGTAGAAGCATGCATTTCCCAATTGTCTCCAAGGCATGATGTTAATGAGATGGGACGGTAGCGCTTCTGTTCATGTGGATATTTGTTGCCTTACAAAACGGGGATAACATGTTAATATTCGGTTGTCCCGAAAAATTCAACGCGGTTGTCCCCCAGTTTTAGGATGACATGTCGGACGCGTAATGAGTGATGATGGACTCTCTGCAGCCCCCCTCCCCCCCCCCCCCCAAATCATACATGGGGTCAAATAACTTTGTGTGCTGGCCTAAACACTTATTAGCATGGTATTTACAGCACGCTTTCTGATGCAACACCTGACTGTGACATAGGCATACATATCATATACATGACGGATGGGCAGCTGTTCACTCTAAAGAACCTAACGTTCCTCACTAAGGTGAAAAAATAACTATTATAAATATCCTCCTTGCCAGTGAAATCGCAATAAACACATGCTCAGA
This sequence comes from Ariolimax columbianus, assembly GCA_036924085.1. Lineage (NCBI taxonomy): Eukaryota > Metazoa > Mollusca > Gastropoda > Stylommatophora > Arionidae > Ariolimax > Ariolimax columbianus. Next base: position 5,969,347 of record JAVGWX010000019.1, on the reverse strand, counting down.
ACAGAGCATGCAAGCAACCTTGAACGAGTTCTCAACTGCGTTCAATAATTTTGATCTTACGGTCAACACCAACAGAACAGAGTTAATATTCGTGACTGCCCCCGGGGATCCCTAAAATAAACTAAACGTCACTGTGCAGAAACATCGCCTAAGATCAGTTGATATTTTTACCTACCTTGGCAGTGCCCTCACCAGAGAAGGAAATTTGACTCTGAGGTCCACAATATAATTTCCAAGGCTAGTACTGCTTTCTGCGAGAAAACAATTGAGACGGGTAAAGAATCGTAGTTACTACCACTATAAGTGTGTATCATGATGTTATGCTAACCATCATTCTGTACGCATGCGAAACATGGACAGTCTATAACAGGCATGTCAGGAAACGTTATCATTTACAGGTAAACAGTCTCCTCAGCATCGATTTGCAGGACAGAGTGCTCTCTGTAGTTCTCATCAGGATGGAACTATCTAGTATACATACACTTCTTCAGAGAGTCAAGATCAGATGGACAGCGCATGTTGTTCGCATATCAGCTGAGCGCGTTTCTTAATAACTGTTATACAGTGAGCTAGTGACAGATCAGCGTTCTCAGATGAGGAGGGGGGGGGGGGCTCGATACATAACGACTGTAAATGTTTCATAGAATAGTTTCTCCGTTGATGTTGCTGTCTGGTAGCTGCTTGCTCTGAACTGCTCATCCTGGCGCACTGTCATTATCATAGTGCTTACTCCGCTGAGGAGTGGACCAATACGGAGGAGTTGGAAAAAATAGCTGCAGGAAACTAAATAATTCATGACAGCCCAACAGCAAATGATGTTCACGTGTGCCCTACGCGCGATAGAGTTTGCCACGCTCAGATCGCACTGTACAGTTGAGAACTGTATTTTTCTTTAATGGACCGATATGATGTAACATTTTATTATGAACCCTGTCGGGCCCAAGCGACTTTCTACCTTTTTTTATATGTTCAGACCTTTTTCAATTCTTCCAAATTAAACGCAGCTTCAAATATGCACTAGAGCACTAGAGGCTGGGGCATTTTCTTGGAGTTTAAAGTGCCCTAGTCTTTACTTATCCAACTAAGAAAGCTTTCCTGCTCTGTTCTCCGGGCCAAAGTACTGCGAAGTGTATTCATGGCTTCAGACCTCGGTAGGTAGAACATCCGCATATATACCAGCACCAGAATGCCAGCACAATAACATCCTTTGTTGAAGAAGTCTAAAATATCTACTTCAGAGCTGAAATTTTGTTTTCTTTGTTAAACATAACTGTTACTTCTGTTTAGTTTGACCACTTCTTGTAGGATGGTTTTATGCACTGTCGTCTGTAAGTTATCTTGTCATTACCTTGTCTTTATTCTATGCAATTTCCTATTATGTTGTTGTTGTTGTCGGGGTTTATGTATAAGCAATCATTGAACGTTGGGAGGGAGGGGGTGTGCTAGTGGCACGGCTAACAATAGGAATGTGCTGGGTTCGATCCCCATCACATCGCCAGTAGAAAATGTAGGAGGAAGTAGACCCTTGCATAAAATGCATGCCGAAGTCGGATGTACACCGCCTTAAGAAAAAGAGAAATAATGAAAATGTAAAATTAAAATTTAAAAAACAAATGGGTATAGTCCCGACTTTTGAGATTTAGTAAGTGGAACGACTCCTGGATATACTTATTGGGGTACTTGACCGGCATGTACACACTTAGAAGTGCTGTTGTCGTTCTTAACTTAACTTAACGTCTTTATACTGGTTTAGAAGACCCTGCAGAGTCTGTATACAACCAGTTACATTTACATCAATTTGCTCTAAAAGCTATGCGCATCCAGTTTATTCTTAAATGCATTAACTGCCCCTGCCTCCACTACCTCCCCTGGCAATACATTCCAGGCAGACACCACTCTCTGACTAAAAAAAATAAAAATATATATATATATGTTATGTGGCTTACGGATTGGAACTCTGAATAGGTCTGGTCAACACTACTCAGCCGTTTGCTCTATCTGGTTTATACTTTCTTGGAACATTTGGTTTCAAAACTGCGACTATTATTGTGCCTGTTAAGCCCGCAACCCTTGATTTTTGTTGTGATGTCTTTGTTAGATATTACACTGTTGATTTTTATTGTGATGTCTATGTTAGGTATGAAGCTCATGACTAGTGTTATGTTGTATGATATGTCAGAAACTCATGACTATTTTTGTGTTACCTATATTAGGTCTTAAACTCTTGACAGTTGTATATGGTATGTCTAATAGGTTTGAAACTCTTGACAGTTGTATATGGCATGTCTTATAGGTTTGAAACTCTTGACTATTGTTATTTTGTCAATATTTAATATGTTAGGCCTGGAACTCATAACTCGCGCTGTGTTGTCTATGTTAGTCCTAAAAGACTTGACTGTTGTTCTGTTGCCTGTTAGGTCTGAAATTCATGACTGTTTTTGAGTTGTCTATGTTAGGTCTGAAACTCGTGACTGTTGTTGTGTTGTAACAAACACGCTCTTTCAACACTGAATTGATAATATCAAGACATGGTACTGGTTGAATAACCTAGATATGGGATTAAGATGCTGAGCAGCACATGAGCTGCAGTGGTCAGCGACCCATAGCTGACCGCTAGCGTCAGGACTAGCGAACCATAGCTGCCAAGACCTTTCTACACCTCCACGCGGTCATCCTGGATAACAGGCTGCAGCAGGACAGACTGGCTAAGGAGAAGTCATCGAAGAGGGAATGCTAACCCGGTACTCAAAAAATGCTTGCTGAAGTTGGATGTGTTGGACCAAAAGGTGAAAATATCGCAGCAAAGTTGTTAACTACAACACAACGCATTCCGTTCTCTGGACTACATTCTGCTACTTCAGTCCTTTCATCATTTTGGTAGCGGGAGATTGAGAACGAACGAAGAAGAAGAAGCAGAAGAGTAACCTAGATATAACATCATAAACTGATTACATATTAAGGAGGCACAGGGAACATTAAAAGACTATGATCGTTTTCTGAAGCTCAAAATACTCTAGGACGGCATTTTAACCAATTTTGATGTCTCTCAAGTGACAAAAATACTTGAGTCAGTACCTGACAGTGTTAAACAGAGTTATACTTTAAGGACTATACATATGTTGTGGATAGAAAGCTAAGAGATGACCAAGCAGATTTAAAACAACAATAAATCGTGTGCAGACCAGATCACCACAATGTACATACTATTAGATCATCCATTATATTTAAATTCATGTCTGTATATCAATTTTGCTGACTATGAAACATCCTTGCTAGCTTAGATCAAGGTACATTCTGGAAACTACTAAAGTACTACTGGATACCGACAAAACGCAACTGGATAGTAACTCATATGTATGAAGACATGCAATACAGCGTTTTGAAAGAAGAGAACTTAAGACACTCATTTAACATGGGATCGGATGTTTGTCAGGGCTGTTTTCGATCACGTTCATCTTCTACTGTTAGTTGATTTGATTAAGAAGTAAACTACAACTTATGAGGAAAATGGAATCCAGTGGACCTTATTCAAAGAGCTGGAAGACATTGACTTTGGATATGCCATGATCTTTGTTGTATCTCACAACTGACTGCAAATGCAGAATAAGACATACACACTATATATACTGTCTCAGCAAGTGGGTTTTATGCTTCATGCAGAACGTTGTAAAATTTAAAATGAAATGTATCCAGATATGTAGAGATGAACATCATTTGAAGGATTAGAGAGCGCCCCATGCCGTATGACCATCAGAGACAGAACTCTTGGTGAAGATGGATATAACAACCAGGATACAAAAGCCAAGAGTGGTCTTTGTTGTTGTGGACGCTACATGAAACTTTATAATGAGAAGAGTGCGTTCAAAAGTAAGGATCTGAAAATCCAATACAGACTAGAAACAGACTATACAATCCATATTAAGAGACTATAAACAATTCACTGTAAAAGATTATGAGCATGTAGTAGTTTGGTAAGGTTACACATGATAGCTTTTGGAAAAGAACGTGACAAAGACATGAAATATCAGAACTAAGGTGACACTAAATATGCCAGATGGTTTGAAAACTTCCAAGCGATAATCTCCAGGCAATCTGTGCCATGAAACGCACAGGAAAAAAGAGATAATACAAGTAAAACAAAACACACAGAGAAGAGAACTAGAGGTCAATAAAAAAACAAAAATAAGCTAGAAAGAACTGGAGAAAATAGCACAGGACTAGTCTGCTTAAAGAGGATTTGTTGAAAGTCTATGCATCCCGATATGAAGTATAAGCTTTAACTGCAGCTAGTGCTATTACAAGATCCCTGTATCAGAGTTTTTGCAGAGGGGTCATTATAATGTGAATGTTTTTTATATATATAAATGATGAGGTTGACATCCTTAGCACAAGAATAATTGTTCACACTCTACAGCTGTCCTTCATACCTCTGTTGTCACAATAAAGATGGCTCTCTGTATCTTCTAACTCGCTTACATATGTGTATGAGCGCTACATCATTAAGTTCGGAATAAATGCGTTATCTTGTTTTTAATGTGATCTTTTTACACCTTTCCAAATAACCTTTACAAAACCCGAAAGGCATAACTTGAAGTGCATTATTTGTTTTGCAATGTGAGTTCCCAATCCTGGGTTTTGTATTCATCATCACATGATTTGTATGTCACCTGATTCCAAGTTTTTGGTTTGCTGCAGATTGTGTCATCGGCCTCAGTTGTGGTATCTTGAAGATCTAGTATATGACATCGATAATGTGAGTTGTCATTGTAATTTTATATATTTTGGTCAAGATGTAAGTTACTAGCCTTAACAACAATCGTCAAACCTTGAAATTGTTCTTAACTCATCTGACCTTTCCCTTGGTGACGTGTTAGCTTTGTTGTACCTGACAGAAGCATACCTCATTTGTGTCCATCTCGATTGGGTCCTCTTGTTTCAATGTAGATTGCTGCATTTTAACGTCTTTATGTAACGTATGTAACTGATTCATTACAGAAACATTTTGAATTGATATTTCATCTGCATTCCACTACATTAGAGCAAGTTCAGTTTCTTACTTGTTTGGTAAACATCTTTCGACATGTTTTCTACATATCAGGCAAGCATGGTCCTCAGTTTCCTTTGGTGGATCCCTTTGTGGTTGTTAGGAAAAAATAAGATGTCAGCATGCATTTGTGTTAGGCTGCACATCTTTGGTTCTAGGCTGTCTCAATCCGGTCTGCAAGACAACAGGTTTGTGTATCACATCATCTGAGCTCTGTCTTTTGACATGTGTAACATGCTGATAGCAGCCCCTGACATTCATCCTACGAATTAAGGGGCACATGGCAGTCCCTGATTATACCTTCCATTGGAATAACTCCTAAGGACATAGGAACACATGCGAAGCCATCCTTATAAATACCACTAGCATATATTCTAAGGATATATGGACGGATGGAGACCCTGCTTATAGCTATCACTGTCATAACTCCTGAGTACATATGAACAAATATGAGACCCACTGCTATTTCTCTCATTGAATTGAGATCCTCTACACCTCACGGTAGAAGATGAGCGACTAAGTAAGTAAGAGTTGGGAACACATGGGAGATCCCTGCTTATATCTACCATTAACATATATCATAATGATATATAGACAAACATACATATAAATAGTGGAGAGGCTGAAGAAACAAAGCAAAGAATAACATCAGTGGTAGCAAGATCAACTAGAGCATACTTGGCGGCGGAACTAAATAATCTCAAAGAAGGATTGATTATTAATTACTACAGATGGTTCTAAGCCCAACAATTGATTTGTAACGAAGGCCGTTTAAAAATGTAACAATATTAAATGAATCCTAATGGAATAGCATAACTGAAGGTCTTTTATTCAGAAATGTTGCCACTATATTTGTGACATGGGATAGTTATTCATTTTTGCTTTTGCCTTTGAAAGTTTTGTTACAAATGTTAGTTTACAATATATACAAAAATGTGTATAATCCGGATATAACAACACGAGAAACAACTGAGAGATCACAAATTCACTAAAATGAATATGTACTTACCAGTGTAGCAGCTACACATTGTAATATGCTTGTCTAGGAATATTAACATGTCTATTCTTTGATAGGTTTAAAAAGAAGCAAAGCTTTACCACTTATTGTTGTAATCTATTTGTGTTAAATGTTAGAGAATTATTAGAAAACACGTTATTCTTAACTGATGATTCATCATTCTGTTTTGCCGTATGTTTTGATTACTAGATCATTGTGAAATGGCTGCCACGGGATACCGTCAGGTGCTGATGATTATCACATGTGCAGCTGCAGGTGTGTATCTTCAGATTTTGACTTCTTAATTAAATGTAAAATAATGCTTAGAAGACACATTGCAGTACACATCATTATGGGCACGGAGTCCTTACTTATTTTATATTGCGCATGGTAATGCCTGTTATTAAACAGATATGATAGCATGTCACTAGGCGTAAGTACTAGATTAATAACAAAATGTGCTAAGTAAACAAACACAACTGAAAATGGAAACTGTATTACTACATGATGCTTCCAAATATCTCTCTCTCTCTCTCTCTCTCCCTCTCTCTCTCTCTCTCCCTCTCGTACATATCAGTTCAGTTCAGTTCATCTCGTAACCCATCAGGTCGTTGGTTCACACACGAATACACTCCCAAAATCCCACACCATCCGTGTCTGTCTGTCGCCGCCTGACGTATCCCACCGGGACGAAGGCTTGACCACTCAGTGATGATTTCCACCCATCTCTTCCTTGCACGTCCTCGCCCTCTCTGTCCCGGTACGGAGCCAAAGTGTATCGAGTTGGTAATTCCGTTGGACCTCGCGACGTGCCCGTACCAGGCCGTCTTTCGTCTTTTGATAGCTGTGAACAGATCTTCAAAAGGACCAATAGCGTCTTCAACGCTCTGACGGATTTCTACGTTCGTGACACGATCTTTATATGTAACATTTAGGAGTTTTGTATAGCACCTCATTTCTATTGCATGTATCCTGCCCTGGATATATGATGTAATGGTCCAGGTCTAGCAGGCATACATAAATATTGATAGCACTAAAGAGCGCATTAGTCTAACTTTTATGTCGAGGGCGAGTCGCTTGTCTTGCCATATAGGTTTCAGCCTAGTCAACCCCGCTGTTGTTTGTGTTATTCTTGCAATTAACTCTGGCTTCGATCCCTCTTCACTTATCAATGATCCCATATATTTGAAACGTTTTACCACCTTAAGTTCCTGCCCATTTGCCTCTATTACAGATTGAAACCCTGCTACGTTATTGGCCGTGAGCTTTGTTTTATCTGCATGTATTTCCATACCAAATCTCAGGGCAGTTCTATCCAATTTACCAATCAACTCCTGGAGTTCCCTTTCTGTGCCTGCCAATACATCAATATCATCAGCAAATCGGAATTCTGTGATAAGCCTGTCACCTATTTTAACCGTGCCAACATGTACTTTTAAGGTCGTCTCCATTATTCTCTCCAAAAATATATTGAAGAGTGTTGGGGAGAGTATACATCCCTGTCTCACACCCACCGTCGTATGGAACCAATCGCCTAGCGTTCCCTGTACTGATACTGCGCTTGTCGCCTGCTCATAAAGGTTTGCAATTACCCTCACAAAGTCACTGTTGAACGTATAATGCTTCATTGTTGACGATAGCGCCGCATGCCACACTCTGTCAAACACCTTTCTAAAGTCAATGAAGGCATGGTAGAGTTGTTGATGATACTCTGCGTACTTTATATATATATATATATATATATATATATGCGTGTGCGTGTGTGCGTGTGTGAGCGTGCGTGTGTGAGCGAGTGTGTGCGTGTGTGTGATGTGTGTGCGTGTGTACGTGTGTGTACCTGCGTGCGTACGTGTGATATATATATATATCTCTTATCTCAACTATACATTCTACCTCACATATATCTTTCCAGCACCGAACCTGTCCTGTGAGCCTGCAGAAGTCGCGAAGTCCTACAACTTTTCTTATGATGTCAACGTCGCTCCGGGCAATGGGACGGTTGTATTCCGCAAGGGAGATGATCAATTTCTAGCTTCCTGTGATAATAGATTTATATGTTCAGTAGAGTCAACATACGAAGGAGTTTTTGGAGCTTTTTTTATGGACCAGACAATCATACTGAACATTATCAATGTTACCAGACAGAATGAAGAAATGTATTCATGTCATGATTCACTGTCTACTGTTTCTAGATGTAACCTCGCAGTTTATGGTCAGTAAATATATGTACATTTAGTTTATATCTCATTACGAACTCCATATAAGTCGGAATACATAACACGTTGCAATTAACTTGCAATAGAAAAACACATATGATATTAACAAATCATATTACTAACTATTATGAAGTAATGTTTTGAACAGTTATGTACAAAAACAAGAGAAATGTCAAGAACAACATCATGATAAGTACACGACTTTTGTTGACCTGATAAAGGACTATGACACCGTCAACAGGGTACGGACTCTGGAGAATGTTAGCGAAATTCGGTTGTTGAGGAAAATTCATCACAGTTGTCCGCCAGTTTCATGATGGCATGTAACCCTGCGTACTGTTAATGGTGAACTCTCTGCAGAATTACAAGTCATAATTGGAGTCAAAAAGTCTTGTGTGCTGGCCTAAACTCTTTTAAACATTGCATTTTCAGCCATGTTTTCTGATGCAACACTGGGATGTGACTCTGTCATACATATCAGATACCCGACGACCAGATACATGACCAAATGGGAAACCGAACATACTGGTTACACCAAAAACGATGCCTATTACCAGTTGAACCGAAGAGAGCAGGTCGTTGTCTTCAGACTTCGCACTGGCCACAACAGACTGAGGTACCACCTATTCAACAAATTGAAGATAGGGTGTACCGACGAATGCCCGTGCGGTACTGGTAAAATGACCGCTGAACATCTGCTGCAGAACTGCCCGACATACGAGGATCAGAGAGAGCAGATGTGGCCATTACCAGTGGAACTGCAAGTCAAGCTCTATGGCAGTGGCGAGAGCCTCAGGATGACCGCCGCTTTTTTCGAAAAAATAATGGTTACTGTCTGACTGCGTACGAAGAAGAAGAAGAAGAAGAAGAAGATACCCGACGGATGGGCACAACTTCACTCTGAGGTACCAGAAGGTCCTCAGAATGGTGAAAACATGAACTATTTGCTCTCCTACTTGCCGACGACTGCCAAATTAATACGTGCTCAGAACAGGACATGCAGGCAATCAACTACGTGCACTCATTTTGGTCTTACTGTAAACACCAGAAAAAGGAGGTCATATTTCTACTTGCCCCCGGAGAGCCCTAGCAAAAACCAAAGCATCCATGTATAGGGACATCGCCTAAATGCAGTTGCTAGCTTTACCTACCTTGGCAGTACTCTCACCAGAGAAGGAAATATTGAAGCTGTCCACAGCAGGATTCTCAAGGCGAGTACTGCTTTCGGAAGACTACGAGAAAATGTGTGAGACCGGCAGGGAATCAATGTTACCACAATGATTTGTATGTATCATGCTGGTGTGTTAAACACCCTTCGGTACGCATGCGAATCATGGGCAGTCTATATCAGGCATATCATGATACATAATCATTTCCATGTACACGGTCTCTGCAGACTGATCAGGATCATGTGGCAGGACATAGTACACAACTGAAGTCCACAGCAGCGCTAGACTTGCTGGATTCCACATGCTGCTACAGAGAGCACAGATCAAGTTGACAGGACATGTTGTTCGCATGTAAGATGGACAGGACATGTTGTTCGCATGTAAGATGGACAGGACATGTTGTTCGCATGTAAGATGGACAGGGCATGTTGTTCGCATGTAAGATGGACAGGGCATGTTGTTCGCATGTAAGATGGACAGTGCATGTTGTTCGCATGTAAGATGGACAGGACATGTTGTTCGCATGTAAGATGGACAGGACATGTTGTTCGCATAAAAGATGGACAGGGCATGTTGTTCGCATGTAAGATGGACAGGGCATGTTGTTCGCATGTAAGATGGACAGGACATGTTGTTCGCATGTAAGATGGACAGGACATGTTGTTCGCATGTAAGATCAGCGTCTCCCATAATAACTGTTGTACTGTGAGCTCGTGACAGGATAGGGCTTGCAGCCGGGAAAATGAAACGGTAAAAAGGCACCCTACAAGTTTCTTTGTAAGGTTTCACCATTGATGTTGCTGACTGGGAACTACTTGCTCCGAACCTCTTAGTATGGAGCACTGCCGTCAAACATGGTGATTGCAACGCAAAGCATGTAATCATCACGGATGCAATAGAAAAGCAAGATGTTCGAAACGATAGAATGCAAGAAGTCCAACTGGTAAAGACTCCACGCTTCTCAGCGGCATATGTCACAATTATCCAGAAACTAGTGGTCAGGAAAAGTATGCCCCACCTAGAACGGGAGCATATTATAACCGATATCTTGGGCAGTTACACAATAGCGAATGCGACCTAAGATAACGCTGAATTGATTACGAAAAGGCCATCGATACGGTAAAATGCTGACCGAGTATCTGGGCTAATATCATATTGATTTCCAGTACAATAAAGAAGTAAAACATGAACGTGTCCTCTCCCCTTATCTATATAACATATATGCGAAATGTATAATGAGAAATGTTAGAGAAGACGAGGATATTATAAGTTTCGATACATTTACGATTGCAGTTTACGAAATTCCAAAGTTACGATACTCAGATGAAATAGAGATAATATCAAGAAGTTCAGAACTTAACGTTTTTTATAATGGTTTAGAAGACTCATCAGAGTCTGTAGACAAACAGTTACTTCTGCATTATTCTGTTCTAAAAGGAATGCGCATCCAATCTATTCTTAAATGCCTTAACTGTCTCTGCCTCCACTACCTTTTGGACCAATGCATACTCAGATCTAGGTCTAACTAATGCTTTATACAGTGTAACTATCACCGCCTTACTTCTAAAATTTATGATCTCTTTTTATCAAACCTAACATTGCATTTTTCACTGCTACCTGGGCTTTCTTATTCACTCTACCTGTATGTTATATTATAACCCGTAGATCCCTTTCCTTGTCTTCTAATAATGTTCTAGAAGATTATGTAATTATGTTCCATATATATTTACCCACGAGGACGACTGTGCATTTATCTATATTAAACTCTATTTGCGATCTCACAGATCATTCTCGACATTAATCTGAATCCGACCTCACTATAGATGAGACACACTCCTATACAGTTTTCTGTCGTCGCGAAATATTCAATTATGGAACATATGTGAATGTCCAAGTCGTTAATATATATATATATATATATCAAGAACACTATTGGTCCCACAACCGAGCCCTATGGCACTCAAATTTTTACTTCACACCACTCAGAGTACTCATTATTTATGTTTTTTTCTGCCTTATTCCCGTTAAATAATTTCCAATCCATTCTGCAACCTATTCACCTAGTCCGCCTGATTTTCACTTTTTAAATAATCTTCGATGAGGTACTCTATGGACATTTTTTGGAAAATCTAAAAAAATAAGATTCACTGGCTTCCCTTTATCTATGTAGTAACCTTCTCCATCAACTCCAATAGATTTGTTAAGCACGATCTCCATCTAGTAAACCCGTGCTGACTATTTCTGATTAGATTAAACTTGTCTAGATGCATTACAATGTTTTCTTTAATTATTGACTAACATTTTAAACACTATGCTCGTTAAACTCATCAGTCTATTTATTCCTGGATCAAATTTATTTCTCTTTATTCTCTGAATAAGGGGTCACTTCTGCATTTTTCAAATCTTTTTGAACAATCCCTTTAGCAAGTGAGTGAGAACATAATACAGCCAATGGTTTTGCTAGTTGGCCTCTTTTTTCAAATATCATTGTTGGATGGATACCATATTGACATAGACATTTATCCACTTTAAATCCCTCCAATGTTTTTTGAACCATTTCTCCGTAATGCATAATGATTTTAATCCCACTATTTCCATTTCATATTTGAAAATAAATAAAGGCTATGGGATCTTGTAGCATTCTTCATTTGTGTAGACTGTGCCAAAGTATTGATCTAGTAGATTGGCTGTCTCCCTTATTTTACCTGTGCTATCTTGGAGAGGGCCTACCTTGTCTTTCGGTCTTTTTGTATTTCTAACATAAGAAACGACGCTTTTACTGTCATTCTTGATCCTAACTAAAAGTTTTTATCATCTCATTCTGTTCATGCTGCTTTATTAATTTTCTGAGCTATGTTTTGCTTGTCCAAATATTTTGAATATGTTTCTTTTGATTTACCTGCCTTTTAATTTTGTTTATTGCTTTATTTTTTGCTCTTCTACATGTAACTACAAACTAGTTATCCACTTTTTGATATTGGGGTTACCTCCCTACATGGAACGCCTTTCCATTAACATTTATATAACTGTTTTAAAACTCTCCCACTCTTGTTCAAAAGCTGTTCCTCTGGCAATATCTTTCCAGATTATGTGGATTGCTGCCTCTTTCATCTTCTGAACATCTGCCAGAGTAGAACGGATAGATCAACTACTGTAAGCTGTAAATGGGCACATTAAAGATCAAAACGTGTTTGTAAATATAAACAAAACAAAGATAATGACCATCGATAAAACACGATGTGATCATACATTTACAGTAGGTGGTTAGGAATTAGATCAGGTCACGCAATTTGAAAACCTAAGCTGAAGAAATTGCAAACATGGCAACTACTCAAAAGAAACCATAAGAAGACTAGCATTGGCAACGCATATAGTGAACAGCCTGAAACAATTATGGAAGAGCCCAACAAAACGGCAAAAGGGAAAGTGTTGAGAGCCTGTGTTTTTCATGTGACAGCAGATGGTTGAAAATCATGGACGATTACCAACACTTCTATACAAAGATTCGAATCCTTCGAGTCAAGATGTTACAAATGGATCATCAGAATACCATGGACAGAGAAAAATACAAATATAGAGATTCGGCAAGAGTTGATCACAGGGGATAACTGGTTTTTACATTCTATTTTGGCTAGAAAATGTAAATACTTTGGTCACATCAAGAGACACAATGGTCTCAAGAGAACCGTGATGAAAGGTATGGTTGCCGGCGAAAGAGCAAGGCGTAGACATAGACAACGATGGCAACAAGATATCCATACATATCTTGATATGACTCTCAGAGGCTAGAGTTTAGGCAAATGTAAATAGTTTCTTTCAGTCAGACTCAGATGGCAACGACGGTCTGTAAAGTACATGCTACATGATGATGTTGTCAACTATTGACTGCAGCCTTCACTATTTCATTCCATCACATCGTCTGTTTCTTGTCTTTGACTGCAGCCTTCACTATTTCATTCCGTCCTAACGTCTGTGTCTTGTCTTTGACTGCCGCCTTTTCTATTTCATTCCATCCTGTTGTTGTTTTTTGTCTTTGACTGTAGCCTTCACTAGTTCATTACTTACTATCGTCCGTTTCTCGTCTTTGACTGCAGTCTTCACTTTTTCTTTCCATTATTTCGTCCTTTTCTTGTCTTTGACTGCATCACTCATTATTTCTTTCCATCCTATCGTCAGTTTATTGTCTTTGACTGCCGCCTTCACTATTTCATTTCACCCTATCGTCTGTTTCTTGTCTTTGACTGCAGGTTTCATTATTTCATTATCCTATCGTCCGCTGTATTATAGCACCATCTTTTCTTGTTGTACCTCACTCCTTAGTACAAACACAAACATAATTGTTCTGATCCCTATAGAGAACTAGGTATTCCATCTTATTTTCATTTATCATGCATAGGACATAGTTAGAATTACTTTTCAACTTCAAAAGACTACTCCGCACTATGTTGCATTTTGGTGAATATGTGAATGACATGTCATTCTTAGTTGTATAATATGGGATTTGTATTACCTTCTACCCTAGAGAGGCTAACATTCATTTTTAATTATGCCATAAATGTGTATAGCAAATGGTCACAACATTTAAGAAATGCATGTCACAAGAGGCAGTATAGTGTCTGCCGTTGATGCTATTTTACGTCAATCTTTATGTATGGACTTTTTTAGTTATTTGCAGTCTGAATAACTTGGGTCCATTTCTATTTTACTTGCATTATTGTGTCCCTATGTGACACATATATTTGCTGTTCACTACATGTTATGTCGGCATGCACTGTTATTCATCCACTTAATGGTGACAATGCAACATGTTTTATGTAGACTAGTGTTTAGTTGTAACATTTCTTACACTATGTACGATCTGTGGCGTTTATATGCTCTCTAGATAATGATTGGATTGATGACATTGATTCTGTGTTTCTAGTGATATTTCTTGGTGGGTTGCTTTTTTTAAAACTATTTAGTACGTGTTAAACATTTATTATTGCTGCAATTACTGTTATTAGAACTCTGTTTTGCCTGTTAGCTTGTAGTCTGTTGTTACTTTTTCATTTTATTATTATTATTATTATTATTATTTTTTAGTTATCATTTCGTTTAGATGGTCCGTCTATGAATATATTTACGTCACTTTATATTTTGTAAATGTGTTTTAAGTTTATTTGTAGGTACCGCTTTGGTTAATATCCTTTATTTGTATTTAATCGTTGTGTAGTTGTTGTCATGGTGAAAACTATTTTATAATTCGACACCTTTGTGCAGTCTACAAAGCGCACATACATATCCCGTTTTACTACACTTGCAAGTGATTGAAGACTAACGTCTAGTTAGGCACAAAACAATGATCAGAGATGTTAGTCAGGGTCAGGAAAAATATCTTGGACAAGACCCTCACGTTGGCTTCCTTGCAGCCCTTCCTTGAAATGTACATTTTTCATAGCAGCCTAGCTAACGAGGTGATGGATCGACGTGATCAGAGTAGAAGTGAGTGACACGAATATGAAACCAATAATAGCACAACCGACTGGAGAACTCTCTGGATGTGAGGGGAAACTACTGCAACAGACCAACCCCCCCCCCCCCCACCCCGTGCCTCCTCTCCCCCTTTAACGTCCTTTTCAGTTAGTTGTTAGTCCTTAGTTCTTCGTTCGACCCGTTGTTCGTCAAGGGGTGGTCACCCTTGAACGGGTCCCAACTCAGGGTACAGTCATTTATGTCGCAGGCGCGAGCCGTCCAGTGGAATAGTAGTCTGTTTGTTTTGTGGTCGTGAATGGTGTAATTGTCTAGTGAATCTCACAATCGAGTTGGGGGCCGCCCCCGACGTCTCTTTTTGTCGCGCAGGTACCACATGCCAGTTATGATACTCCATCTTCCGTCTTGTTGTCTAGCTATATCGCCTGTCCATCTGTGTTATGACTGGTTGACGTACTGTAGGACATCCTTATGTGTAGCCTTCTCCGGATGTCGCTATTGTGTAGTTCGTTTTGCCGATGTTGTCTGCGAGTTATGCCCACCAGGCGTCTTTCAAGCGATGCGTGTGCTTTTTTCAGTTGGTCCTCTGCTGCTTTTGTTAAAAAACAGGTTTCGCTACGATAGCAGGGTTCTAGTAGGACTACTGAGTCAAAGATGTTTGCACGTAGCCTAGTGTCTGTCATGGCATATGTTGCTGTCATGGTGGAGTTGAAGGCTGCCCAGCTCCCCACCCTCTTTTTCCGTTCGGCGATCTCAGGTTTTATGCTGCTCTCCATGTTATGAGCCTTCCCAGGCATATTCGTCAGCGTCGTCTATGGGCGTTCCACTCAAGAGTATTAGGTTGGGCTCAGCAAAATCGTTGCGCATAGCTCTAATTTTTCCTGGGTTCATAGCTAGACCTGCTGTCCTGCCTTCCGTGTTTAGTGAACGTAGCATATCTGTCGCTTCTAGGGGCGTCTCTATGATGAGGACGATGTCGTCTACGAATCTGAGGTGGTTTATTCGTCTTTCATCAATTGTGGTTCCAGCGTCTCATCGTCGACTCCAGGCATGCAGATAATATGCTCGACGAGATAGGGTGTCCTTGCCGTACTCACTTCTCGATCGAGCTGGTGATGGGTTGAGTACATGGACGTATGATAGTGGTGCATCCTTCGTAGCTGCTCTGAACTGTTTCATTGTACTGGATGTCTACTCTTTGCTCGTCCATCGATTTTCACACGATTTATGTTTCAACCGAGTCGCATGTCTTTTTGTAGTCTTTGAATGTGAATATCAGCGGTGTTTGGTGATCTCGTGTCTTCTAGTTGCTTCAGCACGCTGTTATGTGATCTAGTGTACTGTATGTGTGTTTGAATCATCTTGTTCGATTGGCTGGGCCTCCTCAAGGGTCTGGCGATCCTTGAAAGGAGGCATTTGGTAAAAAATTTGTATAGTGTCGGAAGGAGAGCGATTGGGCGGCAGATGGACAAAACTTCTTTATCTCATTTTTTGTATAGTAGGAGGATTTGTGACTTACGCCAGGTGAATGACATTTATGGTGTCTCTAAGTATTGAGTAAACCTAATGGCTACGGCCGTGTAGAATGGGTCACCGTATGCTTCTATCATCTCATCTGTGATTTTATCTTTACCTGTAGAGTCTCTGTACAACCAGTTTGGAAGGTGGTTTAATTGATGTGCGAGTCCATCTTAATAGACTCAAGCTGTTCTCGTCACCTTCCACTGCTCCTGATTGTTTTGTCAAGTTTTACTAATTGATTTTAGTAGATTGAGGATATGTATTCCCTGCTGTTGAAGCCATTTAAAATGCGTTTTTTTTCACTTATATTTCAAAATCTAATTTAGCTTCTCTACTATTGTATTATCTGATCTTGAGTTTTCGAACGATACGTAATAAAATTGATAGTTTTATTATATCTTTTACGTCATTTTTTTGCTTTCATGTCTCACCGTGAACCCATTTAAAGGAGACTAAAGAAAACTAAAGAAAAAATCTGGCAAAGATGGCGCCATAACTGGCTGCGAGTCTACATTTCTCTACTGTTTTGGATCATTATGGATGCCCCCAGACCAAGGATTTGCCTGGAATTCACACTAGTCGACGACTTAAACTTGTGTTCACAGAAACGTGGTGTTGTTTTCCGTCTGGACTTGTTATTTCGTTCTTTTTTTTTGTGATTTCTTCTATCCGTTTATCCTGGTCTGGACGCCGACTGAATGGCACTACGCTTATACCTGTGTCGTATTTCACGGGTTAGTTCTGCCGGTTCACCTTTACGAATTTGGCGTGTAGGAATTGTAAATGCTACTATGATGAGCTGAATACAGCTGAGGAGAGATGCCAGACCCACTCACACGCTGAGTGTTGTCCATACGACCTCTTGTGGTTATCGAAAAGGCACGACAAACTGCATTAGATGCCATCCTACCTTTCTACCCTGCGGGTTACATGTTTACGGAAAGGCCTCGGTGGTAACCCTGAGGCAAAATCTGCATCCTATGCTATCTCCAGTCATCTCGATAAATGTCTTGCCACTGGCAAAATGTAGCTTAGGCTCTGTGAGTGAGGTTGACAAAAGGCGCAGTTTCTTCCTCCCTTTAATCTAAATCACACGCGCAAGTCACTCATTTCAGCGGACACAGCAATAGATACAACACGGCTGACCAAAGAGAGTGGTCGTCATCACTTGTGATGGATGGACACAGCAAGAGATTCAACTGTCCACACGGCTGAACAAAGAGAGTGGTCGTCATCACTTGTGATGGATGGACACAGCAAGAGATACGACTGTCCACACGGCTGACCAAAGAGAGTGGTCGTCATCACTTGTGATGGATGGACACAGCAAGAGATACGACTGTCCACACGGCTGAACAAAGAGAGTGGTCGTCATCACTTGTGATGGACAACTATTAAAAAGAAAACAGTTGCTAGCCTGACGCTATTGATATTTTCATAGAGCGTGTCCTAGAGTGGATTAAGTGAAGGTCACATATGCTTTCTTTCTTCCTTGTGTGTTGGGCACTTTTGCTGGGCATGTCCAGAAATAATTGTATCAGTCCTGATGGAACATTCACCAATATTTCCTATATTTAGATTGTTAAATATATGATATATCAATTTGTTGGGGTTGTGAGGGGTCTCCAGATTTAAAAACTTGCTCATCTCTGTTACGCTGGTATTATTCATCATTTGTTTGTGAATCGGTGTGCTTTACTTTCCTCTTGTTCATTAATCTGCACCTGGTAAACCTCTGGACCTCTTCAAAAGTTTACTTAATCAGATTGAGGTTGCTTTGAATTGTCCAGTGACTGCCAAGAATTGACTATGCAGTGAGCTGCAATCCATTATATCACAACACTCTTTAATAGGTGACATATCTAATAGCGTAGTGATCTTTAGATCTGTATATTTCGGTTTCTAGGTGCCGCAACCACAGACACGTCCGTGAAGTATTTCTACGTGTTTCTGTGTGTTTTCATCTGTCATTAGATTTCAGTTTTCAAGACTTCCATCGCTGTTCTGAAGTAATAGGATAATTTCCCCTGTTTTTCTTATATCCATTGACAAAGTATTGCATATGATAACATTTTCCCAGCGGTAGTTTTCAGGTTTTTCATCATCTTCGTGTTCTCAGCGATGAATTGTTTAAAAAAAAATTCAAGTCTCTCTATTATCTTTATACTGTGCTGTCTGTCAAATGTTCAATTTTTCTGTCCTGAAGCCTTTTCAAATGAAACCAGACCAAACTGCACCAAGTGAACATCCGTACGATACGCACGATCACGTCCAATCTGGTGTAAGCATCACATACCAACCGTCAAGTTTGCAAATTTGCATTATCCTCCGACTCATAATTTTCTCCGTCGCCTGTTGAAAACATGGCAAGGGTAATACGAAATGCGTCCGGAGTTGATCAGCCAGCGGTCATTCGGTTTCTAACAGCTGATGAATGTCCCCCAGTTGACATACATGACATAATGCATCTAGTGTATGGAGACAAAAGTGTGTCCAAGATAACAGTGAAGAACTGGACAACGATGTTTAAAGGACGTGAGTTAACGAACGATACTCTGAGACCAGGTCAGGCGCATATTGATGCGTCAGAAGTTTGTCATCGCAAATATCGATGCAGCAATTCGAATGTACTCTCGCTGGAGATTTCGTTTGCTAGCAGAGGAAGTCGCTGTGTCGCTAGAGACAGTTCAACTAGTGATTAGCAAGAAATGTAAGTATTGGGACGTGTGTTCAAAATGGGTTCTTCGGTTGCGGACCAACCGCCATAAGCAAGAACGCGTGAACTGTCCCAAGTGAAACAGCGAATTCCTCTGCTAGCGAACGTAAGCTCAGGGGACGGTCCACTAGAATTGCATCACTAATTCTGGCGATGGCATCTTCTGACGCAACACGATTCACGTGACGCGTTCTGGTAATATACTTCATTAACCCACGTCCTTTTTTAAACGTCGGTGTCCAGTTGTTCACTGGTGTCTTCGACAGAAAATGGCAAATGGTGGTCTTCCTTCAGCTGTTAGACACCGAATCACCGCACGCTGATCAACTATAATGACATTCTGTATCTCACCCCGGTCTACTGAGGAAACTATTAGTCGGAGGATAATGACATTTTGCAAAATTGACGTATATTAACTGCTGTTTACACCTAAATGACGTCCTAATGCGCATCGTATGTATCTTCACTTGGTACAGTTCGGTCCGGATTCAATTGAACACATCTCATACTTTGTCCTTTTTCTAAATTATTGAAATGAAGGTGTAATACGACATCATTACTTTCGCCAGTCGAAAATTACCACATTAAATTTTACAAAGAACTTATTTACATCATTCTATCTTCTTCCTGACTTTCTGACTAACTAAGATATTTGTTTACTTCAAACCAAGGCTTTTGATCCAGGAAATAAAGCATTCGTCTTCTTCTTCTTCTTCATCGTACGCTGTTTACAGCGATATTTACGTTGCACTGTTTTATTTTGTTAAGCCTGTGGCTCAGTGCATCCGATTTCAACAGGCGTTTCTGTAGGGTTGCCCTCCTTAGCCTTTGGCTGTCTCTAGCCTATCTGTAAGGCAGCAGTTGTTTTTGGTCAGAGTTGTCTCTCTTAGGGAAGTTGTCTTGCAGGACTAACGAGTCTTCCCCACCCGAAATAAAGCATTCAATAATTGGTGTATTTCATTTGTTAAAACTGTAAACGAAAAACTAGAATAGTTGATTTTTAGTTTTCATCTTCCAGTTTTGGTATTGTCTTATTCTGCATTGAGACAGTTGGAAAATAAATATTGTTGTTTTGATGGAGAATGACATTTACTAATTGTGATACTGCTACTTTTCACCAAACACCACTTAATGTAAAAATGTATATGTTGTATGTTTCTTGAATTTGGGCATTCCTGCTGTTTCTGGTTCTTATAAATTATATTTTGAATATTTTAAAATACATTAGCAATTCCATTACTTTGTCTGTGAGTGAATGGTTGTACCATTTGTCAATTGTTCTTAATTTGTAAACTTTATGTTATTTTCACATTTCTGGTTGATATTCACATCTGTTTAGTCTGTTTTGATCTACTAATATTTTAACAATCAGAGGTCTATACATGTAAATAACCGTATAAAATGGGAAGTGTCTGCGTAAATAAAGCATGAATTTGCTTATATATGCTTGTACAAGTTATTATATAGACACCGTCCATAGACAAAAACATATTATTCTTAATTGAAGCCAGTAATGTTTGCAACATATACAAATATAGGTTGTGGATGCAAACTTATTATTTTAATATCTAAATTCGTATTATGTTCTACATATTTCCTGTGCCATAATCAGTATTGTTTTATGTGTTCAACTAATGTTACTCTTAGCAAGAGCAGAAAATGTGTCCTGTCAACAACCAGAACTTCAGACAGACGTAAACAGTGTCAAGGTTATGTGTACAGTCAAACGGATATATCCGTATCCTGTCTGTCAGTTTTCATGGATTGTAAATGTAAGTTATCATATAACATAAGGTATCATATTAGGAAATCATGATTTGTCTCTCCAGTCCTTTTTTTCTCTTGTTTCTATGTCATAATCACCCAGAGACAGGGCTCATTAGGAACTAAAAACAATCAGTTGATGCCCATTTGCTTGAGGCATAGTACAACCCTAACTCTAACTCTTCTATTAGTCTCAATTCATTGTGTATGTGTGTGTGTCACCAAGTCATCCACTTTTCTATCTCTCCCTCTCTCTTCTCTCCATATCTTTATATCAATCAATGTTACCATCCATCTCGTCGTAGACTATTTATTATTAGCATGTACCCTTTAAGTGTGCATTCTTTATTTTTATCTGATAATAACGTTAGATATATATCCGTGTCCTAACATTTATAATAGCATCTGATTAACATAGCAGGAAAGCAAATCAAACAAATTAACTATAACACTAATTGAAATTAAAACACATCATTGAAACTTTATTTCTACACGCACACATTTGGCACTTTAATCTTAACTCTAAACACAAAACCTGGCTGGCTGAATAAATTTTAACGAAACTAAACTAAAAGAAACTTGCTTACGAATTATCCCAATATAAACGAAGTCGAACTGTAAATTTTTACAAACTGTAATTTGATATTCGAACTTAAATTTGATAGACGAACCGTAATGTGGATTGCCACATGATGGCAAATTCGTGTATGTTCTGCAACCCAAACGTTTTCGTCCATGGTCCTATTTTCCGCGTCGTCGGTGGCTTGTAGCGATCATAAAAGCGTTGGTTCGCTGTGCTAGTCGAATTTCTCTCTATTAGACACTGAATTCTCGTCAGAGATGCAGATAAAGTAGTATATACGATTATTATCTGGTGCGTGTTCCTCAAGACGTACTACAGTGTCTAGTTCTATCACCTGCACTTGTGTAACATCAATGTCATTGGTAGTTACCTCTCATGGATACACTGCTCAGCATCTGAACTCACGTGGTGAAAGATTTGTATGGCTCCGGAAATATATCTTCTTTCTTTTTTCCACTTCACCTTTATAAAGTCCTGTTCTCGCTGCTAACTGCCGACATATGACGTCGTGTTCGCCGCTAGCTGCCGACTGATGACTTGTCTCTCCAATTTTGGCTTTGGAATGTCAATCTGTGCTCTCTTTTTTCTTCGCTATCTAGCACCCAAATATTATCTCGACTTCTTTATGTCCTCTTCGCTTTGGAACTTGACAATTTTTTTCTCCGATCTTCACTTCCGATAACTCTGTCTCCAACTGATCATGATCTGGCCTTCCTAGCTAGCTACTTCCGCAGCTTTTTACAGATCTCGTGCCTAGGTTTTCCATTCGATAATTCAAAAAACCAGTTAATAGCATTCGTCACCACGGGTCATGCTGTAACAGGTACAATGCATCTAGGTAATATGTAATGTTACGTAGTTTTTAACATCTGAGTGGCTTGGAAACCAATGCTATGCATTTCAAGCATTCCAATATCCAGATTTGAGTACATCTGTACTGGCTAGTTTGTTTAGTTTTAATTATAAAAAAACAATAAATGGCTACTGACACTCTATATAATGATTTATGTTGTTGTTTTTGTGTCATAATCACCCAGTGACAGGAGTCATTAGGAACTGAAAACAATCATTTGGTTTCCATTTGTTTGAGGCATAGTACAACCCGAACTCTTAACTCTTGTACTAGTCTCTATGTATTTTGTGCATGTTATCTAGTCGTCCACTTCTCTATCTCTTACGCTTCTCTATATCTCTCTCTAGCTTTCTCTAGCTTTCTATATCTCTCTCTATTTTCTGTCTCTAGCTTTCTATATCTCTCTCTATTTTCTGTCTCTAGCTTTCTATATCTCTCTCTATTTTCTGTCTCTAGCTTTCTATATCTCTCTCTATTTTCTGTCCCATCTATATATCAATCAATCTTACTATTCATCTACAAGTCATCATTATGTAGCATGTCCTTTGCAGAACGTCGCTCCCATCACAGTCTGTCTGAAAGAAACGTCTTCTCTTGCCAAAACTCCAGCTTCCGCCACTGTCATACTCAGGCACTCCTGGATATCTTGGTGCCATCGTCTTCTTGGTCTACCCCTTCTTCTTTTGCCTGGCACCATACCTTCCATCACCGTTCTCTCAAGACCGCTGTGTCTCTTGATGTGACCAACCTATTCGCATTTTCTAGCGAAAATGGAATTGTTAAACCAGTTCTCCTCTATGCTCAACTCTTGCCGAATGTCTACATTTGTTCTTTTCTCTGTCCATGGTATTCTGAGGATCTTTCTGTAACATTTTGACTCGAAGGATTCGATTCTTCGTCTAGAAGTTTTGGTAATCGTCCATGCTTCACAACCATAAGCTGCCACAGGAAAAACACAGGCTCTTAAGACTTTTAATTTTATCGTTTTGTTGGTGCCCTGCCATACTTTCTTCAGGCTGTTCAGTCGCTGCATTGCCATAGCTAGTCTTCTTCTGATTTCGTTCGAGCAGTCACCATTTTTGTCAATTCTGGAGCCCAGATATTCAAAATGTGTGACCTGATCACCACCCACCCACTGTAAATTTATGCTGACATTGTGTTTTATCGGTGGTCATTATCTTTGTTTTGTTTATGTTTATGAACAGATTTTGATCTTCACTATGTCCATTAACGGCTGAAAGTAGCTGCTCTAGCCCTTCTGCACTTCTTGATAGTATCACTGTGTCATCTGCGTATCGTAACTCTGGAATCTCGTACCCCTGAATCGTAAATGGGTCGAAATATTCAATGTTCTCATGATCTCGAACATTTCTCATTATACATTCCGCATATATGTTGTACAGATAAGGTGAGAGGATACATCCGTGTCGGACTCCGTTTTGTACTGCAAACCAATCTGATGTTTGGCCAGATACTCGGACAGGGGATTGTTGATCTTGGTATAATGTTTCAATAAGATTGACTATATGCAAAGGAAACTTCATTTCCTTCATGATTCTCCACATATTTTGATGTTTTACCATGTCGAAGGCCTTAGTGTAATCAATGAAACATGTGTACAGGTCTACATTAAATGCTCTACATTTTTCATAGATATTCCTTAAATTGAATTTGTGGTCCCGGCGTTGAGGCGTTGCTTGCTGTGCAGGAAGAGATGACATCTGAGGAGTTGACATCGTACGAAAGGGATATTTTGATCTCGACAGCAAAAGAAATGATTCCAAAGATATTGCACAAGACACATAGCTATATAACAGAGGAAAAACATAAACTCATTGCAGAAAGGCAACAATTAAAACAAATGGGAAGTAAGGGGACCAACACAGCATATACAAACCGCGCAAAGAAAAGTTAGAAGAGAAATAAGAAAAGATAAAAGAAGATACATAGTAGAAACATGTAAGGATATAGAAAACCTACAACAATAAGGCAGAGAAAGAGATGCATTTACAGCAATAAGAACACTGGCAAGGGAATTCCGTCCGGTTCCACATGTCATAAATGACAAAGACGATAACATATTAACAGAAACCAAAGACATACTGAATAGATTGAGAGAGTACTGCAGAACCATGTATGGAGATAGCATAAAGCGCTCAGTTACAATCCTACCAAATGATGAGAAAGAACCTGAACCAACATTGGAAGAAGTACGCTCTGCAATTAAACGCCTGAAAAAGGGAAAGTCCCCATGATGTGTTGATATCCCAGCAGAGCTAATACAAGCAGGGGAAGAGGCATGTGCTCGAGTCTATCACAAACTGTGTAAACAGATATGGCACAGTGCAAAGTGGCTAGAAGCATGGAAGAAATACATTTATATTCCCCTCCCCAAAAAAGTCAACCTGAAGCTGTGCACGAGCTACCGAACTATGGCGCTGATCAGCCATGCTAGCAAGATACTCTAGCGAATCATATTAAGAAGGATAGAGAAAAGGTTTGAATCTAAAATTCATGTAGTCCAGGCAGGTTTTAGTAAAGACAGATGGACCCGGGACCACAAATTCATCTACACGTAGACTATTTATTATTAGTATGTACCCTTTTAGTGTGCATTCTTTCTTTGTATCTGGTAATAACATTAGCTATATCTCAGTGTCCTAACATTTATAACATCAACATATTAGCATAACAGTAACGCACTAACTGTTCATGCAAAGAACATGATGTGCTCTAGTGAATCCAGCAGTAGAATGGGTACATGCCTAATTGTTAGAGAAGGAAAGACAGCAAGGAAGAAAGGGACTGGTGACTCTACCTCATAATCAAGATGTGTCCCTGTACTATGAAGTCTGGAAAACTTCATCCCTGATTGCAGTGTCTGCTATGTGATTATCTTTACTCAACATTTAGCAGAAAATATATGTTTTTTCATACCAATTCACAGTTTAATTTTTGTGTACAAAATATCGTCTCTGGAGTCAGTCTCGACTACATCCTTCCAAACGTGTACTCATTGGGTGCTTAAGGAAACGTTTTAATTGTGTGCTTGCTGTAGCAGTCTGCAATCTCTCGTGTCCGTCATGGGTTGCATTTTAGCTATTTTCCTCACTTCTAATATTAGTGTTGCTTTCAAAGCTCGTAAAACAATTGTTTCTTGCTTGTTTTTGAATTTTATTTGTTTTTAAATGTTGAAGCTGTTGTTGAAGCTGGCATTCTCCATTTTAAAACTGGTCAAACATTTACTGTATACAACAGTATCAGTATGTGATGGTCTGCACCCGATGTAGTTCCCGCTAAATGTTTCATTAGGGTCTTTCACTTTTAAATTTGATTTTTCTATGTTAGTCTGCTGCCTTGTGTAATTCTTAAATATACAGGTAATGTAGTGTTCTTGACTTTTTATACGATTTCACAAATCATCCATAGGTAAAAAAAACAACCCTAATCATGAACTGATGCAATATAAGTCCTACAGACATGCAAATGCACAATATGATTTACCATGATTCTATTTGTTATAATATGAAGCTGGTTCACTAAGGTCAACGTTCTGCAATTGTCTTCATCTGTCACCCCTTAGCATTGTTCAAGTATCCTGATATTTGGTGGGGCATTTTGTTTCTTTATGTAGTTTCATCGCTTCGAATATTGTTTTGGTGCATTGCAATTGTAAGGTTTTAATGACCCTCAATAAACATCTGTCATATAGTAAAATTTGCTACTGGTTAAAGGGATGCAAACTTCACACTTTTTGAGAAACACTAGGCTATAGAAACACATCGACATATGGCAACAATCATGACAAGTAGATGTTGCAAAACTAAATTAGTGGCCGCTTTTCCTTCTATCCCATACGTTGGTTTTGTCAGTTGTCCATAATAAAACATATACCTTACACTACCAAAGTCATGGTTTGAAATGTTGGAATGTAACCAGAATAAATGAATGCAACTGGTCTTTAGCTGCACAAGACATAACCACATTATGAAGATGAGATACATCTTTAACAGTTTACTGGCTTACGTCAAATGTAAATCCATGTTAACATAGAAATAGATGTATAAGTACGCTACAGCTATTAAAGAATTGAAATCGATTGATGGGTATACTGGATGGCACAGGCAGATATGATAATTTGACATGTGGCTACAGTTTCGACTAATTGAAGGATATGAATATATCTATAATAGCAATACAATTAAAACGCTACCGCAAATCCATCATTGACCTCTACAGGGAATGCAGAGAGGGGTACATTAGGGAAGTGGGGCTTGAAGTTAAACAGATGGTAAGGGATCAAGATGCTGAGCAGCGCATGATCTGCAGCGGTCAGCGACCCATAGCTGACTACTAGCGTCAGGGTCAGCGAAACAGAGCTGTCAAGACCCTTCTACATCTCCACGCGGTGATCCTGGATAACAGATTGCAACAGAGCAGACTGCTAAAGAGAAGGGCTCGAACAGGGAATGCTAGCCCGGTTCTCACACAATGCTTGCTGAAGTCGGATGTGTTGGACCGAAGGATGCAAATATCGCAGTCAAGCTTTAAACTACGACACAAAGAAATCTGTTCTATGGATTACATTCTGCTACGCAAGCCCTTTTTCAGGGTTTGGTAGCGGAAGATTGAGAACGAACGAAACCAAGCAGAAGCCAAAACAGATGGTAACAGATGATATCCTAGATTAAGATGGTGGCATACCTTCAGATGTATCTATACAATATAATGAGAAATCAAGTTAGAGTATATTTGCTAGAGATGCATGGTCATTGCCAAGTAGAGCAAAGACATACCTGACACCAGCCTACATTATGAGAACAGGTTGAGGCAGTGACTTGTCTGAGGTGGCTATTTACAACCTTATCGATCATGTTATTCATTATGTTATGCTCTAGAACTTGGTTTGTGGTGTTACACGTTAGATGGCTACATGACGAAAGTATAGTAAAGAAACTGTACACTGGAAGAGTGAGACCAGTTCTCGAGTATGGCATTGCGGCATGGACAACAGCAGCAAAAGCGAACTTCAATAAAATTAGCAAACTCCAAAACCAAGCCATGAGAGTTATAACAGGAGGCATGAAGTCAACGCCAATTGTAGAACTTTAAAAGATTACAAAACTGCAATCAATGATCGACAAAAGAGACTGAAGAGCCCAGCAGAAATCAGAGAAACTCAGAAGACTGACTGACCATACAATTCACCAGAGACTAAACAATTTCGGAAATGGGAAACTAAAGCAGAGAAACTTTGCAGAAATAGCAAAAGCAAAGATGCACGAAGACCCCATGAACGCACTAACAACACCAAAGCCCATTCCTTCTGTACGAAAACCTACCTGGAGGCAGCATATATTTCCAGAGGTGGTAGAAAATATACCAGGTATCGGAAACAAAAACTGCCAGACTGAAAAAGAAAGAAGAGATACTACCCTGAGCTACATAACGAAAAACTACCCAAGCATGTACTGGACCCATGCATACACCGACGGTTCTGTAACAAACACAACACAGAACAGAGGGACAGGAGCATTTCTGAACCTACCAAATGGCAGAAATGTAACACTGTCATTCGCTACTGGAAAATACACAAGCAATTTCAGAGCGGAGGCAGAGGCACTGAGGGTGGCAGTGGAAGAAATGGTGACAGGTAAAAGGAATGAAAGCCATATAGTCCTGCTTACAGATGCCTTTGCCGTAGTAACAACACTAAAAAGCCAGACAAATACTGAACTTAATGATTTAAGAGCAGTACTCTGTCAACTATGCCAGCAGTCCGCATCAAAAATGGTAGTGGTACAGTGGGTTCCATCCTACTGCAACATTTAAGGCAACGAGGATGCAGACAGACTGGCAAAAGAAGGTGCAAGACTTCCACAACGAGATACTAGTATGATATACGAAGAGTCAAAACGGCTTATTAGAGCTATATACATGACCACATGGGAAACCGAACATACTGGCTACACAAAAAACGATGCCTATTACCAGTTGAACAGAAGAGAGCAGGTCGTGGTCTTCAGACTTCCCACTGGCCACAATAGACTGATGTACTACCTATTCAACAAATTGAAGATAGGTGGCACTGACGAATGCCCGTGTGGTACCGGAAAAATGACCGCTGAGCATTTGCTGCAAAACTGCCCGACATACGAGGATCAAAGAGAGCAGATGTGGCCATCACCAGTGGCAACACTAGACAAGCTCTATGACAGTGTCGACATCCTCAGGATGACCGCTGCTTTTTTTCTAAAAAAATAAAGGTTGATGTCTGACTGCGTACGATGAAGAAGAAAAAGAAGATGGCTACATCATGAGTTAATAACATACATTATAAGCTCAAGTCATTAAACATGATTCAGTTTATCTACTGTCGTGGTCATTCTAGGGTTGGTGTCAGTTAAAGTGACATTCTAGTTTCAAAAGCTTCTACGGTGGGTACATTAAATATGATTACGTGATACATACAAACTAATCATTGAAGGAGTATATGTTGTGTTCTTGTAACTGTATCATCTGACTATTAATTATAGGCAACACGACTTTCTATAATTTTAGGGCAGCACAGAAATGGATATACTACGAAATGTTCTCTACCAAAACTCTTCTATGCAACAAGGACAGGCTGATTACTTTTATGTAACTTGTAGTGTGACACTACCAGCCCCGACCTTGGGTCTTGGATCACATGCGTTTAGAGTCAGGGCATACCCAAATGTCACAGGGAATGATGGTGACACACTGTATGGAGTTAACAGCAGCCTCTCACTGCCAGTAAACATAAGTAAGTATTTAGTGACATATTCTATCACATTTTAGATGTTCACTTATACATGTTCTAAAGGGGGTAACCATTATCTTCATTCATAATTTTTTATCTCGTGAATAACTATTACATCAACTGTTGTTTACCACCAATTTCTATGTTGGGACACACTTTTCTGTTTACGATGCTTTGATTTCTTTTATATATTTTGTTCCTCATGAAAGTTATCTATTGGCTTTCAACTCTATACAGTTTTTATTTATCTGTTTGTGTTTTTAGTTGGTTGTTTGTGAGTGCACATTATATCACTTTTACTTACTTGTTTAAATCTTCAGCTGCATTTTGATGTATTTAAGGATTAGTCGTGTAGTTTTTTCAACATTTATACATAAGATGACCATAACATTTATTTTGTTATTTGAATAGCATTATTACGATAACGTTACTAGTGACAATAGGGTAGTATTGACGAAGTGTGTTCAAAAAGTGGCCGACCTTAACACCGGAACAAATTACATTTCTCATTTGGAGGTTTGAAACCCTAACCACTTTCAAAATACTCTACGTGGGACTCGACACACTTCTCCGAGTGGTCTCACCATTATTGGAAGAATTTCTGAAAAGCCTTTTTGGGAATCAGAGAAAAGAGTACAGCTTGATCATCGCATTACACATATGGTCCCTTTCAGCTGAATTTTCAGCTTGGAGAGCAGCCAACAATCGAAATGAACCATTTTGGGAGAATATGAAGCCTGACAAACTAGAGCAATGTTGTGTTTGACCAACGATTTGTGTGCAGATGCAAAAATTAGGCAGAGCCGTTGTCGTGGTGGAGCTACAAGCTCCGATTGTACGCAGGTCCAGTTTCTTACGTTGAACATTATCACAAAAACTACGGATGTCCGCCAGGTACTACTCTTTGGTAATATTTTGACATTGTGGTACATATCCGTCATGATCAACCACATGGGAGAACATGATATTGCCATTGCTGCACACCTGCCTCGCTTGAATCGGCTTCGCGGATAATGAATGTCTCTGACAACTGCAGATTGGTTTTCGGGTCGTACGTGTGATAGTTCCAGCTGGAGCATGCGCTTTTAAGGCAGGGAGAAATTGGACTGGAGATTCTAAGAAACAAAGGTTGCCTGCATGTTGTTTGACGAGCAGGGGTCAAATTCCGGTCCTGACACCACACTTTTGCATAGTACAAAGTGAAAGGTAAAAGGTCACGACAAAACTTGGCTAGTTTGGGGTGGTTGTTGGTTTGTCCAATTATAGTATCGAGCCTAAGTGGTAGACGATCGATTGAAGATAACAACTCACACAACAGGCGGTGACAGTAAAGCGACAATGACCTATGGTTCGTACAACCAATGGGACTCTAGATTGGGTGGGGACAAATGATAGTAACGGCTAACCAGGCAACGGAAGAGGACCACTGGTCATCCATTTCTGTTTCTAGGGCCAAGTAAATAAGATATTAAAGACAATGCGCAAACGATTAGTTTGATTCTGAGAGATAAACTTTACGATGTGGTTATCTGATCATAGACTGTCCTCCAAAGTACCATATCATTTAATCTCTGTTAGAAGAACGTTGTCCCCTCTACGATCACAGTGGCACTATTATTGATTCGAAGAATCCTAGGGACGGATATCGCGGTGGTACAAGAGTTGGATTCTAGTGGGGATTATATTAATCTCAAAGACAGAGATCCCTGTGGTACGAGAGTTTGGTTCGATTGGGTATTCCACATCCTAGGGACGGAGATATCGATGGTAAGTGTGTTCGGAAAAGGAGAGCTGCATCACGTGAGCATCCAGAGAACGAAATTGTTCGATACAGGTGTAACACAGGCACCAAACGGGAATGTCTCAACCCGCTGAGATATGCCAACCGTTGTAAATGAAATATAACTCAATGGTTAAACTATGTTGATACGTTTTACAGCCTAAAGCAGCAACCCTGAGAGGAATATCATCACCAACGCAGATTACATTGTAGGCGACAGGCGATAATTTAGATAGAGCCATTGATTTGTAATACTATTGGATCAGACTAAGATTAATATGTATGTTAGAAGAGACACAGAGTCTGGGTTTTATGTAGTTTACAGAAGTAATATCAGCAGCTCACATGCTTGGATCTTCTGTGTTAGTTTAGTACATATATATTATTGTTATTTAGTTTATTTTCGGTTGTGTAAATTAAAGTAAAGTAAAGTATACCATTATTCACGTGACTAAACTGTACTGTTTTATCTAAATGAGTTACGGTATTTTTAGTGTATTCTGCAGGCATCAACAAAAATGAGCAGATTAACAAATGGGTCTGGGAGAACAAGAAGCTCACTGTTAAAACTAAAGCAATAATTTACGAGGCATATGTTCTCAGCACTCCTCTTTATGACAGTGAGACATTTATACTTGTATGCACACGGATATGCGGCTAAACAGCTATTACATGCGGTGCCTGCGTAGAATCCTGCAGGTTGGGTGGCAAGACACGATTACCAAAGTAGAGGTGTTGGAGAGAACTGGCATTTTTGAAATCTTTCCCATGCATAGTCATCGAAGGCTTCGATGACTGGGAGACATTCGGAGGATGGATAATGGCAGAATATCAAAATGTCGTTTCTATGGGAAATTACAGTTGGGGAAAAGGTCTCAGGGAGGGCCACTAATTCGGTACAAGGATGTATGCAAGCGGCATATGCATGACGCAGGCATCGATTTGGAATCATTTGAACAGGGCACCATGGATCGTGTTATGTTGAGGGGCAGGATTAAGCATGGAATACAGACACAGGAGATAATGATTGCTGATATGATAGGCTGTATTGCAGTCTGTTAGTTTCCTCAATCAGTCCGATATATGTTTCAAAGATGCCCTGGCTTATGATGGCATTTACCACAACATTGATCTCGATACTACCAAATGCTTTCTTAAAATCGATAACTGCAAGACATACGTTTAAGTGCAGTTCACATTTTCTCTCCATCAGTAGATTGATCGTGTGGAGGTAGTCAATAATGGAAAATCCTTTTCTGAATCAGGCTTGTTCTCTAGATTGCTCAACAAGTTGTCTCTTGGCAATGTCTCTAGTGAATTTCGTGTACATTGTTGGTAACAGGCAAATTCGGCGGTAGCGCTCAAAGTTTTTCAGTATCTCCTTTTTTGTGTGCATGAGAACATGAGAACAGTCTTTAAGGACTTCCACTGGTACGAACTTTGTAATGGATGGAGACATGGATTAAACAGCTTGAACTGCTAGCGGTTCTTCCCCTGCATTAAGGGCGTCTGAAATTATTCCACCAGAACCAGTGCCTTGTTTTGACTGATTAAATGTGTCCATGATTTAATCATGGTAAATCGTTTTTAGGGGCTGAAGCTGCTACACATTGTGTTGGGATGTCAGCCTTTGATGAAAAGAGGTCAGTATAATACAAGGTAGATTTTGCTTCGATGAAATGTCTATATGTTATGATTGTGCTGTCGTCCCTTTTTAGTACTTTAAAAGTCCTCTCATGTGTTGCGTAGTTTAGGACACTTTATGATTCTGCTTTGATTAGTTGCTGTGGTCGATGCTGCTCATAGTCATTCTATATCTGGAGACATATTTTGTATTTAGTTTGCAAATTGCGATTCTGTCCTACACCCTTTTGACCTTAAGAAATCTTAACATTTTTTATTTGTTTGCTTTAAATTCATGTAAAGAAGCAAACTAACCGTTATTACTTTTATATCTTTCCAGATTATCCCATAGTTAAACTGGAGTCTTGTCCAGAAGGTTTTGTTCAAGAGGGTAAACCAATCAGTTGTACTTGTAGAGAAACAGCAAACACGTTCTTACATTCTGCCACAAGTTTCAGTCAAGGGTCAGGATCACTTAGTTCAGGATCTGGTTATACTACATATAACTTTACTGCTAGCAGGAACATGACAGGTGAGAGTGGCATGTTGTATACTTCCACAGCTTTGTTTTTGCGAAAACTGGATAACAGGCGACCACCCTCTCGTTCAAGACGAGACGCCCACATTAAATATCTCACTACGTAGCACCAATTGAACAGTTCATATGATATCATCAATACACTGCACGTTATCATTTATCAGATTGTTTTTTATTATTTTGTTGTTGTTGTTATTTAGTTTTGCCGAGATTTTCGCTCTTTCGCAGTCAATGCCAAACGTTAGAATTTGCAAGGGGTTTGTAGTTGGTGATCGGAGCTGTATAAGGTGTTGGTGATTGTTGGGGCGCTCTGCAATAACTTTTCTCTGTCTGTGATGAGTCCAGGGCAAGTGAACAGCGCATGTTGCACTATCTCACAGGTGTGGATGCAGTTGCGGCAGTTAGGCGTATGTTCAGGGTCTAACCTGTTTAATAAGTATTTGTTAAGTTTAATGTGTTCAGTCCTAAGTTGGAAGATGATCTGCTCCCTGCTCCAAGACGTGTATCCTTCGCTGAAGGTCAGCTGTAACTATCCATGTCTCACATGCACAGAGGCATTTTGACAGGACCAATGTAGGCATTAATCTGATTAATGCTAACCGTTTATCTTTCCAGATTGTGTTAAGCCGTGCAAGCGTCGTTATTGTATGTTCACCTCACATTTTGATCCTTCATCAATGGAAATCGAACCGAGATATTTTAAAACAGTTAACCACTTAGAGTTCCTGGTGATCAGTTGTTTTCCTACTATTGATGCAATCGGCGTTGTTGGTCATTAATTGCGCCTTCCCAGCTAGATCTACGGTATAGATCTAGTGATATCTTTTGATACAACCATTGTTTAGGCTCTAGAGCTAGTGATAGCTTGAGACAACTGCTGTATTAGCCTTCTTATCTAGTCATGTCTCTTGAGACAACTATTGTGTTAGCCTTATTATCTAGGGATACATCATGAGACAACTGTTTTGTTAGCCTCCTCATCTAGGGATATATCATGAGACAACTGTTGTATTAGCCGCCTTATCTAGGGATATATCATGAGACAACTGTTGTGTTAGCCTCCTCATCTAGGAATATCTCATGAGACAACTGTTGTGTTAGTCTTCTTATCTAGTGATGTCTCTTGAGACACCTGTTGTGTTAGCCTCCTTATCTAGGGATATCTCATGAGACAACTGATGTGTAAGCCTCCTTATCTAGGGATATCTCATGAGACAACTGGTGTGTAAGCCTCCTTATCTAGGGATATCTCATGAGACAAATGTTGTGTAAGCCTCCTTATCAAGGGATATCTCATGAGACAACTGTTGTGTAAGCCTCCTTATCTAGGAATATATCTTGAGACAACTGTTGTGTAAGCCTCCTTATCTAGTGATATATTTTGAGACAACTGTTGTGTTAGCCTCCTTATCTAGTGATATATTTTGAGACAACTGTTGTGTTAGCCTCCTTATCTAGGGATATATTTTGAGACAACTGTTGTGTTAGCCTCCTTATCTAGCATTACTACCCATGCCCACATCGTTATCATGGCAGCCTTGATAACTGGCAATGTATATTCCAATGCCTGGATGACATTGGATCTAAATAAGCAAACATCAACAACAACAAAAAACGGAATGACCTGAATGGTACTCAGGATGAAAATAATATAACTACTGTCACCTTCTAAGCATGTTATAATAGGGTACTAAAGAAAGTTTGCACGGGGCTGACAATCTCACTATGTAAAAAACATTGCCATTATAATTATGCATTGGAGAAGTTCAGATACTGGCTTCCTATAAAAGGACCACCTATGGTAACAAACCTATACTTCACATTTGATTGAAAAGTTGAATGATTATAAGTGCTAGCCACCAGGCTTCCTGCCAGCCTTAGTGATTCCCAGTTCTTCACATTTACGTGAAAAAATAAATGAAATCAGCACTGCATATACTCTCTGTGGTTAAAAAGAGCCAGTATGATGTAGTGCATGCATGGTAAAAGAGAACAAGCATTCACCATACTCTGACAACAACAGCCAGGGTTCAAAGACATGATAAACTAGTTGACTTCAGATTTTGACCGGTTTATGAAAGCCTAGATGAACCT
The DNA here is from genome assembly GCA_036924085.1 of Ariolimax columbianus. NCBI lineage: Eukaryota > Metazoa > Mollusca > Gastropoda > Stylommatophora > Arionidae > Ariolimax > Ariolimax columbianus. The sequence continues at coordinate 5,934,196 of JAVGWX010000019.1, read as the reverse complement.
TATTTAACCAGCATACAATCGGTGGCAGATAATGAGCACAGCAAACCATCCCTTAGCTATAGAACCTTGGTGCATCACTAATGCACCTATTCAATTGCTCAGTGCTATGAAAATGCATATCTGACTTCTGCCTGGAGTGAGAAAAAATACCACAGACATGCCAACCCTTTAGTGTCAAACTGTTTGAAAAACAGGATTAAATAAAAGTGCAAGTTATAATATCTATGTAGATTACCCAGACTGGTCCCCTGATGAAATGTCTGATGTTTGCATTAATCTTTGCTTAAGATATCAAGCTGAAATCATTACATTGATGATGTCTCTATCACCCAAAGACAAACCCGGCACACATTACTTAAATAATAACCTAAACAAAATCCAACAACAACACACTACAAACTGTTAGCTGAGTACACACCCTTACAAATCCTTTGATCACCATCTCTTTAATGGACCAGCACTAATCGATGCTAGAAAAATGCTTCTTTCTCTGATACCAGATACATAAAACACTTTGTGTGGTCAAAGGTCAAAGAGTGAAAACACCTGCTGCTCGATCCTTAACAAAAACAATACCTATGACACCTTCAGGAAAAAAACATGTATCAGAGATGATATCTCTGCAGATAATATCTAATTTCTGAAAGTTCATATTCAAATGTTGATACAAAAAGAAAAAGAATTTATGTCTTACAATATTTGGGATTATAATCCTTCATGATGCTGAAAGGTACTTTTAATCTAATATTGTTTCAGAACTCATCTGCCAGGGAAGACTTCTAAATTGGACAAGTAATACAGTAAATTACACACCTATTGTCAGTTGTAAGTTGTTTTGTTCTGTTTTAATCAGTGTAATTTCTTTCTTTATATTGATAGTCGAACATGGATTTCTTGTTTCAAAACATGCCTGATGTATTTTGAAACAATTTCAATATTTCCGAAGAATGTTTTTCATTCTCCCTGTGATAAAAGAGATTTATGTGGTTTTACTGTCACTAATTTGCAGCTGCTAATATACACAGTTGATGTTTCACTGAAATGAAAGTTCGACTTAAAGTTAACTGAATGAGACAGACCTGCAACACAGGAAGCTGCTATCACATGTTGTCATTTAATAATTCATAGCAAATAAATTACATTGACAATCTGGTAATATCAGACAGATTATCTTCCAAGATTTGCTGTAATAGTTCATTAACACATTTTTGATCATTCCTTGTTGCTGTACTCTGAGGGACTGTTACTTGTTAGTGATTGCATCCTGATACCACTGCTGCATTTGTATCTATCATAGCCTCTCATACCTTCTTCAGATAACCTAGACAACAAGGAATGCAAACCTCCCAGGCCTAGATGACATTGGATCTAGAGAAACAAACATCAATAAAATAAAACCTTGTTTCTTCTTCTTCTTCTTCTTCGTACGCTGTCAGACGTCAACCTTTTTTATTTCGAAAAAAGCAGCGGTCATCATGAAGCTGTCGACACTGACATAGAGCTTGTCAAGTGTTGCCACTGGTGATGGCCATATCTGCTTTCTCTGATCATCGTATGTCGAGCAGTTTTGCAGCAGATGTTCAGCGGTCATTTTCCGAGTACCGCACGAGCATTCGTCAGTTCCATCCATCTTCAATTTATTGAATAGGTGGTACCTCAGTCTAGTGTGGCCATTGCGAAGTCTGAAGACCACGACCTGCCCTCTTCTGTTCAACTGGTAATAGGCATCGTTTTTGTGTGTAGCCAGTATGTTCTGTTTCACATTTGTTCATGTATCTAGCTCTAATAAGCCGTTTTGACTCTTCGTATGTCACACCATGTTTAATAATATGGAAGAATGTAAATGCTACTCGGCATGAATAGAACTGTTGTCATATTACAACCATGTTCATGTTTTCCTTTTACTTGTATGTTTTTTAAACCTTTTATTCCGTTAAAGTTTTAAGCAAATTGATTGCTTTCTTTACAGATCAAAAATATTGAATATGTAAAATTGTTATTACAAACACCATTTATATTTTCATGCTGATTTATGTAGTACTCTTTCTTTGCATTCATAAATCCCAGTAGTAAACAATACAGTTCAAGAAATGTAATTATAAAAAAGTCATTTATAAATGTCTTGTTTGTCTGTTAATAAACTGTTTTTATATCATAACTACTAAGTCTTATGCCCAGAATGTTGATGATGTTAATCATATGTCAATAGATCCACCTCTGCTGTAGAATAGTCCCTGCTGCATAATTTGTGGTCATCCAAAAATTGTGCAATAATGTATGTGTTATCATTTTCTAAATGATAAATGTATATATATATATATATCAAGATCAAAATTCGTCCCTGGGGCACTCCACTTATAACATCACACCAGTCAGAGTACTTCTCATGTGTGCTTACTTTCTTCTTTCTTCCAGTTAATCCACTTTCTTTCAAACTCCTCCTCCTATACCAGGTGATTTCAATTTCTGAAACAATCTCTGATAAGGCACTATTTCAAAGGCCTTTGCAAAATCCAGATAAATAATATCTACTGGCACTCCAACATCCAATATTTTGGTAACCTCTTCCATGAATTATAATAGATTAGTTAAGCATGATCTCCCCCTAGTAAAACCATGTGGACTTCTTGATGTGATTAAACTTGTCCAAATGCATAGTTATGTTGTCTTTGATAATAAATTAACATTTAGCAGAGTATGCTTATCAAACTCATTGGTCTGTAATTGCCCGGATCTGATTTCCAGCTATTTTTGAACAAGTGGCTCGCACCTGCATCTATTCAATCTCTTGGAATAATCCCCTTTTCACTAGTTGAAGAATTCAATTTGGACAATAATTTTGTTAGCATGTATCTGAGATACACTTTTTATAAATAACATCATAACCAGGACTTTTTAAAAATATTTTCAGCAATTTTCTTTTTACAGGGTCAATCTTTGCCGATCTATTTATGTTATAAGTGTTTTTGTTGGATTTCCAAATATTTTAAATATATTTCATTAGATTTTCCATCATCTACATATTTTTTTCCAAACTGAATTTGTAGCTCCTTTACACAAGCAATGATCGAGTTATCAATTTTTGTTTGTTTTGAGGTTCAATCTACCACTTGGAATTCATTTTTCAGGAGATCAAGTATAGACTTGAATTTAACCCAATCTTTCTGCACATCTAAGCCAATAAAAATATATATTCATACTTAGTTTCTTAGTTACTATGGACGAATATTGGCTGCAGTCCTTATTGATATTGTTTTTGTACTTCCCACTGACTCTGAGTTGTGCAAATATACATTTTCTTTCAGATCCTGAATCTCTACACTCTGAAAAAGACACATATTTAGGTGTGGCGACTATTGTTGGAGGCATTGCTGCTGGGATAGTGGTCATTATTGCAGTTGTTCTGATTATAGTTTTTCTCAGAAGGAAAGGTAAGAATAATTTGGTCGTACTATCATTGTGACACAATGAATTGATGTCATAATTATAAGAACAATTGTCATGGTAGGCGACACAGACCTACCAAGATATTTCTCCACCATCAAATAGTGATCCTGGATAACAGGCTACAATAGAGCAGACTGGCTAAAGAGAAGTGACCGAAGAGGGAAGGCTATCATTTGTATACATAACAATGTCATGCTTAAGTCGGATGTGTTTGACGAAAAGGCGCGGATATCGCGATCTTTAGGCTGTAAACTACCACACCATACATCCCATTATCATGACTGCTACTTGAAAATCCCTTTTTAGGTCCTGGTATCAGGAGTTTGAGAACGAACGACAAGTAAGAACAAGTGACCACGCTTATGATTCTAAAGAAAGAGAAATATAGGTGGCAAAAATGACAGCTTGATTAGACCATCCATATACAATGTTCTAGAAATTATTGGCTGTCCACCAACAGCGCTAAAACAAATCGTCTCTTTTCATGAAGGCATATCGGCCACCATTTATTGTTTTAGAATACATCAGACAGTTTTGAAGTGAACAGCGGAGTGAAGCAGGGTTGCGTTCTTGCTCCTACCATATTCTAAATTGTCTTCGCAGCCTCGCTGCACTGTGCTTTAAACATAAGATTTGGGACGTCTTTGACCGCAGAAAGTTCGATGGCTCAGGGCTAAATCCGAAAAAAAACCTGAAAATCTCATCAGAAAGCTATTGTTTGCGGATGATGCAGCCCTGGTGGCGATCGCTGAGGACACTCTACAATCATTAGCCAAATGTATGTTTGATCCCTGCAACATAGTTTAACTCACTGGAAACGTGAAAAAAAAAGGTTGTCCTAAAACAAGTTGGAACTGCACCAGTAAAAACAAGAACACTAAATGAAGATCTGCTTGATGAACTTGAAGTGTTCAAAAATATTTGGGTTTCATAGTAACAGCAAGACTATCACTCGATGAAAAGATACGCACAGGGCAAGCGGCAACAACTTTCAGCAGGCTGAAATAACGGGCATAAAACTAACAGAAAGTTGACACTAAATACAAAGATCGTGATATATCAAGCATGCGTGCTTGCTCACTGTTATACTGAGCAGAATCATGGACACCACATTCAAGACACGAGAGGAGGTTAAGCAGTTTTCAAATGCGAGGTCTTAGTAGTATAATGAACATAACGTGACAGGACGATGTGACCAACTCAGAAATACTGAAACGCGCCAAGATGCCTTCCCTATTCTCGACTTTGAGCAACAAGATACTGAGATGGTTGTGTCAGATGAACGATTTTATTACCAATCCAAAGACATAAGAGGAGATTGCAGAGGTCAGAGAGTTACATGGAGAGTGATCTTGAGAACAGGTATCAATGAATCAGAGGTAGTTCTGATGACAAAGATGGAAGCCAAGCGACGCAAAAGGAGCGAGACTACACCACACGAATCGAGCCTTTTTTCTGTTTACACTGCTGTCGTCCCTGTATATCGAGAATCGGCATAATCAGCCACGAAAGTCGATGTTCCTCAGGACAGATGCTGTCACCGCCATCTCTACAACAGCCTAGCTTACTGACAGTCTGTCAAGACGCAAAAAGGCAAAACAATAACATGTATGTATATAAATAAAAATGAACATCTGTTTTCAGGTATTCTGGCTAAAGAAAATGGACCTAGCGATTCCAGAACATCATTGTAAGATTTTCATGTATGGTTGTTTCACATTATTAAGATGTTTTGTGGTGTTTGTCAAAAATGTGTTTCTATTTTCTATTTCTGTTTGTGCATTTAAAAAACTCAACTTTTCCTGGGGGTTTTATAAATAAGAATTATATTTTTTAGTGCTTTTTGATTCTTCAGTTGGTTCTTAATTATGCAGCAATAATTGCCTTTATTCATTATATATTTTTTTTTAAAACGCCAGTAATTATTTGAAAAGTAATCTTGGTTTAGTCTGTATTTCAAAGTATCAGCTTATGTATAGTATGAAGATAACAGTATATTCTATTGTCTTTCTTTTCATGTGAGTGCCATTTAGTCATGTGACTTTTGTTTCTATATAAAATAAATTGGTTTACAAATTATTGTATTTTTTGTTTTATTTCTTGTGATTAGTCATTGATATTGATTTTATTTTAGGTAATTTCTTTACATAAATGATTATTGCTTACATTCACATGCTGTAAATATTTCCTGCAATGATAAACATTACCATTACCCATTAATTAACTAATAAAAATACATTGTCTTACAGGAATGAACTAGCAACAGATTATGAGACAGGTACACTCTTTTTATTTACTTACGCATTAAATTAATGCATTTAAGAATATATTGGATGCCCATAACTTTTAGAGCAAGGAAATGTAAATGAAACTGGTTGTATGCAGACTCTGTAGAGTGTCTTCTAAACCAGTATACAAACGTTAAGTTTAGTTACGTTGTATTTGTGTTTTATTTTTTTTGTTTCTGATGTAACCGTATATTATATTTCTTTAAGTCTAAGCCAAGGCAAAGATGGCGCCGTAACTGGCTGCGAGTCTACATTTCTCTACTGTTTTTGGATCATTATGGATGCCGCCAGACCACGGATTTGCCTGGAATTCACACTAGTCGACGTCTTACACTTGTGTACACGGAAACGTTGTGTTGTTTTACGTCTGGACTTGTTATTTCCTTTGTTTTTGTGTGATTTTTTCCATCCGTTTATCCTGGTCTGGACGCCGATTGAATGGCACTACGCTAATACCTGTGTCGTATTTCACGGGTTAGTTCTGCCGGATCACCTTCACGAATTTGGCGTGTGGGGATTTTAGATGCTACTATGATGAGCTGAATACAGCTGGGGAGAGATGCCAGACTCACTCATACGCTGAGTGGTGTCCATACGACCTCGTGTGGTTATCGAAAAAGCACGACAAACACCTTTATATACCATCCCACCTTTTCTGCCCTGCGGGTTACGTGTTTACGGAAAGGCTTCGGTGGTAACCCTGAGGCAAAATCTGCATCCTATGTTATCTCCCGTCGTCTCGATGAAAGTCTTGCCACTGTCAAAAGGTAGCTTAGGCTCTGTAAGGGAGGTTGACAAAATGCGCAGTTTCTTCCTCACTTTAATCCAAATCACCGCGCAAGTCACCAATTTCAGCGGACACAGCAAGAGATACGACTGTCCACATGGCTGAACAAAGAGAGTGGTCTTCATCACTTGTGATGGACAACTATAGAAGTCCAAGATGCACAATGATTACATAAGAACACTCATAATTTCATGATGTGTCATGCATTTCCAATTATCTCAGGTCATCCCGTAATTGATAACCCCACGCCACCGTTCTCTGTCAGCGGCCGCTGCCTGTTCCTCAACTGCTCATCTGGTCGGAGATTGGTTTATTTGTTTATGTTGTTCTTCCACCTCCTTGTGGGCCGGCCTGGTTGTCGTCTGACTTGCTCCTTTCAGTGGAGGAACATATTTACAAGACCATTTGATATGGATATAAGACCGTACCAAGCAACTTCCCTTCTTTTGAACGTTATCAAGAGGTTATCAAAGGGTCCTATTGCTGTTGTAATTATATCTCGTATTTCCTCATTTGTAACTCGATCTTTGTGCGTGGTATTTACAAGTCTTCGGAAACTTATCATTTCCATAGTCTGTATCCTCCGCTAAAGGTTAGTTGTAATTGTCCATGTCTCACAAGCAAATACGAATATTGACAGGAACAGTGTACACATTATTTCTATTTTCCTGCATAGTGCTAACCGTATATCTTGCCAGATTGTATTGCGCCGTGCAAGCGCCGCTTTTGTCTGAGCTATTCTGGCCAATACCTCACATGTTGAACTTTCATCACTGACAATCCACACCAGTTATTTAAAACGGTCAATCCCTTCGAATTCCTGACCATTAGCTGTTATTCTGCAGTTGAAGCCCTCGGTGCTGTTGATCATTAATTTTGCCTTTCCAGCATTTAACTCCATACCATAGTCAAGAGCTATTTCATCGAGCCTTCTGACCCATTCCTGGAGTTCTGCTTCTGAACCCACCAACCTGCCGATGTAATCTGCAAAACGAACGTTGGTATTCGTTTGGCCCCCTATCTTGACAGTACCAACGTGACTTCCAAGTGCCTTACTCATAATTCCATCAAGGAATATATTGACAAGAGTTGGAGAGAGTGTACAACCCTGTCTCAAACCAACTGATGTTCGAAACAAGTTTCCTCGCCTCCCATTCACAAGAACTGCGCTAGACGCCAGGTGTTCAAGGACCTTTAAAATGTTAATTTTATACATCCTCGTGGTTCCCCTTAGCGCGTTATGCCATACCCTATTATAAAACGCCTTCTTAAAATAACAAATACATGATGCCCCTTTGCTGCTGTTCTACATTTTTCTCGCTTATCAGTCTTAATTAAATTAAAAAATATGTTCTGTAGTGCTTTTTTTCTGCCTGGAACCTGCCTGCTCTGAAGCGATGAAGTTCTCTAATTGAGGTTTCAATCGGTCGATGAGTAGTCAAAGCATTACCTTGCTAGGGTTGTTGATGAAGCTTTTGTTTTATAATTTTTTCACAGCTTTAGATTTTCAGATTTATTTAAAGGTATAACTATTGATTGTGTCCATAACTCCGGCCAGTTTCCAGTCGCCCATATTTTGTAGCCGATGTGTGTCCGGCCTTCCACAACTACCTCCCGACCTTCATGTAAGAGGTCGGCTGGTATATTGTCTACGCCGGCCGCTTTCCTTTTTTTCAATGTATTTACCGCGGCAGCTACCTCTTCGTTCATTATCAGTTGGTTATCCTCTATAGTTGTTGGCGTTGCAGGGATTGTTTTCTCAGGTTCATTCCGTCCCTCATAGTTGTATAACTAGGAGCAGTACTCTGTTTATCGTTCCAGTACGTCCTTGTCCTTAATACGATTTTTGCCGATTTTATCCTGGATCATAACGTTCATGCCTCGTCTTGGTGTTACCAGTTCTTTGACAAACGTGTATGCTCTCTTTGATGTTTTTACATTGCTCACATATCGTCGCTTGTTTCGCCTTTTTCATCTTTTGTTGTATCGCTTTCTTGACCTCTTTATATTTGCCGACCTCATCAGGTTGATGATTTTGGTTTTTCAGTGCCCTTCGTCTATCACAAAGGTCTAGCATGTCTTTGGCCCTCCTGCATTTACTGCTGTCTAACAATTATTTGGTCCTAGTTGCTCATTTACACCCTTTGGGATGTAGACGTATCTAACTGCCAATGTCTGAAGTAGGTTTCCATATTTCAGGTACCGATGTATGTTGTGGGACTATTTTCTTGAACCAATTAATAACACATTTATGACCATTGATGAAAGGTAGTTAAATATGTTCCGCTTATTTAGTTGCTCAGTTCAGTCCATCATATGAGCCATTAGGTCGTCGGGGCACACTTGCAGATACTCTTACAATCCCACACCATCTGTCTCTGTTCGCTGCAGTCAGTCGTGCCTCACTGGGACGAAGGTTTGACCACGCAGTGCACTTCTCTTCCGTTCGCTTCTTCGCCCTCTCTTTCCTGGTATGCAACCATGCAGGATAGGCTGTTTAATTCCCCTGGATTCGCGAGGTGCCCATACCAAACCATCTTTAGCCTTTTGATATCAGTGAACAGATCATTAAAAGACCAAATTGCGTTTTCCAGTCCTCATCGTATGTCTACGTTCGTGACACAATCCTTATACATAGCTTTTACGAGTCTTTTAAAGCATCTCATTTTCATTTTACTACACCAGCTATCCTGCCATGTGGGCTTCAAACTCGTAACCCCTGCAAATGTATGTGCTATTCTGACATTTATCTCAGGCTGCGAGCCCTCGTCGTTGATCAGTGATCCCATATTCTTGTACTGATGTAAAACTTCGAGTTCCTGGTCATTTTTTTAAATATGTGTTCTTAGTCATCAGCTTTGTTTTCTATGCATTTATATCCATTGCATAGCTCTGCGCCGTTCTGTCCAATCTGATGATTAACTTCTGGAGATCCATTTCCGTGTCTGCCAGACCATTTATATAATCTGCAATTCGTAGGTTTATAATCGTTTTGTCACTTACCGTACCAATATGTCCCTACAGCGCCGCCTGCATTATGCTTTCCAAGAACACATTGAAGAGTGTTGGATAAAGTATTCAAACATGTCTGATTCCAACAGAAAAACACGCGCGGAATCATTCGACTAGTATTCCGTCTTCAGAAATTGCACTTGACGCCTTCTCATAAAGGTTCTCAATTACCTTCTCAATATTACTATTGCTCTTATAATTCTTGATTGTTGTCCATAGCTCCGAATGCCCTACTCTGTGGAACGCATTTTTTAAATCGATGAAGGCATGGTATTTGTGTTGTTGATACATATTGAAGTATTTCTCATGTAATATCCGCAGATTAAATATGTCCCAGTGGTACATCTTCCCGCTCAAAACCCTGCTTGCTCTTCGGCAATGATATTCTCTGCTTGTGGTATTAATTTGTTGATGATTTTTCATAATAGAACTGTGCTAGGATAACTGATGAGGCTAATTGGTCTATCGTTCTGACACATCTTTAGGTTCACTGATTTATGAAGCGTTAATACCACTGATTTGGTCCAGATGGCTGGAAACTCCCTGTCCGCCAAATTATGTTACAGCTGCATGTCAGAGCCTCAATTATTACTTAACTACCCACTTGTAGGAGCTCTGGTTGGATAATATCCACACCCACAGCTTTCACCTATGTTAGTATCTTTACCCATTCAGTTACTTTATCTGTTGTTATGGCGTGGTTCTTCTCTAACATATTAATTTCGGGGGCGATTGCATTTCCTGGGTTACCTTGATCTTGCTGTTTATATGTCAGAGAAGTACTCTATGGAACGAGACATACTGTCTTGGGCTTGTCTGAGACATGTCCCTCTCTCGTCCTGTATCATTGTATTGCGACCTTGAATGTTTTATGGTGCCCATTGGCATAGTTTCTTCCCAGATTTTACTCGATACCTGAGCAATTAGCAGTTCACCAAGAAAGACCCCCAGGCCTATCTTGCAAGTAGATATGAATATTTGAGAGTGATCGATGAAAAAGATTACATACATTTATGATTGTTAAATTGAAATAGGAGAGAAGCAATGTTTTTAACAGTCTGATTGTTTATGTGCGCCATGTAAATGATTGTGTTTGTATGTCTGTGTTTGACGTACATGAATGTTTTTGTGTGTCTGAAGTAAATGATTGTATTTGTGAATATGAAGTAAATGATGGTTTGTGAGTGTCTGATTGTTTCTATGTATATATCAAGTAAATTATTGTGTGTGTGTGTGTCAAGTATATGAGTGGGCCTGTGTCTCTCAACTAAATGAATGTGTTTGTGTGTCTCAAGTAAATGATTGCATGCGTGTGTCTCAAGTAAATGATTGTGTTTGTGTGTCTCAAGTAAATGATTTTGTTTATGTGTCTGAAATAAATTACTATGTTTGTGTGTCTAAAGTAGATGATTGTGTTTGTGGGTCTGAAGTAACTGATTGTGTTTGTGTGTCTCAAGTACATTATTGTGTTTGTGGGTCTCAAGTAAATGATTATGTGTGTGTGTCTCAAGTAAATGATTGTGTTTTTGTTTCTCTAGTAAATGATTGTGTTTTTGTTTCTCAAGTAAATGATTGTGTTTGTGTGTCTGAAGTAAATGATTGTGTTTGTATGTCTCATATACATGATTTTGTCTGGGTGTCTGAAGTAAATGAGTGTATTTATGTGACTAAGTAAATGAGTTTGTATGTGTGTTTGTGGTTGACGTAAATGAGTGTGTATGTGTATCCAAAATATGAGTGTGTTGTTACTTAAGCTGAGCTTAACTGGTTATTTCTGATAACCCTTTTCTTTTTTTTCTTTTTTTTTTTTTGCAGTTGATGTTGATAACACAGATATTTACAACTTTGGTCGGAAATCAAATGTAGGTATGTCACATTTTTTTACTGTTGTACTTTGTCAAATACTCCTTGCGTGACCTGACAACAGCCAGTAACTCTGGAAACATGACTGCGCCCATGTAGAGTGGCAGAGAGAGTATGGATTGATGTTTAAAGACAAACCCAGTCCCGACAATTTTGTGCTTAACCAGGTTTGTCAGGCCGAATAGTACATGTATCACAGGATCGCTCCCAATATCCTTCTCCGAATGAATGCACGCGTAGAAAATTCAGTATATAATGTAGGGAGGAAGCAATGTTTATTTCTAGTCTTATTACATGCTTATGTGCATCCGTGCATGCATCTGTTTGCAACTGTATATACAACAGATCGATCATCGATCTGACATAGGCGTTTGATAAGGTAAACATAGAAGACATGTGGAAAATCATGACAAAGTACGGCTGCTCAATACAATTTGTCAAGTAGTACGGCAACTGCATGATGGAATGCATGATCGAGATCAGGAAAAAGGTGCTGTTTCAAAGTCGTTTCCAGTAACAAATGGCGTTAATCAGGGGTGTGCGATTGTACCAACCTTCTTCAACATGGTGTTCTCTGACATGCTGACTGATGCTTTCAGAGATGAGGACATATGCATGTATATGAGATATCGTATATATGGTCAGCTGTTCAACTCAAGGCAGTTTCAAGAACAAACTAAAGTCAAGACACATACGATCAGAGATCTTCTGTTTGCTGACGATAGTGCTCTGTACGCTGTCACTGAGGCTGATCTGCAGAAAAGCAGAAATCATTTCTCCTTATCGTGTTTCAACTTTGAACTTACCATCAACACATATCAAACTGAAATAATGTACCAACCATCTAGTGTCAAAACGTATACCGAGCAAATCATCAAGATCAATGATGAAAAACTGAAAGTTTTAATTAGATTAACATACCTCGGTAGTACACTGTCACAGAATGTAGTCATGGATGATGAGATGAACGTTAGAATCGTCAAAGCCAGGGCCACTTTTGGCAGACTACACTCAAACGTCTGGAATGGAAATTGCATCAGCCTCCAGACGAAGCTGGACGTGTACAGAGTAGTGGTAGTCCCTGTGTTGCTATATGCAAGTGAAACATGAACCGTATACAGGCGGTATTCACAGAAGCTGCATTACTTTTACACACTTTGTCTCAGGGTGGTGAATGTCAAATAGCAAGACAGGCTTCCGGATACTGCTATTCTTGATAGAGCTGGTATACCTAGCATTGATAACATCATATTGCAATCACATATTCGCTGGGCGGTCTATGTTGTTTGCTTGCCAGACGATCGGTTTACAAAGCAAATCGTCTATGGCGAGATGGAAAATGGTGAACGCTCCGAAGGAAAAATCGCTTTCAAGAAACACTTTAAAAGCCTTCAGCATAAGCCTCGAAACATGGAACGATGTTGCAAAAGACCGTACATCATGGCGTACAGCTCTCCGCATAGATGCGGTGCCATGCGGGGATTCTAAAAATACTGCAGCAGAACAACGGAGAAATACCAGAAAAGCCCTTGAAATATCACAGTCTCGCGAAGCAATCTTCACAGGTCATTCCTGCCTGCGAGTATGCAGATCCCAAATCAGACTTGTCTGCCCTTTGGGCACCCATCCACAACCCCAAAATACAGAATACTCGACTGAAAGGACTGGCTAAAATGCAAAAAGGAAAGGTGTTCATCCCGCCTGATAGACGAACAACATACATACATACAAGAAAGGATACATTTCAATATTTTCAACAGCGTTGGGGGATCTGGTTTTTTGAAAGTATAATTTGGCATTCTATTATTTCAAAATATATAAAACAGATATACTTTTTCCCAAGTTTGAAGGTGTTACTTCATATTATAAAACATAAGTTGTTGATACATCAAAGTTCAATATCAGGGATGTTGATACTTCATATTACACCAGTTAAGATTACAACATAAGAGATTTTCTTTCTTCAGATTATAACACAAGAGGTTTTTTTACTACAAATTCGAAAATATATGTTGCTGATACCTCCTGAGTCTAATATCAGGGATTTTATTACTTCAGATTATCATATACAAGATTTTGTTACTTCACATTACATCATATAAAGCTGTGTACTTCTATGTACACAATGTGCCTTTTTGTTACTTCAGATTATAAAATATAAGGTCTTGTTAGATTAAAACATGTGAGGTTTATCGTATTTCAGAATACAAAATATGAAGTTTTGTTACTTCACATTCTGAAATATTACGTTTTGTTTCTCCAGAGGATAAAACATGGGGTTTTGTTAATTCAGATTACAAATTATGAGGTATGTTAATTTTCAGAATAAAATATAAACGTCTGCTACTTCAGAGTATGCAATATGAGTGTCTGTTAATTCAGAGTACATATTATGAGGCTATATTGCTTCAGATTATAAACTGTTAGGTGTTGCATTTTCATATCATAAGAATTGCGGTTTGTTACTTCCGAGTATACATACATTTGTTTGTACACAATTTTATTTTCTCTATTAACCTAATGTTGCATACACCTTACTCCTTTACATTATTGTATTTGGTGAACAGGCTATATAAGCAAAAAAGTGATAGTTACACTGTACAAATCATTGTAAGTTAGAGTACTATATTCATGAGGAGAGTTATTATCATATATTAGATTTAAACATAATAGTGAGGATACAAAGAACACGTCCCAGTCGACTGGCGGAATCGACTCGTCGTCTCTTTGTTCACAGCCACGAGTACCAGTAAAGACTGCAGTATTTACATGCCTATAACACTCATCTCGTTACCTGGGAAGATGTTTGCCAACGTGTTACTGGCTAGACTCATACCTCTCTTGAAGGCATGGAAAGACGCAGTACTTGTACCAGTACCAAAAAAAGGAAACGACAAAACAGATCCAAATGGATACAGGCCTATCAGCCTACTGAGCTGTGTCGGCAAACTGATGGAACGTATGATAAACACCAGACTGATGTGGCATCTGGAAGAAAAACGAATATTAATTCCACATCAAGCTTTAGACAGCACATATCCACTGAGGACCAGGTCATCCTCATAGCCCAGGAAACAGAAGATGCCTACCAGGCACAGAAACACACAGTAGCGGTTTGGGTGGACCTGGAAAAGGCATTTGACAAAGTCTGGAAAGATGGACTTAGAGTCAAGCTAAGAAGAAGTGATGTTTGTGGGAAAATGTACAAGTGGATCAACCACTACCTCAAACAAAGAACGGCCAGAGTCCAAGTACAAGGGCAGATGAGCAAAAAGGTGACACTCGAGCAGGGAGTACCCCAAGGGGGAGTACTGTCACCCACACTCTTCCTGGTGTATATAAACGACATTACAGAGAATATACCAAGAAGAGTCCATAGCTCAATGTTTGCAGACGATCTGGCTATGTGGACCTCTGAAAAGAATCTCACCATAGCAAGAAATCGGATGCAGCAAGCCCTAACATCGCTGGAAGAGTGGGCGAACTCATGGCTGGTAAAAATAAACGAGGAGAAACCCACTTGCACAATATTCCCGCTTTCAATTAAACCCCAAAATACCAAATTAAGTTTAAATGGCAAATTCCTACAGCCAAACGACAATCCAAACTATCTGGGAGTCACATTTGATCGGCGCATAACATGGAAAAGTCAGATCGAGAGAAACCGAATGAGAGCAAGGGAAAGAATGGCAATCATGAGGAAACTTACTGGCACAAGCTGGGGAGCAGACGAAAGCATACTAAAGAAACTGTATACTGGAAGAGTGAGACCAGTTCTCGAGTATGGCATTACGGCATGGACAACAGCAGCAAAGGCGAACTTCGATAAAGTTAGCAAACCTCAAAACCAAGCCATCAGAGTTATAACAGATGGCATGAAGTCAACGCCAATTGTAGAACTTGAAAAGATTACAAAACTGCAATCCATGACCGATATAAGAGACTGCAGAGCCCAGCTGCAGTCAGAGAAACTCCGAAGACTGACTGACCATCCAATGCACCAGAGACTAAACAATTTGGGAAATGGGAAACTAAAGCGGAGAAACTTTGCAGAAAAAGCCA
Organism: Ariolimax columbianus; assembly: GCA_036924085.1. NCBI lineage: Eukaryota > Metazoa > Mollusca > Gastropoda > Stylommatophora > Arionidae > Ariolimax > Ariolimax columbianus. The sequence goes on along the minus strand of JAVGWX010000019.1, from coordinate 5,918,737 downwards.
AAGCAAAGATGCACGAAGATCCCATAAACGCACTAACAACACCAAAACCCATCACTACTGTACGAAAACCTACCTGGAGGCAGGATATATTTCCAGAGGTGGTAGAAAATATACCAGGTATTGGAAACAAAAACTGCCAAACTGAAAAAGAAAGGAGAGATACTACCCTAAGCTTTATATCGAAAAACTACCCAAGCATGGACTGGACCCATGCATACACTGACGGTTCTGTAACAAACACTACACAGAACGGAGGGGCAGGAGCATTCCTGAACCTACCAAATGGCAGAAAAATAACACTGTCATTCACTACTGGTAAGTACACAAGCAATTTCAGAGCTGAGACAGAGACACCGAGGGCGGCAGTGGAAGAAATGGTGACACATAAAGAAAATGAAAGCCATACAGTCCTGCGTACAGATGCTCTGGCCGTAATCACAGCGCTAAAAAGCCAGAAAAACACTGAGCTTAATGGCTTAAGAGCAGCACTCTGTCAACTGTGCCAGCAGTCCGTACCAAAAAGAGTAGTGGTACAGTTGGTCCCATCACACTGCAACATCAAACGCAACGAGAAGGCAGTCAGACTGGCAAAAGAAGGTGCAAGACTATCACAAACATATACTAATATGACGTACGAAGAGTCAAAACAGCTTATTAAAGCCAGATACATGACCAAATGGGAAACCGAACATACTGGTTACACCAAAAACGATGGCTATTACCAATAGAACAGAAGAGAGCAGGTCGTTGTCTTAAGACTTCGCACTGGCCACAATAGAATGAGGTACCACCTATTCAACAAATTGAAGATAGGTGGTACCGACGAATGCCCGTGCAGTACCGGTAAAATGACCGCTGAACATCTGCTGCAGAACTGCCCGACATACGAGGATCAGAGAGTGCAGATGTGGCCATCACCAGTGGAACTGCAAGACAAGCTCTATGGCAGTGTCGACAGCCTCATGATGACCGCCGCTTTTTTCGAAAAAAATATTGGTTACTGTCTGACTGCGTACGAAGAAGGTGATCAAATTAGTTATGTTTTACCTTGTTCGCGTGGGTACGATTTCAGGAGGTAATGCCATTTGATGTTCGTCAGTGTTGTGAAGACCTCTCAAACATTGGTTGTGAAATATGGTGCCGATTGTGCGTCACACAAGGGAGACGAGTCACACTCGATCTGGACTACATTTCTTTAGTACGTGACTGCGCTCTGTGACATAACCAATTGTAAAGAGAACTGTTGAATTTGATAGAGAGGCGCATCGGCTCTGGTCATGGATATGGCCATGGGTTATCTTTATTGACGTGAGAGCCTACCAGCACGTACATTAACTTCTTGTTCATTCTGGGATTATGCTAATGTTTATTGTACTTAAATTTTTCCTCATCTGTTTGACATAATACATGTTATTTTTGTGTGTCCTTTTTGTTTTAGTTTTGCAAATAATATTAATAGAGACCAAAGCACACATTTAACGTGTTGCATACACAATAATTATCTGAGCTTTTTTGTTTGATGATATATTGGCAAGAAGGTAGTTAGACCAGTGTTACAACAAGATACATTGCTTAAATAATACGGATAACAATGTGCGGAGATGCTGGCTAGTTTAAAACAATTAGCTACATTTGAATTGATTTCATCAAGCTGAGCGGTGCATTAGCTGCTGAGTTCAGCGACCGATAGTTCACTGGTAGCATCAGAACCAGTGAACGAGAGCTGTCCAATTCAGTTTACTCCTCCATGCGTTGGCTCTGAATAACAGATCAATGGCTAAAGAGAAGGGATCGGAGAAAATCCGTTCATTGATCGGAGTATTGTTCTGAATTCTTAAACAAATTCGTTTAAGACTGTCCATCCAGATAGATTACCTTACCACGATTTCTACTGGGAATTCCAAGACCTTCTAGGTCACATTATAGATTGCAGAACATGATATCCTTTCTCTGGTGATACGCCAGCTCAAATAAAGTCAAGGGAAATGACTCAATACAAAACATAGTCATTGACCAAAGCGGGAAGCTAAACTTCGAGCTGGGGGACGAGTGTTCAAGGGAGACATTAGAAACCGCAGAGAAGAGAAGACTACCGTGAAGTTAGTAGGTAGGATATAGACCAGATCAGTAGCTTGTACATACTACACATCATAGCCAGTGAGTGACACGAATATAGAGATATAATTAGAAACCACCGAAGCAGACCAACACTGAAAGATAACAAAAGACCACACACGTGTAAGAATATGTAAGTTTGTTATTTTATGTTTGAGTCGTCGCTAATACCTGTCACACGTTAAACCGACTTCCAAGTCCCGGAGTTGCATTCGTCTGCATTCCCGTCAGAGGAAGACATGTTGGTTCAACCCAAAGCTATAGTCCCGGACAACACGTCGTAACATATGTGTTACTCTTGGCCTGAAAACCACAGTAAAAGAACTACAGTCGTATGTCGTAGGCACAAGAACAGATTCATTCGCCAAGTTCCTGACAACAGACGACGAAGAAGGTCTGATGACTGTGGACATCATCCTGACGTTGAGACAAGAGACTCAGAAGACATTATCTACGCTGTATAAGCTGAGGGGTAGGACATAATGACACTAGACGAGCGAAGAAATATAAATTAGGACTGATAACAAGTAGCTAGACAACATTAAATCAACGCATGGATATAAACGGTGAATAGAACAATTGATATGTTATGTCAGTGCAAACGAAGGACATGAACTAATTGTTCGTGACTCTTGAAGGTCATTATAGTTAGTTAGAGAAGTGTTGATAACGAAATTCGTAACGATTCCCATGCTTAGTTTCACTATTATAATGTGTGTAATGTTCAACAAATAAACATCCATTGTTTTGATGTTGTCAAACCAATTGTTAGTACTTTTAATCGTTTGAGTTAAGAAGTGAAAGGGGCGAGGATGAAAGTTAATTATTAGTGGGGATATAATACGTGGGGGGGGGGGGTGGGGTTAACACTGCCACATATAATTACATGATACTGTGACCTATGATAGCTTTACTGGTAACCTTGACACACTTAAATACATGGTCTGATCCCTAGAATATGTGTAAATGATATGTAGTCTAGTTGTGGTTACGTCATAGATCCTAGCTAGGTCACCACAGAGACATCACAGAAAAATGTTTTCTTTCACATGTATACAAAGACAGACACACTCTTTTCTTTGGTAAAATGTCTGACAGGGGTAGGAGATGGGGGAAATGTCACAAATATATCGGATATTATATTTCAGCAGTGTATGGCGTTAATTTACTAATTCGCAAAGTAGGGGGGGGGGGATATAAGCTGTATGGATCAACACATAATACCAATAATACCAGTAGTGAAAAAAGCGACAGTTAAATAAAATATAATTACAGCTCTGGACGAGAAAAATAGTGCATACAAATACAGGAATATTTTGACACGTTGACAGCCAAGATTAAAACATTAGAACAATATCAGGAGGAAAACATAAATGTCATTCATAAACTCTTGGAGAAACTTAACAGTATAGACAACAGCAAGTCAGATAGAAATACATTTAATATAGAATATTAGAAAGGGCTGTAGAACGATTTAGGATGTCCGAGGAATTCACGTGAGAAGCGAGACAATAACAGGAGCGTGCGCAATCAGATTGGCGTGAACAATTTAATTTGGAATAACTTTAGCTCCAAAAGAAGAAATTATTTGTGTCCACCAATTAGGGATAACTATTTTACCAAAAAAGTATCCCAAGCCCCAAGAAGTAATCCTGAAATTAAATAGCCAGACTCTCCCCCTTGACATAAGTCCAATTTATCTGGGAATAACAAAGGACTCAAGGTTGACATGGACAAACCAGATACAAAAAGCCATCAACAAAGCTAAGACCAGAATGGCGATACTGAGGTAGATAGCAGGCTCAATATGGGGAGCGGACACGGGCACACTAAAGAAACTGTACACAGGTTATGTGAGACCAGTGTTAGAATACGGGATAGCAAGCTCAACATGAGGAGCGGACACGGGCACACTAAAGAAACTGTACACAGGTTATGTGAGACCAGTGTTAGAATACGGGATAGCAAGCTCAACATGGGGAGCGGACACGGGCACACTAAAGAAACTGTACACAGGTTATGTGAGACCAGTGCTAGAATACGAGATAGTAGCATTGTCCACAGCAATAAAGTACGACATTCACAATTAACATACAACCAAAAACCGAGGTGTACGTATCATCAGTGGAGCTATGAGAACAACACCAAAAAATGCAATGGAGAACATCACACGAATCGAAAGTATGGAGACTCACAGAGACCAATCAACACTCCAGCAGGGGGAAACGTTATAACGAGTGCCTGATCACCAAATATATTACAGGATAAAACGCATGAGAAGAGGGAGATTAAAGAGAAACCACTTCATATCAAAAACAAAAGAACTTGCAAGAGTAGATCAAATCAGAAGCCAGGCAATAGTTATAGATCTGAAACAAAGATCACAAATCCCACTATGATGCCTCGTCAGTAATAGCAGCGCTTAAACAACACAAAGATGCAGATCTCGAGCAATGTATGTTCTCCCTGACACAGTCTCAGCAGAACACCCACGATTTGTCATACAGTGGATCTCATCCCACTGCAATATTAAAAACAATGAAGCTGTAGACAAACTAGCAAAGAGTGGAGGAGCATCCCCACAAACATACATGAGTATCTCATATAATTAGGCCCAGACCATAATTAAAGCCACTTTCAGGATAACATGGGCTGATCAACACCCCGACTTCCGAAAAGAATACAGCTACTATAACTTAACTAGAGAAGAGCAAGTCATAATCTTCAGACTGAGAACTGGGCATAACAGACTCAAGGGTCATCTTTACAACAAAATAATGATTGGAACAGATGACAGGTGCCCATGTGGTACAGATGACAGGTGCCCATGTGGGGAGCATATCATGACCGTGGAACAGAGAGAACAATACCGGCATCGTGAGTCATATATGAGACAAAAGCTGTATGGAGATGAAACAGCCATACAAACAATGGTGTTCTTTGTAAGAGAAACCGGAACCTTGATCTGGAGATGAACGAAGAAGAAGAAGACGAAGAAGAAGAAGAAGATATTTATTTTCCTGAAAAAATTTCATTTTCTTCATATTGTCATTCATTTTTTTCGGTCTTTTCATTCTTTCCAATTTATTTTAGAACCTGAAGAGATTGATTTTTAAAAAAAAACGATGGACCTGCTGATTTTATTTGCAACAGGTGTGTCATTTCATATCCTGCTACATTTATGTTAAGATAACCACATCTTTTCCCCGCAATAAACTTGGTATCTCCCACGCAGCTCTCTTGATGTTGTACAGTGTATGCCACACTTGAGGCAAACAATAGTGTCCCTTCGCTTCAATAGAAAAGCTGACATACAGACAGTCGTTTTTCAAGGTCACTATAACGGATTTAGTGACTAGAGATCACGATCGTAATTCTATAGAAATCAGCAGTACACATAATCTATGCCATCCTTTTAGCATGTGAATCAGCAGTACACATAATCTATGCCATCCTTTTAGCATGTGAATCAGCAGTACACATAATCTATGCCATCCTTTTAGCATGTCAATCAGCAGTACACATAATATATGCCATCCTTTTAGCATGTGAATCAGCAGTACACATAATCTATGCCATCCTTTTAGCATGTGAATCAGCAGTACACATAATATATGCCATCCTTTTAGCATTTGAATCCTGGTGGAAGCTTTAGAATAATTGTCAAGTCTCAGAAACTATACATTCACAGTAATATGCATCTCCAAGCAACTACACTCGTAAATTATGGGTTATCTGTCAGTTGTCAATAAAATAACTCAATACTCATTGCAATAATATTTTAAAATGTATTTTAATCAGTATATTTAAAGAATGGACATGTATTGCTACTTTCAAATTAAATATACTCCGTATTATTTTCAGTTGCAATGGTATAATAATTTTAATGACGTCTTTTGTTTCGTTGTAAAACTTACACGTTTTTAAGTTATATTTAAACACCAGTTTGAATTGAGAAGAATTATTATTCCATTTGCTGTGTTAACGAAGAGTGTGAATCATGGTTTTGATTAATGGTGATCAAGTTTCTTTGGGTGTTTGCATTGTAAATAATGGCAGCATGAAGTCCCAAACATCTGGCAGCAGTGTTAAGAATTTGGTAATGGGTGACAAGACATAACCTTTAATAACACTGAATACATGATCAACACATGATCAAATGTAGAGCATAACATTCCTGAGAGTAAAACAGCAGAAGTGATCGTCATTATGTCATCAAAGATAGTGACGTGAACGATTATTTTTAGACCATTTTAAATAGCAGAGTGGTTGCTAAACAAGGTAGAGATCATGGCAAACAGCAAGTAAAGCAAGGTCTGTTGATGTTACTGGTTGACCTACAACAATTGCTACTTTCAGGAATGTTATAGTGCCTGTAACGGCAGAGGCGTTTCAGAGTGGACTCAAGTTGCGAAGGGTCAGACGCAGAACACATTTCGCTTCATCCTCTTCGCAGTTCTGAAATTGCATCATAATTGGGGTTAGATTCTAGCTCACAAGCTGTTGAATTTGTCAGCAAATTATTTGATGTGGGGGTGAACTAACTACTTATAAACTCATTTAATACCTTTGCCAGGAACAGATGCACACTCCATATCTGTCTTGTTCTGTGTACAATAGGGGATAGGGTATTACTGAGCTCGATACATTTGTTGATGCGCTCTTTCTTATGTACAGTGACAGGCCTGATATATCTGACTACTGGTCAATGTCACCAGATCTGTGCACTCCTTGGTACCATACTATGTTTTAACAACATACGCTGATTTCACAAATTACGACTAATATGGCAGCAGTATGCAATCAACAAGTGGTAAACAAAGCACCAAGAAAGGGCACTTTTTAACTCAATCAAATTGGTCTAAGAAATGTGTCATATTATTTCCTATGTCGCCCATGCTCACAAGTTTGTACATTGTTCAACTTCCACTGAAAGGAAAAGAACAAAAAGTGTATGCTTATGGTGTACAATAAGCCATATATTCATCACATGCTCTGTTTTCAGGCGTACCACAATTTCAAACAAGAAATAAATGCGTATATACAACTGTTCATTAATGCAAGTGTATTTTTTTAAAATTTTGAGTATATTTGTATAAAGTTTTTTAAAATTTAATATTGTGACAATGAAAAAGAAATAACTATTCAAATTAAATTAACAACGATATATATAAAACAGCTTGTAAGTCATAAAAAGACATCAACTGACATTATTATTTGTGAAATTTATGGATTTTTGTTGTCTATATATAAGGACCCGGTGAGTAAAGTAATATATTTTTTTATTAAGCAAATCTTTTCTAACAAACAATGCTGATTTTCTAATTTTGTTATCTAAATAATGAATTTAACTTAGCATAGTGGATATATTTGAATTAGGCATTTGTTCATTTGCAATGTCCAGAACATTAACATATTTGATATCAACATATGTGCATTGTTTCCCTTTTTGAACGTGCGATCTGTTGTTTTACAGTAGTTCACCTCTAAGTATTAAGTTGTGATGTACATTGACAACTGCAGTTACTTTATTCATTGTGTGATATATTTAGATCATATAATCCGCCAAAGCACATATGCACATGCATCTCCAAAGGTTAAACCACAAGAGACAAGGCACAATAAAGAACTGATTCAGAAAATTGCTGATGGGTGGGGCATTGAAACTGATGTGGCTTGCATTGAAAACCAACAATCAATCGATTGCTGACAAAATATTTAAGTAAAGTTAAAATACTTATTTCAATGGCATATGAACTGAGAACACTAAAAATAAAGTAAGGAATATTATTAAGACTAAAATAGCAACACTTTAATATTTAAACATTCACAAATGGAAAGACAAGAAGATAAAAATCTAATGGTGTTTGAAAATAAATTGATGAATGGATGTGGGCAATGGTAACTGGAAGTTAAATGTTTTAACTCGGAAGTAAGCGTCATAACTCAAGGTTAGGTAGTTATGCAAATATGTCCATAAGTATGAAGCCACATAAGTGGAACAGCTGTAAGGCAGGGCTTGACCGTATTATTAATCTCTCAGGAAAATCAGCAGCAGGTAGGTGTTCTTTTTGGTGAAAATACACCACAGAAACAAGTTTAGTGATCAGCTATGGGGTGCCTCTGAAGCATAATGTCGCTCTCACATACATGTCTATTATTCTGCATCCATTGTTTCCTTATCCATTACGTAATCAATTAATGACGGATATGGATGGTCTCATGTGGGTATATGTATATTTATACATATAGATTAAAGCTGACTAGAATGGAAGGTCCATTAAGGAAAAAAATGTAGTTTCTGTGAATTTCAAAATGACTTCTTCTGATTGTTCGTATGTGGTGGCTTTATTGTTTCTATCAATGCTACTCATATTTAGCATGTTCTGAAACTGCATCTTAAGTATGCTGACTACAAGATACAGATAAATTACAACATGGAGTACTGATCCAGTGTTTGCACTGGCTGTATCTGTCTTACCAATTTATGGTCACTGAGAATAGTTTTCCGCTGAAGACCGTATCTTTCCTATTTCTGTCTTTTTTTTCATTTGAATAACTACAACATGATGGCTGGCTGTTCTTCCATTATACATATTGTTTTGTCATGTTTGTATCCTTAAAGCATCTCTAACTGCAGGAAAGAAACGCAAATTAGCAGGCTTAATAAGATTGGCTATGATCATTATAACATGACATACAATTGAATTATAGTTTCATGTTTCTTCTCACCATGTCTTCTTGTTACGCTTTCAGACGTCAACTTGAATTTATGTAAAGAAAACAGTGGTTAGCCAGAGGATATTGATATCTTCATAGAGCGTGTTCAGGAATGGGATCTGTGTCGGTCAGACATTCTTTCTTTACTCGTTGTATGCTGGACACGTTTGTATCAGATATTCAGCAGTCATTTTGTTAGATTAGGACCTCCTCATCTATGTTGAGCTGCTAATATGCAAACTTGTTCTGATGACATGTGCGCCCTGCTTAGTATTTGTTCTTGTATATACAACTGGTCAATCTCTTGACCTCTTCATGCTATACCTATACCAGGTTGATGTAGCTTTCCACCCTATTTTGCCAATCTGTCAGACTCATCATTGTCAGCAATGTTGAAATGAGATTAAATTCAATGTATTACAATACTCTTGAGTATTATAGTGATTTGATAACGACAAGGGCTCGCATTGGACCGACACAAAGCACTTGTCGCAGGATAAACGACTTAAGCTCCCCACGACTCTAAACGGTACACGTGGAAAATCTAACTACTAACTCTTGAACCCGTGATACAGTTTATAGAAATTCACTCCCAGTTCCTTTAGTTATGTACTATTCTGGCTGCCCAGTTCCTTTAGTTATGTATTATTATGGCTCTCCAATCCAATTAGTTATGTATTATTCTGGCTCCTCAATCTCTTTAGTTATGTATTATTATGTCTCCTCAAAACTATTGAGTTATGTATTATTCTGGCTCCCCAATTTAATTAGTTATGTATTATTCTAGCTCCCCGACCCCTTTAGTTATGTATTATTCTGGCTCCCCAGTTTAATTACTTATGTATTAGTCTGGCTCCCCGATCACTTTAGTTATGTTTTATTAGGGATCCCCAATCCCTTTAATTATGTATTATTCTGGCTTCCCAATTCCATTAGTTATGTATTATTATGACGCCCCAGTTCTTCAACCACTGATATGATGAGTACCACTCATGATAAGTACAACTTGTCTCTCTATGTTTTCATCCGCCATTATAGTTCTTTCTGCAGTTTTCAAGGCATCCGACGGCATCTAAGTTACTTGACCATTTTCCATACGCGCTAATAGCTAGCTTTCTTTGTGTAATGTGTTTAGGCTAAGGACGATCCATATACCTTTATTCACTTTGCATTATGGGAATTGCTCAACCAAACCTTTCTTTATTTAAGCCATGTTCCTTCATTCATTAATTGTTACACTCATCACTGATGTTTATATTCTGTAACAGTACACGGAAGGTGCAAGATTAATATTGAATAATTATGGTTTGATGCATGGAGTGGTTATTATTATTGGGAAGTCTATAATTCCCTGGTAGATGATTAGGTTGGGCAAGTGCTGTATTGTTTTAGATTTTACAAAAAATGGTTTTGGCTACTTGTTAAAAAAAAAGCAATAATATATACACATGAAGTAATTTATAATTTGTTTTTCAATTGCAACAATATGTTAATCTGTCATATCTTAAAGTATAAAGGTTTTTTTCAATTCCTGACATAACAATTTCAAGGGTTCATGTGCACAGTGCCTGATCAGGTTATGTGGGATACATTTAACGCCTGCTGTTCTGTCGAGGTTCAAGTTGTCAATGGCTGTATTGCACTATTCTAGAGATGGTTCGACATTCTTTGACATGCTTAAACAGCATCAAGGGCACTGGGTGTGACCGTACTGTCACATTAGTACAACTCAGTGCAGTGATCTAGTATTTGCTCCCCTGCCTCAGTGTATCAGTTATTTTCTCACCAGTTCTAGATTTGAAGGGCTCTGTATCCCTGCGTTTGGGACCGAGAGTTTTTAAATCCCATCATACAATTTGCTGGTGTGTCCTGTTTGTGCCACAGTCTGGAGCTGGGTCTATTACTCATTTGCACATCAGGAGTTGTTTGTTGAACTTGGTTCCTGCCGATCATGTGTTTGCAGAAGAACTGCATTTGAAAGAATCTTGTTTTTACTCAGAGCAGTGCGCATTGTCCAAATGGCGTGTGTCATATTATTTATTTTTGCTCCGTACCTGTCATCTGATTTTGCAGTTCTTCTTCCAAAAAAAACAAGACTATGTTTCTTTAACATTGTGGAATTCTGGAAGCTTCATCGAAGATGCTGTTAAAGACATTGATCAGTAAAGCACAACTTCATATGAATTGACACGGACAGGTACTCAAACATAGCGATACATCCAAATATTTAGGAATAGTAATGGACAGCACACTATCGTACATGACACATTGCAATGCCGCAAAACACAATGTTAGTGCACGAAATGACATAATTCACAAGCTGACAAACACTGCATGAGGATCATATCCAACGGTGCTCCGCACATCAACCCTTGCACTATGTCTCTCAGCGGCAGAGTATGAGCCATTCATTTGGAATGTATCTATACACGGAACGTGTTGATGTGACAGTAATTGAGACATACATAATTTTAACAGGATACCTTGAACCGACACCAACGGACAAACGTATCTTGGTATTGTACCTCCATTTATTAGCAGAAATGTCGCAACTGAAGGAGACATGCAGTTATGTAACCACAGAGACACTCTCTTTTTGATATGATATAAATCAAGGAAACGGGTTTCTGTGGACTGTAAAACCGTTAGAACATAGCCATGAGAGAAACCGCATAGAAATGTGGCGTCGAAATAATGGTGAAGTCCGGATAGAGATCAAAGAAGAACTTGCACCATGATATGATTTACTTGAGAATGTGGGGATGTCAAGGACGAAACACCTGATTATATGTCCTAGGGCGTAGGGCTGTCCAGGACTCGAGGCATCTGGTTATATGTCCCAGGACGTGGGGGCTGTCCCGGAATCGGGACACCTGATTTTATGACCTGGGATGCAGATATGCGGTGCTGTCCAGGACCCAGAACACCTGGTTATTTGTCACAGAATGCAGAAATGCGTGGGCTGTCTAGCCCCCCAAAACACATGGTTATGTGTCCCTGGACTCAGAAATCATGTACAGTGGAGGACCTGATGGTGGCACATGAAAGATCACTGGCATTGGCTGGTTTTTTGTAGAAGACCGTAGAAAGTTTGAGGACACTGAAAGTAAGTAAAAGAATCTAAGAGCTGGCATTTTACTATTATGGGTCTATGATTTATCTTTGTGTCTCCTGTAATTAAACTTTCTTGTTTGCAAGAAAAGGACGGTACGTGGCGAGTTGTAGTAGCTTTCCTCACATCCCGAGCATGCTGATGAAGGTGGAAGCAGTCCTTTGAGCGTACAATGCCTGACTGTATCTGCGTGGCGCTCACTACTGCAGGGATCACGTTGAACCGCATCTCGTCAGCAATGCTACCTTGAAAATGGTCTGTTTCCAGGAAACGCTACGTGAAAGAGGGATTGTTGTCTTTGGTAGTGTATTGAACCTGACAGGACGTCCTGGTCAGTAGTTTGTTCCAGACTTGACTAGTGTCTCAGTTCCCCAAGGTGTTAGCTTATGTACTGAGAAGTGTAATGGGGCTGACAGTAGTATGGTCACCGGGTGTAAAGAAAGCGCTGAGCCATGTTCGCCTAGTTCAACCATGTGTGCTACAGACTTTTTCACTACAAAGAGCACTCCCCACTCCCTTCTTTCATTTGCAATAGAATATGTAGTCTTTCTCATTTATTGATTCTGAGCTCACTGATCGAGTCTGCTCATCGAGTCTTTCTAATTTGCCATTGATTATTTACGTTTTTCTGACATCATCTATGTCATGAAAGTTATCAGACAATCCAGTCAGCACAGGACCGATGTTCCAGCTTCTTAGATTGATATTCACTGGGGCATGCGCATAGACTGCACCTATAGGTTAAAGCTGGATGGCTTCTACTAAGTGCAAGCTTAGGATTATTTATAGGGAAATCAAGAAATATATGTTGCACCGAGGGCAAAAACCAGTTACACCATTACAATATTATTCTTATTTATACATATATAGTTAATCTAGTTTTCTGTCCTGCTGTCTACTGGCAATCATGTTGTTTTAAAGATCATGTTATGTTAAATGTGGTGTCTCATGCATTTTATAAAACGCCCAGATGCATCTATTGGGCTCATATCGATTGGTGTAACATCTTTAACCTCCACATTGTATGATAATGTAGCAGAATTAGTCACATGTGATATATTTAGTCACATGTGACATATTTAGTCACATGTGACAGATTTAGTCACACATGCAAAAATCATGTAGTGGAGAATAGACCATTTTGTATTTAATGCCAATCAAATAACGTTGTGAGAACCGTTGTAGCTAACGTAAACCCTAACCGGCAAAGGTTCCTCCTCAATCTGGAATCCTAAATGCCGTCAGAACAAGAGCCTAAACAACGGACAAATTAGCTTTCTCAATGATTAGCCCACGATTTTGGTACCAACCAAATACGTATATGATAAGTTATGCAAACGCAATCCATGCCATACTCAGAGTTAGTAAGACGTCATGTGACAGCACCAGAAGGCTCGTTAAATTTAACAGAAGAGATATTCGATTGGTTAGTGGCAGGCGAAGAGTGAGGACATTTTGAACCTTTTAGCAAACAGACAAAATGACAATAAGACCGACAGCTCTGACGCCCATCTAAAACGAAAGTCCAGATTAACCACGTCTAACAAGGATGGAAACTATATTTTAGTTGTTCATATTACTGGTGTAATCGGTACTTACTAGAAATAGTGTTTTCGCTACGATGAATGAGAAAACAAGAAAGAGGAAGCCATTATAAAGCCAAATAGACATCACCCTTTTATCGAGATCAGTACCTTTATTAAATCCATTTCCCGAGCACAGTCAAAGCGCCAGACCTGAAACGTTTGCCTCTCGATTAGTAGCTAAGCTCACACGCTAGGTAATGACACACCTATTCAACAATGATTGAATTCTCGTCCTCTCGTAAAAGTGTTAAGGCACGTACAGGATAGACTCCTACACTAATAGGCTTCCACTCAAAGTTTAAATTCGTCAGTCAGTCCCTTATTCCCGAAATGTCTAAATTCGCATTATCGTGTACACTGAAAGAGGAAGTTACTTCACATGCCAGATTGTGAAATGTCAATCCCGAAATCAGTTGTAAAAGCAGCAGAATATGCAATAGCAGTTTATGTGCTAAGAATAGAACCAAACATATATAATCTTGGGTAACATATATTAGTCAACACCAAAATCGTGTGTGTGCACCAGAAGTTTTGTGTCCGACCTAGAAAGAATTAAGATTTAAATAATAGGTATCGAATGAACATTGGATCACTAGATAGCGGGAAGATTATTGAATTGTGTCAGGGGAAATCCGTGAATTAAGAATCAATAACAGATTCACTTGTGTTTTGTTATATGGTCGTAATACAAAACACGTCACTTTGGTTTTCTCTATTATTATTTATGTAGTGTAGACATATAATCTTTCCAAACAGATTAGATTGGAAAAGTTAAAGTCTGCTCGCATGTCCAGTTTGTCTCTGTGTTTAAAAGGGCTATATCACCAATCCAAAAGTTGTCTCTGTGCTGAGAGGCCTACAACAATGACATTCTTTGTAAAGTATATTTCCTGAAAAACAATATCTAATCGAAATAAATATCATAGCTGCATGATGCTTTTTTTTATCTCTGTTGAATCCAACAGCTGAAATGTGTTTGTATAAGAACACACTTTTATTTTCCTATAAACAATTTGCTTAATTCTACCTTCTCTTTTTGCTCCTGTTATATCTTAGACTTCACCATATGCGTCCATGCTTCCTACTCTTCTTACAAGACACTGCAGTGTTACAGCACGAGTAGTGGCTATTTCAAGAGTCTACCCAGGAGCAATATATAATGTTGTTGTTATTGGCAAAATTAAGAGCTTTAACAAAGCATGTATAATGTACCTTATATTTCTGTATCGTAATCGTAATTAGGTTCTGTGTTTGATGTTTGTTTCTTATCCGTGCTTACACTCGCTGCTTAAAAAAAAAGATAACAAATACGAGTCCATAAATAACACTAGCTGAATAAGAAATTGTTCATTGTAATTAACTGATTTTTAAAACTAGTAAATCGTTCTTAATAAACATATTGGCAAACATCACTGTTAGGGCTTACATAAATGCAACTGCTACACACATCACAAATGATTACTGGAAATGAAAAAGAGAGTAAATTTGTGTAGAAAATGTTCCTGCGCTTAATGTTTTAAAGAAAGTTCTGCGTAGAGGAAGGTTCTTGAAAACAATTTAATTAACAAATCATTTTAAAAAAAGTTCAATGGGATCTGATAAAACTATTTGATGACATAATGTAAACTGAAAAATGACAACGCTTAATAACAATACATAAAATTCCGGCAACAAAAATCAGAATTCTCTATCAGACAAATTCCTACATTCCTTTTCTGCAGTTGAGCTGGTGTCAAATTCTCATGCTTTGAGTTCATTTGGATTACACCATCGAGGCCGAGAGGAGGATCCTGCAGTTTGGGAAGCTCATGGTCTCCTCATTCATCGCCCAAGCTTGCGCTTTGAGATGCTACTTACAGGGTGCCACGCGCATGGGTTGCGCAGACTGGGGCGACTATGAATTAGTATATCCACAGAGCTTGTCAAGGAATAGTATTGGTGATGGCCAACTTTCGTTTCTTTGTTTCTCATGTTGGGTACCTTTAAAGCAGATTCTCAGCAGTAATTGAGTCAGTGGCGCAGACGTATTACTCTATTCTTAGTTTGTTGAGCCGATGGTATCTGTCATAGCATGCCCAGAGTCCAAAGATTACTACCTGTTAACTTCTGTTGAGCTGGTAAATTGTGTCATTTGGTTGACGACATTTGTGCTCTAATTCCAACTTGTACACATTTCTACACCTGGTAAATCTCGTGGTATGTTCATGTTGCACCTATATCCGGTTGAGGTAGCTTTCCACCTACTCTTAAAAGTATGTCAACCTCTTAATTGCC
Organism: Ariolimax columbianus; assembly: GCA_036924085.1. Lineage (NCBI taxonomy): Eukaryota > Metazoa > Mollusca > Gastropoda > Stylommatophora > Arionidae > Ariolimax > Ariolimax columbianus. The sequence goes on along the minus strand of JAVGWX010000019.1, from coordinate 5,902,930 downwards.
ATGAATATTGTATTATGGCATTGTTGGTGGAGGTGGTGTTTTATTGTACTGTGTGAATTCAGTTAATATAACTATTAAAGATGGTCTATCATCTGGCAACACAACTGAAAGTGTATGGGGAGAAATAAAAGTGAGGATGAAATAACAGTGGTTGAAGTATGCTACAGATGATCATCAAATCGAAAAGAGTACGATGGGGAATTGATTATTAGTATAGAAAACACAAGTTCAAGGACATTATTAGTAATGGGGGAATTAAACTTTCAGAAATAAAATGCAATATGGTAGAATCACTTGTCAAGTCAAAACCGTTTGCTAAGTGCATTACGGACATTTTGTTTATTTAAAATCTAGAAAAAGATACCACAGATAAAAACAAACTCACCCTAGTATTTACTAGACAGGACAATATTATTGAAAACGTTACCCTTGGGGAACTGTTTGGGTCAAGTGACCATCATATTTTGGGATCGTATAACAAAAAAGGCAGTAAACTTAAACAGGATCAAGCACATACGACTACTTTAAGGCAAATGAGTATAAAAACAGTTCTAGATAAGCTAAACAAAAAATGTGTTCAATGTGTTCGTAAAAAGTAGATAATTAGATTTGAAGTTAAATGTAGAAGAGCTACACAAAATTAAAACGTGGCATAAATATATAGATGTAGGTAAATTAGAAGAAACATATTACATAGCTAAGAAAGCGAATAATTAGTAACAAATTGACGTCGAAAAAAACTTGCTTTTAGGATCAATACTAATAGTAAAAGCTTCTTTTCTTATGTTGGAAATAAAGAAAGAGCGAACGACAAAATAGGCCCTCTCATAGATAGCACAAGGAAAATAAAAAGTGAGAACGGGGAGGCAGTTAATCTACTCAATCAGTACTTTTGCACAGAATACACACAAGAACACTGTTTCAAGATCTCAGAGCCTATAGGTTTTCCTAAAGAGACAGTCTGTACAAGATCAATCTGTATTTCGGAGAAACTGCTTTTTTAAAATGTTGGGGGATTGAAAGTGGATAAATGTCTAAGTGAAGATGGCATTTATCTAAAATTGATGTTAGAAATTAAAGACCAACTAGCAAAATGATTGGTTATATTATGTTATCAATCACTTGCAGAAGATATTGTTCCATGGGATTGAAAAAAAAGGGATGTTCATCTTTTTTAAAAGATGTCAAAAAATTCTAACCCAGCAAATTACAGACAAGTGAGTTTATCGAGCATAGTCTGTAAATTGTTAGAGTCAACAATGAAAGAAAACATTGTAATGCATTTAGATAAACTTAGTCTAATCAGGAATAGTCAGCATGGGTTCACTTCAGGTTGATTGTGCTTAACACATCTATTAGAATTCACGAAAGAAGCTACTACAATGATAGATACAAGTGACCCAAATTAATTATTTGTATTTTGCAAAAGCATTTGATAAATTATCTCATCAAGTATTATTTAGAAAGTTAAAATTACATGGAACAGCTGTTGGAGTTGCCAAATTACTTGAAAAATAGTTCGCGGGATAAAGGCAGAAAGGGCATACATAAGGAGTACTATGAGTGATGTGAAGTTAAGCGAAGAATGCCACAGGGCTCAGTTTTGGAACAAATTCTGTTTTTGATATATAAATTATTTGAGATTGATGTGGGATCCATGATTGCACATTTCTCGAATGACACAGAACTATACAGTAAGGTCCCATCTAAACAAACGTGGAATATTCGAATTTAGATACAATATGAGAATGGTGTGTGAGCTGGCATGTAGAGTAAAATTTAGTTACATGTGCAGCAATACACGTGGGTAGATCCAATACAGAACATAATTACAGAATGGGCGAAACAATATTTGAATGATGAAAAGAGAAATGGACCTAGGGGTTATAATAGATCGTACAGGTAAACTGAGTGAGCAAGTGTACGTAGCAGTTGAAAATCAAATGCAATGTTAGGAATGAAAAAATAAATATTAATCATAGGAGTAGGGAAGTGATTATCAAACTGTATAACGCCATATAGCTAGCTTTATGATTGTACTGTGTACCGGTTGAATCCTGATCATATACCAGAAATAAACATTGCTGTATTCATTTCATGTTTCATCTTTATATTGGCTTCTAGAAGATGGTGGTCAGATGCCAAGTCTGTACCTCTACAAACTTCTACATTGTGTAACGATGATCTGAACGTCTTATTTATACATATTTAGTTAATCTAGTTTTCTATCATGCGGTCTGCTCGCACCTATTTTGTTTTGTAGATCCTTATATTTTCAATGAGTACTGTCACCCACACCCTTCCTGGTGTATATAAATGACATTTCAGAGAATATACCAAGAAGAGTTCATAGCTCAATGTTTGCAGACGATCTGGCTATGTGGACCTCTGAAAAGAATCTCACTATAGCAAGAAATCGGATGCAGCAGGCCCTAACATTGCTGGAAGAGTGGGCGAACTCATGGCTGGTCAAAATAAACGAAGAAAAGACCACATGTACAATATTCTCTCTATCAATCAAACCCCAAAACACATAATTAAATCTAAACGGCAAATACCTACAGCCAAACGACAACCCAAACTATCTGTGAGTCACATTTGATAGGCGCATGACATGGAAAAGTCAGATCTAGAGAAACCGAATGAGAGCCAGAGAAAGAATGACAATCATGAGGAAACTTGCTGCCACAAGCTGGGGAGCAGACGAAGGCATACTAAAGAAACTGTACACTGGAAGAGTGAGACCAGTTCTCGAGTATGGCATTGCGGCATGGACAACAGCAGCAAAGGCGAACTTCGAGAAAAGTTAACAAACTCCAAAAACAAGAAATGAGAGTTATAACAGGAGGCATGAAGTCAACGACAATTGTAGAACTTGAAAAGATTACAAAACTGCAATACATGGCCGACAGAAGAGACTTCAGAGCCCAGATGCAATCAGAGAAACTCAGAAGACCGACTGACCACCCAATGCACCAGAGACTAAACAATTTGGGAAATGGGAAACTAAAGCGAAGCAACTTTGCAGAAATAGCCAAAGCAAAGATGCACGAAAACCCCATGAACGCACTGACAACACCAAAGCCCATCCCTAATGTACGAAAACCTACCTGGAGGCAGCATATATTTCCAGAGGTGGTAGAAAATATACCAGGTATTAGAAACAAAAAACTGCCAGTCTTTAAAAGAAAGAAGAGATACTACCCTGAGTTACATTACGGAAAACTACCAAAGCATGGACTGGAGCCATGCATACACCGACGGTTCAGTAACAAATACAACACAGTACGAAGGGGCAGGAGCATTCCTGAGCCTACCAAATGGCAGAAAAATAACACTGTCATTCGCTACTGGAAAACATACAAGCAATTTTAGAGCGGAGGCAGAGGCACTGAGGGCGGCAGTGGAAGAAATGGTGACAGGTAAATAGAATTAAATCCACATAGTCCTGCTTACAGAGGCACTGGCAGTAGTCACAGCACTAAACAGCCAGAAAAATACTGAACTAAATGTTTTAAGAGCAGTACTCTGTCAACTATGCCAGCAGGCCGCACCAAAAAGAGTAGTGGTGCAGTGGGTCCCATCTCACTGCAACATCCAAGGCAACGAGGTGGCAGACAGACTGGCAAAAGAAGGTGCAAAACTACCACAACCCGATACTAGTATGGCATACGAAGAATCAAAACGGCTTATTAGAGCTATATACATGACCAAATGGGAAACTGAACATACCGGTTACACCAAAAACGATGCCTATTACCAGTTGAACAGAAGAGAGCAGGTCGTTGTCTTCAGACTTCGCACTGGCCACAATAGACTGAGGTACCACCTATTCAACAAATTGAAGATAGGTGGCACCGACGAATGCCCGTGTGGTACCGAGAAAATGACCGCTGAGCATTTGCTGCAAAACTGCCCGACATACGAGGATCAGAGAGAGCAGATGTGGCCATCACCTGTGGCAATACTAGACAAGCTCTATGGCAGTGTCGACAGCCTCAGGATGACGACTGCTTTTTTCGAAAAAATAATGGTTACTGTCAGACTGCGTACGAAGAAGAAGAAGAAGAAGAAGAAGATATGTTCAATGTAGTTTCATCATGCGTTATATAAAACAAGCCCTGATGTATCTTTTGGGATCATATCGATTGGTGTAACATCTTTAGCCTGCACATTGTATTATGATGTGACATAATTAGTCACATGTGACATATTTAGTCACACATGTAAGAATTGTGTAATGGATAATAGGTCATTAGGTATTAAATGCCAGTCAAATAACGTAGTGAGAACCGTTGTAGCTAACGTAAACCATAACCGGGAAGGCTCCTCCTATATCTCGAATCATAAATGCTGTCATAATAAGAGCCTAGACAACGTACACATTAGCATTCTCAATGATTAGCCCACCATTTATGTACGTCCCAATTATGTGGATGATGAGTCATGCAAACTCAATCCATTCCAGAGTCAGAATTAGTTTGGCGTCAAGTGACACCACCAGAAAGCGCGTTAAATTTTTAACAGTTATTGACAATGGCAGGTTTATATTGGCTATCTGAGCAGAGATGGGAAATGTTTACTGTAGTAAGTTAAAAACTATTGTCAAAGACTATTTGGAAAGGGGTGGGGTTACTGGACCCCTCCATTTTCTAGGCTAGATAGAGACACACACAGGCGGTTGGGTGATGTGTGTGACAGGAAGGTGGGACAACATGTCACTGTCAGATTGAAAGGGGGTGACATGAAAGCCAGCTAAGTAAATAGGTTTCAGTTGTAGGAACTTGTTAGATTGACATATTGTACAGGAACAACAGTGACTCGGGCTAAAAGCTGATCAACTGAGGTACGTCAAATGTGCAACGGGACATGCGACCATTTTGATACGTGGGCAGCAAAAGGCGGGATATGGGAAACATAGGAATGAGATGAAACTAGAAGCAAAAGAGAGTTTAGGGAGACCTTATAAGAATGCTAATCCACTGTATCAAATTGGCTTTTTGCATCAGTGCTAATTGCAATGAATGGTGACCCTTCAATGCTAGCCAGACAAGAAAACAGTTGTATCGTTCACATGTTCAGCTGCTGGGAATGACAACAAACTGAGGTGGTAAACTCATAGACAAAAATTAAGATAGAGTGGTTGAAAGGTGTTACAGACACCAGGGATACAATCCGAAATAAAGTGGTTTAAATGTTTTACAAACACCTGCGATACAATCCCAAAGAGAGTGGTTAAACGGTGTTGCAAACACCTGGGATACAATCCCAAAGAGAGTGGTTAAACGGTGTTGCAAACACCTGGGATACAATCCCAAAGAGAGTAGTTAAACGGTTTTGCAAACACCTGGAATACAATCCCAAAGAGAGTAGTTAAAATGTTTTACAAACACCTTGCGATACAATCCCAAAGAGATTAGTTAACATGTTTTACAAACACCTGCGATGCAATCCCAAAGAGAGTGGTTAAACGGTGTTGCAAACACCTGGGATACAATCCCAAAGAGAGTGGTTAAACGGTGTTGCAAACACCTGGGATACAATCCCAAAGAGAGTAGTTAAACGGTGTTGCAAACACCTGGGATACAATTCCAAAGAGAGTGGTTAAACGGTGTTACAAACACCTGGGATACAATCCAGATGAGGGTTGCCGTAAAGTGTTGCCAATGCATGGGATAACATCCCTCCCACATAGAGCGGCAACATCTGACTCGGGTCAGTTCAGGCTGGTTGTAAATAGCTCCAGTGGAGGGAAAATGGTAGCCTGAACCCCAATAGAGCAACACGGGTACCATAATTGGACATTCCCAAAGTTTGGGAATATTTTTTTCCTCATCGCAGTTTCGACGACAGAAGTTGCCGACTGTCAGAAACCAGCCAATCAAGACGAACCGCCAAAGTGAATGCGAACACGAGATTAGATAGTTTAAGTCTAAGTGAAATGGTGTAGATAACATCACAAGTATAGGACAGTAGTCAGAACCAGGTTATACATCCGGGGCTTCTAGACAGCGCATGCTCACACCCCGAGAGTCAGCTTAGTCACACTTAGCTTAGTCACACTTAGGTTAGTCACACTTAGCTTAGTCACCCTTAGCTTAGTCACAGTTAGTTTAGTTTGATACAATTGTAAATGGTCTGATTTGAAATACATTTTTTATCTTGTGCTTTATTATTCAAACATACGTCTTAGTGTTTTCTGTTTTGTTGCTCTTTAAAAAAATAACTAGAAGAAGTGGGTTAGGTTACTAAACGTCAGAGAAAAAATGTGTGTGTAAAAAAGATAATACGAATGATAACACAGTAACATATACGTTAATTTGTTCATGTGGCCATGAAGGATAAAATAAATTGTACATTTAGGCTAATTTTCTTCACGAGGCCAAGAAGGATAACACTGTAACATATAACCTAATTTGGTGCATGTGGTCAATAAGGATACCATTTTAACATATATGTTATTTTTGGATGATGTGGCCAAGAAGGATAACACTGTAACAAATAGTTAATTTGGTTCAGATGGCTAAGAAGGATAACACTGTAACATTTATGTTACTTTGGTTAAAATGGGCATAATGCATAGCCATGTGACAGGGATACATGAATCAAAATATTATTTTAAGCGTCTTACTTTGTTTATATTTTGCGACAGTCGATCCAGTGCATCCGCATTGGCAATACTAGTTATTAGCTGTCCAACATGGATGTCTACTGTTATCTCAATGCCTTACAATCCCACATCTTAACTTGTTTAGAAACCTGTATCTATCCATTTGAGAAGAAGTGAACGACTAAGATAACAAGAACATTGATTGAAAACAGCTACACGCAAAGAATTGCGATTGCAAATGAATGAAATATATTAACCGGCAAAAAAGCTGCGCATGTTATAATTCAAAATTATGCAGAAGCAAGTGGATACAGAACACGGCCAAAACAAAAAGTTATATTAAGAAAGAAGTAAATCACATGGAGGGGTCAATGCAAGTACTTGAGGAACATATGATCGTAAATATCACCTAGACAGAACTGAAGTCAACCAATAGTAAACTCAAAAGAATAAAAGCCCCAGGAAAGGATGGCATCACTGACAAAATGCTCTCTAACACGGGGGAAATAGCAAAGGACAGAATGCTATTTTTTTTAAACAGAAGCTGGAAACAATGAACTGTCCCCACAGTGTGGAAGGAGGCTAGGATTATCTATATCCTTAACCATGTTTAGGACACTATGAAGCCAGTCAGTTACATATCTCTTAGTCTACTCAGCTGTAGGTGGGAAGATGGGGGGGGGGGGAGGGGGACTAATGTGACGAATGGTTAATACTAGAATAACCTAGCATATGGACGAAATAAATGGTCTCATCCCCCAGCAAGCAGGTTTTCCTAGAAACATATCAACTGGAGATCAGGTGGCATTTATCTCGCAGGAGATAAAATAATACATTTTAAGAAAAAAATGAAACACTGGCAGTCTGGATAGATCTTGAAAAAGCCTTTAATAAATTATTGAAGAGCGAGTTCAAACTCAAACTACTGCAAATGGGTGTAATCAACAACATGTACACATGTATCAGCGATTATTTAGATAACAGGACAGGACAAGTGGAACTCCAAGGACACCTCAGAAGAATGATGATAATGGAACAAGAAGTTCCCCCAAGCTGTTCCTCACTTACATCAATGATATAATCACATACATTCCTAAAAGTAGTAAGATTGCACTATAGGCTGATGACTTGGAACTATGGACTTCCGTAGACCTTACATCTGTAACGACAAACCAAATGCAAGAGGCCATGAACAAAACAGAGACATGGACAAAACAGATACATGGACAAAACAGAGACATGGACAAAACAGAGACATGGACAAAGAAATGGCAAACTGAAACCATGTACATAATATTATTCCTATTTCCCGAACCACAAAATGTTTTCCTAAAACTAAATGACCAGACTCTTCCTCTTAACATGTTCAGTAACAGTGTACGCACAGCTGACAAGAATTGAAACCTGATTTTAAAAAAGCAACCAACAAAGCTAAGAACAGAATGTCCATACTGAGAAAGACATATTACTCATTATGGGGAGCTAACACGGACACAATCAAGAAACTGGCCACATGTTATGTGAGACAATTGCTGGATACTGAGATAGCATGAACCACAGAAAGAAAAAATAACCTCACAAAAATTAATACAAACTAAAACCAATATATATGTTCTGTAACAGAGTTACAAGAGCACAACGAGACAACGTCAGGGAAGTCATGAAAATACCGCTCGTGGTACCCACGTATAACTTAAGAACCCTGCCCGAGAGATCGAGTTCATTGAACTGGTCATAGCTCGGAATTCTTAAACAATTCTCGTTTCAGACTGTCCGTCAAAATGGTTACCTTCCCACAAATTCTACTGGTAATCCCAAACAATTTTAGGTCACATGGTAGGTTAAAAAAACAAGCTATCCTTTCTCTGGCGACACGCTAAGTTCAAGGATCGTTAAAGCGAATGAGCTGAAGACAGACACAAGTCATTGGCGAAAATGGAGAGTTTATAATATACGCTGGGGATAAGCGTTCTACAGGGAGATCAGAAAGAGCAGAGAAGAGAATACTACCATACAGTTAGTAGGTAGGATAGACCAGAACAGAAGCTAGGATAGACTACAGAACATAGCCATTGGGAAACAAGAAATAAGAGATAGAAATTAAAGTCACCGAATCAGACCAGCATTGAGAATGAACCAGAGACCACGCACGTGTTAGAATCGGTATATGTATGATGTTCTGATAGTGATATCCTTGGTATAACATCAATAGTAACAAAAGTAATGTCGTCTGTCGTAGGTACGAGAACCGCTGCAGTCAGACACGTTCCTGACTGGACGACGAAAGAAGAATAATCAGCAGATGTGATCACTAGACATCTTCCTGACGTTGAAACGAGACAAGACTCAGAGGGCACCTACGTTGTGTAAGCCGAGAGGTGGGACATACGGCCACGTGACGAGCGAGGACAATGAGATATGACTGCGAACAATTATCTTGATATAAGGGTATCAATTCAAAGGGATATAGACGATGAATAGAATAATTACGAGTCTTGACCACGAGATAGAAACCTAAAGTTATTTCAGTGCAAGAGAAAGACATTTGCTAATTGCACAAAAACTATTGAGAGACATTTTTAGTTAGATAAGAGTTGATAACGAAACTATTGATGATTCACATGCCTAGTATTATTATTATTATGTGTACAATGTTCAATAAATAAAGATTCATTATTTTGCTGTTGTTAAAAGAATTGTTAGTGGTTTAGTTAAAGTGTGAGTTAAGGAGTGATAGTTGCAGGGAATAAAATCAATAATAAATGGTGATATAGTGGTTCTGTAGCATTATATAAATCATTTGACACAGTGACCTAGGAGAACAATAACGTTAACATGTAATATTATATTAGATATTTAGTACCGTGACTTAGGATATCAATATAATACTTACTTACTTTCCGTGTCTAAGCATCTCGCTATATATATATATATATATATGTTGTGCAAACATTGGGTGCCTTGGATAGTGCTACTGCTTTTCGCATTTGATTTATACTGCTACGCTTCTTCAGATCTTCTTCGGGGGTGCTATGCCAATTATGGGATATATTTTATCAACGGGGGTGGGTTTTATGCACCCTGATACTATCATATCTGCGTCATTTATAGCTGTGTCAACTAGTTTCGCATGAGCAGAGTTTTTTTCCAGACTAGTGCAGCGTATTCAGCTACGGAGAAACACAAGACAAGTGTAAATGCCCGAAGGACTGATGGCTGTGCCTGTCAGTCTTCTGATGAAATTATTGCTTGCGTGTATATTACGCTTTGTGTCTTGGCAGTGCGTTTTGTAAGACAATGTGCGGTATAATTTCATACCTAGATAATTTGGGAGTACTGCAGTGTTCAAGCTCCTGCTTTTGCCACTTATTCTAAAGTTTTTCTTTTGCATGTCTGTTTCTGAGATGGTAGGCACACTGGGATTTACTGGGATTTGGTTCAAGGTGATGCTTGTGGTAGTATTCTACAAGAGTATTGAGAGAACTTGCCAGTTGTCTTTCCACTTCCTCAGACGATTTTCCCTGGGCAGCAACTGTTATGTCATCAGCATAGATGCATTTCTTAGTCTGTGTGTTCATGGGTAGGTCATTAGTATATTTGTTATATAGCATGGGGGCTAAAACATTTCCTTGTGCCAGGCCGTTGTTTTGGTTTCGCCATCTGCTGTCTCTTTTCCCCCAGCATTACATAGATCCTCCTAATTTTCAGGAGGCATTTGATGATATTGGTAAGACGCCAGTTTTTTGTCATAGTGTGTAGTCTTGATAGAAGCCTCTGATGGTTTATTGTGTTATATACTGCGCTTAGATCAATATAGACCGCTCCTGGAACATGTTTGTGTTCGTTACTATTCTCTATTAATTGTGTAGGGTTAAGGATGTGACTGCTGAACAATATTCCAGGTATGAAACCAGCTTGTTCCTTGAACATCGTCTCGTCTATCAAGGGGGAGATGCGATTCAGGATCAGCGTTTCGAAAATCTTATACATGTGACATAGCAGCGATACTGGACGGAAAATCATAGGTTCGGTTGATGGTTTTCCTGGTTTTATCAGCGTAACCACATGAGATTGTCTCCAGATTTTAGGAATTTTCATTTTGTCAATGTACGTGTTCATGAGCTTTGGTAGCTATTTGATTGTTTCTGGTCCGAATTTTAAAATTTGTTCTGTTCTCAGTTCATGGAGACCAGTCGCTTTGTTGTTTTCATTTGGTTTATTGCCTGATTTCATAACAATGGTGAAGCAGCTACACGAAGGCATGTTTGCTGGTGTACTGGACAGCGGTGCAATCTCTAAAACGTTTCTAGTATCAAACGGAGTAAAACAAGGATGTGTACTCGCCCCGACTTTGTTCAGCATGATGTTCGCGGCCACGATGACAGACGCCTTCAGATCATTGGAGCTTGGAATACCCATTAAGTACCGCACAGATGGCAAGTTACTCAATTCCAGAAGAATGAAGGCCAAAACCAAAGTGGATAGCGATATAATCAGGGAACTTGTATTTGCTGACGACTGCGCTCTAATGAGCAACTCAGAACTGAACATGCAGGTTGGAATGGACCAGTTCTCTTCCGCATGCAAAAATTTTGGCCTTACCATGAATGCCAAAAAACCAGAGGTCATGTACCAACCAGCACCAGGCATGCCGTACACAAAACCAGAGACTACAGTCAGCGGGCAGACGTTGAATGCCGTAGACAAATTCACATATCTGGGCAGCACGCTGTCGAGATCTGTCAGCCTAGACGATGAGGTGGCAAGCAGAATAGCAAAGGCCAGCACAGCCTTTGGTAGAATGCGCTCGATGGTCTGGGCGCGTCGTGGCATCAGCGTCAAGACCAAACTCAAAGTCTACCGTGCAACCATCATTCCAACCCCACTATACGCTTGCGAAAGCTGGACTGTATACTCTGGACATGCAAGGAGGTTAAACCACTTCCACACAGGTTGCCTGAGGCGAATATTCCACATCCGATGGCAAGATCGTGTCACTGACATCGAGGTTCTCTCGAGGGCTAACATGCCCAGCATCCATGCACTGCTAGCAAAAGCACGACTAGGATGGGCCGGACACCTCGTCCGTATGTCAGACGAGCGGCTCCCAAAGAAGCTTCTCTACGGCGAGCTGAGAGAGGGATGGCGCGAGAGAGGGCGCCCAAAGAAACGTTTTAAAGACGGTCTGAAGGACTCACTAAAAAGTTGCCAGATAGGCATCGACACATGGGAATGTCTTGCGCTAAACAGATCTGACTGGAGAAGCGCAGTCAAATCGGGTGTAGCTGCCGGTGAAGATGACCGTGTTGTGAAAGCCCAGCACAGACGAGAGACGCGGAAATCTCGAGCAGCGGGAACACCATCCCCTTCTACAAACCTCGTGTGCCCGATATGTAGCAGATATGTTCGTGCTCGCATTGGCCTATTCAGCCACATGCGCACCCACACCCAACAGGGAAATCTGTGACAAGGATGATGTCAGCGGTCCTCATCGACAACGATGGACAGCTATTATTATTATTATTATTATTGCCTGATTTAGTTCCTCTATGGATAAGGATATGTTCATTGCTTTGTTCTCATTCTCAAATTGACGTTGTATCTTTGTGTGCACAGTTTTGTGGTTGATTTTACCTTTCATCAGTAGTTGGCGGGCTATTTGCTTCGGGGTAACTTGCATTGTCCCCATATAAGCGCTTGATGGTTCGTTACTGCGCTTTTTTATGAGTTTCCAAGCGCGTTGGCTTCTTTTTTGAAGTGCAAGTCTTCTACAAGGCGACACCACTTTTCTGTTTTGAAGTCTGAGATGGCATGATGGAGGTTTTCTCTAGCCTCGATGATTTCCTTATCAAATAGGTTACTTTCAAATAGTAGCTTAAATTTATCATATAGTACCTTCGAGACTTCATTAAGGCCAGGGGCGTACTCGGTTTTACAGCCTCTTGGTATATGGCGTCTGGAGATCAATTGTATTAGCTCTATAAAACCATCATACTTTTCAGGATTTGGCTCCAGTTTGACCATCTCTTGGTCTAATTCGTACATGAATGGGTCCTATTTTGCTCGTTTAACGTTGCACCGTCTTTTGAAAGGTATATTCTCCGGTTTTTGAAAGGTATATTCTCCGGTTTGACTTCAACTGTGATGTTGCATGCGATGAGCATGTGCTGTGTTCCTGGTATAGGGTTATGTATACCTTTCGCAACTTGGTGTTATTGTATCACTAACAAATCAATGTCAAGGTTATGCATTTTTCGCCATCCGCCGCTGATAAAGGATGCTGGTAGCTTTGGGTCATGCACGAGTTTTAGTCTGGCCTGCTCTGCCCAGTCCACCAGTGTTTCCTTGTATCCCCATGTTGTGCTGTAACAGTTAAAATCCCCCATTTGTATCTGTATTATTATATCCCCATGTCGTGCTGTGACAGTTAAAATCCACCACAACTATTTTGTTACATCTTGTTCTGAAATTGTCAGACTCTTCGAAACTAAACTCGTCGTTTGGAGGTTTTATATGATGATGTCACTGTGCATGATTTGGTTTGAATTGTGCGGATCTCTATATTGATGTCCCTGTGCATGATTTGGTTTGAATTGTGCGGATCTCTATATTTGCTTTGGAGGATTCGCACGTTGAATCTATCACTATATCTGGTGTGACAAAGATGGCACTTCCATATTTCTCATGATGCCTCTCCACAATGAGTTTCATTCCTCGTTTCTCTGGTCTTCGGTCAGCGATTGTGCGATGATTCTCTTGGACCATACGAACATCGCATTTGCGCTGATTATATCTTTGACAAAATTGTTTCTTTCTCGATGTTGATTGAAATCAACACGAGGACTGAATTATTTTTCATGGTGCTTTGGTATTGAAAGAATTAGCCGACAAAAGTCGTTTCCCGAGGACACTCGATTTCAATGGTAATTGAATATGGATATAATAACATTAACTATCTAACATATAATTACGAGAGCTATGAGAACAACACAAATAAATGCAATGAAAAACATCACAAAGAATACAAATATGGAAACGCACAGAGATTACAAAACATTCCGGAAGGGGGAGAAGTTCTAAAGAATGCCAGATCACCGAATACATGACAGGGTAATTCGAATTGCAAAAGTGAGATTTTAAAAAAAAAACACTTCATATTTTTATTGAACTAAAGAACAAGCAAGAGCTGAGCAAACCACAAGCCAGGCAGTGGTTAGAGATCTTTAACAAACATTCCAAATTACACCATCCACTGAGATGGTAAACCATAGAGGGACAAAGCAAGAAGGGAACAGACAGATTTAGAAAGGACATTACTCACGAAAGCATGTCTTATGAGAGTATAACCACCAGAAACATGGATACATGCATCTACATATAGCTCATCTAACAAAGCCACATTCAATGAAGGCGGATACATATATAATCCGGACTAAGTAACGGAGAAGAAAAAACTTGAGTATTAACAACGGGAACATCAATAACTGCCATGCAGAAGCAGAGTCATTGAAGGCCATTGCTGAGCTTGTAATCCAAGATAAAGATATCCACCAAGAAAACAATATCCCTGACTGATGTCGCACAAAAACATCACACATATTAAGATCTCGAGCAATATGTGTTCTCCCTGACACAGCTCTCAGCAGAACACCTACGGTTGTTATACAATAGATCCCATCCCTTCTTCGTCGACGAAGAAGAAGGAAAAGAAGGATCTCATCCCACTGCAATATTATAGGAAGTGAAAGCAATGAAGCTGCAGACAAACTAGCAAAGTGGGGAGGAGCATCCCCATAAACATACATAAGCATCACATATAATGAGGCCAAGACCATCATTTCCAAGCCGACTTCAGGGGAAAATGGGCTGATGAACATCACGACTTCTGAAAAGGAGATATAAACTTAAATTTAACTAGAGAAAAGCAAGTGATCATCTTTAGACTGAGAACTGAGCATAACAGACTCAATGGTCAGCTTAACAAGAACATGAGGATTGTAACATATGACAAGTGTCTATGTGGGGAGGATACCATGACCGTGAAACACATTCTACAAAGCTGATGCTCATGCAAGAAAAGAGAGAACAATACTGTCATCGCAAGACTTATATGACACAAAATACATAATGATATACAACATCCTTACAAACAACAGTGTCCGTAGTAAGAGAAACCGCGATATCGATCTGAGGATGAACGAAGAAGAATATGAACAATATGTAACAATCCTACATCTAATCGGCCTACATGAAATGGTGCAACATGTATATTCTGCACTGTGTATTTAATTATGAAATTCTTTTTCGAGTTTATTACCTGAACAATGAAGATGATCTTTATGATTACTTTTAGCAGGAAAGCTGCATGGTTCTTTTTGTTTTGGTAATACCAGTAGCTGACATGTATCTATTTCAGGTCAAGTCTATCTGATTAGTCTATATTGTGCATTCCTGCATTCATTTCATTTTAACTTCTTCTGAATATGCAAAGAACAGAGCAGACTATCTAAAGATGTCACACTTGTTTGGGCCAGACATATTCCTCATGTAAAAGTTTAATTGAATTGTCAAAATGTATTGTAACCTTAAAATACATATTCAACACTGATCTGAGATGCTACTGGATATTCGTCACTGCTACAGGTCATGTTAATATCCATAGCGTCTATTCCCAACTCTGAAATCTCAGGAAGCAGTAGATGGTCAATTCTATGGATAACTGGATGAAATGATCAAGAACATCCTCAGAGAAAAAAACATTCTTCATTCTCGACGACTTTAATGGTAGAGTAGGTGAGGACCACGTTTCGTGGTCCACCTGCCTCGAACATCATGGTATTGACAGATTAAATGACAATGGTCAGAGGTTGTCTGAGTTGTACAATCAACAAGACCTATGTATACTTAAATCAGAAGTTAACTTACCAGTGTTTGTTTGTTTTTTATGTTTGAAAATTATAATGCAATTTTATACCGATATATTATTGACAATTACCAGAAGCCATATAAGTGTCTTAGTTCAACCTGAGTGTGAAGTGACCTTTCACTGATCTCCAAAATCTTATTTCATGAAATTATCGATTATCCGGACAGTTTCTCACAGTTCACGTGCTGATCACAAAATTGACCTGTGAAGTGTTCACTGGCGATCTGTGATTATTTTGCTCCTTATTTCGTTCATATGGAGATTACTGAAAGGATGCCACGCACGCGTTAAACGGGATGTTTCGAGCTGTTGGCATTTGAAAAGAGAAATATATGTGTCTTTAACAGCAAGAGAATTTGATGTGTCAAGGCAGACTGTTAGACGTGCGTTAAATCGCTACCAGATGATTGGAACTGTGTCTGACCTGCCCCGCAGAGGACGTCTTCGATAAGCGACCAGGCGGCTGGACTATTTCATCACTCTCGTACATCTGTCACATTTCAGTCAGCAACTGTCACTTCTGGCACATCCCATGTTTGAGAAGAATAAACTCAGCTACTGTCAAGAACCGTTTGTGCAAGCAAGTCATGCGTGCAGGATAACCTGCTATTTGATCAACTCTTCAGCCACACCATCATACCACGAGACTAGGCTGGGATGGACAATATCTGCGCTTTGGTGGCGATCTGTTGGACAGAACATTGTGTACTGACCAACCTTTGACGGGCCGATGGTTGTCAGAGAATGTATCGTCGACATAGAAAGCGCTTCGACAACAACTGCATTCAAAAGTGCTCTGTTCATGGAACTGAAAGGACCATGATCTGGGCAGGAATTCGCAACAATCATCGGACATACCTCTTTATCTTTTATTGTGTTGTTAAGTGGGCACTTACTGCCCTCGGGAGGGCCCGATTCATCATTCAAAGAACTGATAGACAATGTTCGAACGAGTTCTAGCAGAAACTGGTGATGGCATTCACCTGAATGTAGACACGGGGAATATATAGGGAATGTTCCTAGTTGTCGACCTGTACAGGTCTCAGTTCTGGTATGAGTTGGATGCAGCCGGAAGAAGGTTTCCTGCTTAGCAAGCTAGGCTTGAACAGTTACTACTCCGCTGCGTTGGAACAAACGCTGGCATAGAGCATTGCATGGCATGCATAGAAGAATGAAGATGACCCTGGGCCCTACAGCGATATGTACTGCTCTCCTCAAATCTCTAAAATGTGGAATCATGGACCGTGACCAGCAGATCGATGAAGCACATCTTTCAACTATTTTCATTGGAAACGGAGGTAAATGACAGTCGGGGGCTACATGGCTTGCTCATTATGGAAGACCTTGACCGACCCCCTACTCTAGATGAGCTTGGTAAGGCTGCCTCTCAAACGCCAAAGCACCAGGAGGAGATGGTATCTCACCCGAAGCCATTACATGATGAAAATCAACACTACCCCATCTATGACGTCAAATGACTCTGCTGGGATAAATGTGTAGTCCCCTAAGATATGCGTGACGCATCATTGTGACGATTTACAGAAACAAAGGTTTCCACAATAAATGCAATCCTTATAGAGGGATCTTGATCCTAAGCGTCGTGACTAGGTTTTGAACCCGCATGCTACTCAGTAGGTTGAGACTGCTCACGGATAGGGTGTACCCGTAATCCTAGTAGGGATTTAGAGTAGATAGATCGACAACGGAGAGAGTTTTTCTCTCTTCGCCATATCTAAGACAAGTGTAGATAAAAGGATCAGCCGCTCTATAATGATGTTTCTAGATCTCAACAAGGACTTAGTTAGCAGAAACAGTTATCTCCACTCCGAGAGAAGATCATATGCCACCCCCATCCCACATTCATCCTACCCCCCCTCCCCTCCCCCATCAAACCCCACTAAGAAGATCAAACATACTGCATAACATTACAATTTCTTGTCACACTGATATGAATAAATCAATTCTTTACGATGGATCATTTTCAAACTCTTTTCCTTTCAAGAGTGGAGGGAACCAGGGATGTCTGCAATCGCAAACTCTCTTTGGATCTTCTTCTCCATTCTCCTAGTGTACGCTTATGGCACGTGTATTGACGGTGTTTATCTGCACACCAGATCAGATGGGCGGATCCTTAACTTATTTCGACTGTGTGCAAGGATCAATATGATGACGATGCACATCAAAGAGATGGTATTTGCGGTTCTAGTGACTAATAGTGAAGACTCCCTACAGAGAGTGATATACATATATCGTCTGTGGAAAGCTGGCCATTCGAGTTAAATGAATCGGCCGACCCATACGGGGATTCAATGACGAGGGACATGACGTCATGCGGCATCCCATCTGAGGGCGAAGAATCAATTGCTCAGGATTGAGGTATTTGAAGACAGTCTGTTGGAGGGGGCATACTGGCTGCTGACGCTCGCAGAGGTCTTCTGGCTGCAGGGAAACGAGAAGGACTGAAGAGATCAAGGAACAGCCAGGCAAGCAAGCCTTCTCATGTGTGGACGATCTGTGACAGAGATTGCTCCTAGCAGATACACCTCTGCAGTCATAGCAGACGTGATCGAAATATTAGTGTTTCAGCTTGACATAAATCATAAGGACATAAGGTGCCACGAGCATGGTCTACAGACACTACGACACCTATGATGATGATGTTGACCTTAGTAGAACCATCAATTTAATGGTGAGACAGGAGATGGATCATTGGTAGCTACTCAGCCTGCTATATAGCCACCAAACATTAACTACTGCTTACACAACAACATTTCTGTCTCGTGGTAAAGTAGGTAACGTTGGATATAGGAGACTGTGACAATAACTGAGGGATATGCATAACCTTTTCTAAGGTAACCACAGTGGAGTTGATTACCGGTGTATAGTCTATGTACGTAATCCTTTAGTTCTTCTAGATCAAGCGGCTACATTAGGTTTATTTAATGGGGTGGCTGTCTCTCTTAACCGGCCTCCACAATGACACTGTAACGTGAGATGTGATGATATTCTAAATCATACCATGAACACATGGTAGTTCAACTGTCAATAATAAATTAATACAAACAAAAACACGATACAAGTTTAGATCAAAATAAATAAGCTCAACATAATGCTTAAACAAAGGAACTAATTGAGCTTACTGTTACGTTTTTTGAAGTACTGTATGTAGATTATAGTTGCTGTGATGATAACGATGATAGCCAAGATTCCAAATAGAAGGGCCACTGTTAACGATATGCTGTCAGGATGTACTACTAAAATAGACAGACACAAACCCCAGCAATAAAAATATAATTTGTTAACACATACCCGCATATGGTGAAAATAAAACATTTTAGTCTCAGGTTTGCCAACTGATAAATGCAATATTAATTTAAAGTATTACGTTTACTGCTATCAAGATCTGCAGGGAGATTATGAGAAGAAGAGCAAAGGAAAATAATTGGAGGCCTAGTTTTAGAATCGTACTTTGGATCATCTCATGGCAACCAAATAAACTAACAGACTCACAAAACGAATTTAGTTTTCCCAACTAGGTAATCTACACAATAGTTATTTAGTATACAATACACCAAACTGGATAATACAAATGTAATTGCTGATGACAAATCTAATAGGAAGGTACAGCTGTCTCAACATCTCTCATTGCAGGTAGACTATTTCAGTGCAAGGATTACTTGACTAACAAAGGAGACGAGCACAAACATAATTCGATTTTGTTTACGATTTGTATATCGGTAACAATGGCATTTGCTTAATTCATGTCACTGTTATTATGTGTGCTGATTGTGTGTACTGTCTCTGATAAACTCATAATTAGGTAGAAATGTCAGCTCATGTTTGTTACTTGTGGGATATTAGTAGGAACGTATGGACTGCAACTATAAGAAATGGTATAGGCTAATCCCAAAATGCCTCACGAGAAGAATAACCTTGAGCACCAATTGGATGACAATGTGTATCAACCAATATCTAATTATTTTCATCATTTGTTGATTATGTAAGCCAAAACATGTGGTTCTAGATGCCTCATGAATTTGTTAACAGTGATGATGTTTCTCCTCTACTTGCACACACATTACTTTGCTATCACAAAGACGACCCACTACATCAATGATAAAGCAAGCTTAGAGCCTTTACTTTGGTTGAGATGTATGGGCAGGAGCAGTTTGCACTAAATGATGTGCAATTAATCTGCACTGCTGGTTCAACCAATAAAGACGATCGAAGCATTGTGCAGTTACAGAGCTATTGATGAACCTGACCAACCAACTTAATGATTGCAACTCTTGCATGGCTACTCCAATGAACATGGCATTTCTATGAAGAAAAAAACGCCTTTGTCAGAATATCGCGTCTTCTTCTTTTGTTCCCAATATCTCATAGATAAGTGTTTCCAGTTCCCGGCCGACCAGATTATTATACTCTGGGTGATGAATACAATAGTACGTCCAGTAAACATATGTCATCTGTGACTGCCTCTACATCAAGAGACCCCGTGTTTGTGCGTCAGCCACATTACATTACAGATAAACGAAGTTCGTTCAAATCAAATTGGGACTTTTTGTTCTAGTTCAAACTGATTTGGTTATAGCGTGCTGGAACTACTATAATCAGTTAGGGACACTTGTGTTCTATTACTGCTAGGTGGGCCACTTGCCATGGGTCAATCACGTCTTAGATTAATACAAATGGGGGACGACATTGTTAGTGCTTCCCTGGAACGTGTGATATGATGAAGTTTATAATGCAAAAAGGCGGGAAAGGAGCAGAAATTTACAGATAATTGCAATCACATGTCGGTGACGGGACACTTAGCTGCAGTAAACCATTTTACTTTGATTGGTTCAAACGTTTTACAGAAAGCCGTCCATCCGTGAGTGATAATCCTGGTCGTGGTGGTTCTCAAATCACCACATTCATTCCAGTGAATATGTAGTTTGTGGAATACCTTTTCCTGGATGTTGATGTTCTGTCCCGTGGAGGCACTATCAACAATAGGCAGTGCACATGCATTGTGAGTGATATGCAGCCTGCATGAACTCGACTAGGAGGTAATTCCACTTTCACCTTACAGCCCATACTTCGCGCCAAGCGATTTTCACCTGTTTTGACCCCTAAAAGAATTCCTGGCCGTCTAGCATTTCAGCACTGATGCAGAAGTGAAACAGGCTGTGTTGTTTTGGTTCAGCCATACTGCCATATCTTATTACGCTGAAGCTTTTTAAGCATTACGTAAATGCTGGAAAAAGCGCATAAAATATGCAGGATATTATATTGACAAATAAATTACCTTTCTACTACTTAAAAAAACAATTTTGATTATCTCAAAATAAAATTCACGATTTGATTTGAACGCCCTTCGTATGAGCTATAAAATGACGGAGAAAAGCATGACTACATACATAGAGCTATGAACACATCAAGACAGTTTTGTTTTTAAAAGCTCAGGTGAAGAGCACATACGATATATCCATCGGTGTTATGGATGTGAATACCCGTCAGAAATCAAATAGCAAGTATGAGAAACAAGCAAGCTGAAATGACGTGGTCTGGGGAATGTAGGAAGTGAGAGAAAAGCAGATGAGCTAATTGCGGCCAAACAGAAAATGATCAAATTGTGATCAACAAGGAAAGATAGGGCAGTTGGACACAAGGCTACGGAAGGTGGCGTTCTATTATTTTGTACTCATTTAGTGAATTCAACCATCATATATATCATCTGGCGACATCAATAAAAGTGTAAGGGGAGACATTACAAATAAGGGGTAGGTGATATGAAAAAACAGTGGTTAGAGTATGTTGCAGATGTCCATCGAGTAAGAAAAAGGATGAATAGGAGGTGATTAACAACATACAAAGGCAAATGCAGGGAAATTAATAAAACAACATGGCAAATCACCAATTCACTGGTCCAGTCAAAACCGCTTCCTACATGCATATACTTTTCAACATGTAGAAGAAGCTGCCAGAGGCAAAAATACACTAGACCTCGTGAAAGGTAGACTAATGTGTACAGTTTCGATGGGACAAAGCGTGGCCGAGACTTGACCCGGTCAAAAGATAGTGTCGCTCCGTGCTGTATCGTGACCCAGATAACGAAGCATGAACACTGAAACGAAGGAGGTCATCCTGACCCCGTCAAACAGACGGTACTTCAGAAAGGAGCTCATAGCGCTTCAATCAGCATACTACGTCACCTTCAAACGCATATCTACATATGTTGCGTGTGCTGAAAATACATTTAACCGAGGAGGTATCGGACCCTCACAAGTATACATCAAGGCGAAAAACCAGAGGAAAGAGAGCTGGAAGACGAATACACAAACACATGCACTCAGAAACACTCCATACCAGCGATACAAGAGAAAGGAGGGGCTACGCTGACAGCATACTGTCCGAACCCTTCACTAGAAGTCTTGACAATGTCTTGCCTCTAGAACATGTTGAGTCTGGACGAGAGAGTGAGGAAGATCCTGCGCACATATGCCTCACTATAAACACATTGTGCAACTCAAAACATCATCATACAGATCACACCCTGACTAGCAACTCGCAACTGGAAGGGCCCCCAAACTGCAGCGGCGGAACAGGCTGAAAACGATCATGAAAACTACCATCACGCTTGCAACATGGAATGTCTGCACGCTACTGGACAACGCCAAAGCAAACAGACCCGAACGACGGACATCACTGATCGCCAGGGAACTGGCTAGATACAAAATCTGTATAGCTGCTCTTAGCGAGACACGACTGGCAGAGGAAGGGCAGATCACAGAAGGCGCTGGTTATACTTTCTTCTGGAGCGGCCGCAGCAAATAAGAACGCCGTGAAGCTGGAGTTGGCTTTGCCATCAAGACCAACATGGTCGACAACCTCACAAGCATGCCCAGAGGAATTAATGACCTCCTGATTACACTGCGTCTTCCTCTAATAGGAGGGCACCATGCCACACTTATCAGTGCATACGCACCCACAACGACAAATCCTCAGGAAACAAAAGATACGTTTTTTGAAGACCTTGAGGCGCTCATCGCTGCAGTCCCCAAATCTGACAAACTGATCATCCTCGGTGATTTTAACGCTAGGGTTGGCACAGACCATACAGCCTGGGAGGGGGCCATTGGCAGACATGGTATCGGACAATGCAATAGTAACGGACTGTTCCTTCTACGGACATGAGCCGCAAATGAACTACTCATTACAAACACGGCTTTCCGACTTCCTGTCCGAAATAGAACCACAAGGATTCACCCAAGGTCTCACCAGTGGCACCTCATTGACTACATTATCATCAGACGTAGGGATCGAGTGGATGCTATGGTAATGAAGAGCATGTGTGGTGCAGAATGTTAGACCGACCATTGACTTGTCATTGCCAAGCTAAATTTCAAGAACCAGCCTAAAATGCGCCCCCAGGGAAAGAAACCACGGAGGAGGCTAAATGTCTCTCAGCTGAAATACGAACCCACGAGAGAAGGCTTCCAGAAAGAGCTTGAGGGCAGACTGTCTGAGCTTCGTTTTGAAAAGAACGACATCGAAGAGAACTGGGCATCATTGAGAAACGCACTCTACGATACAGCTGTTAAACACATTTGCCAACTCACAGGCACGCATGAGGACTGGTTTCATGAGAACGATCTGGAAATACACGGCCTTCTCGATGCAAAACATGAAGCGCATAGAGAATACCAGAGGGACACATCATCTTCAGCAAAAGCTGCCTTCAATACTGCTCGCAAAGCTGTCCAGAGCAGGCTTAGAGAGATGCAAGACTCCTGGCTCAGCAAAAGAGCTGACGAAATTGAGATGATCGCCGAGCGTCATCACACCAAACGGTTTTACGAGGCACTGAAAGCTCTCTACGGCCCGCAGCCCTCTAGTAATACTCCAGTTCACAGTGCGGATGGAGCACTGCTAACATTTAAGGTTCAGATTATAGACAGATGAGCAGACCACTTCTGCAAAATACTAAACCACCCATCGTTCATAAATGAAGAGGTCATCCGGCGAATGCCGCGGGTGGAATTGAACCTGGCGTTGGATGAAGTCATCACTATGGAGGAAGTTGACAGGACACTCAGTTCACTATCTATAGGAAAAGCTCCAGGAGCTGATGCAATACCAGCAGAGGTATATAAGACAGCTAGCCCATCCCTCACCAGAAGGATCACTGAACTCTTCTGTCACATGTGGGCTGAAGGAAAAATTCCGCAGGAGCTAAAGGACCCCTCAATCGTTAACCTGTACAAAAGAAAAGGAAACCGCCAGGCATGCGACAATCATCGTGGAATATCGCTACTCTCCGTACCAGGAAAGATCCTAGCGCGCTTACTGCTAAACAGGCTCAACAAACACCTTGAACAAAGCCACCACCTCCCAGAAAGCCAATGTGGATTCAGAGCTGGAAGAGGAACAGTGGACATGAATTTTGCTGCTCGCCAAGTACAAGAGAAGTGTCGAGAACAAAATCAGGCTTTGTACACCACATTTATTGATTTGACAACGGCATTTGATACAGTAAACAGAGGAGGGCTGTGGATGATAATGTCTACGTTTGGCTGCCCCAACAAGTTCATAACAATGTGTGCTCGTGTACTGGACAGTGGTGCAATCTCTAAAACGTTTCTAGTATCAAACGGAGTAAAACAAGGATGTGTACTCGCCACGACTTTGTTCAGCATGATGTTCGCGGCCACGATGACAGACGCCTTCAGATCACCGGAGCTTGGAATACCCATACAGTACCGCACAGATGGCAAACTACTCAATCCCAGACGAATGAAGGCCAAAACCAAAGTGGCTGGCGACATAATCAGGGAACTTGTATTTGCTAACGACTGCGCTCTAATGAGCAACTCAGAACTGAACATGCCAGTTGGAAATGACCAGTGCTCTGCCACATGCAAACATTTTGGCCTGACCATAAATCAAAAACATAGAGGTCATGTACCAACCAGCACCAGGCATGCCGTACACAAAACCAGAGACTACAGTCAGCGGGCAGACGCTGAATGCCGAAGACAAATTCACATATCTGGGCAGCACGCTGTCGAGATCTGTCAGCCTAGACGATGAGGTGGCAAGCAGAATAGCAAAGGCCAGCACAACCTTTGGTAGAATGCGCTCAAGACCAAACTCAAAGTATACCGTGCAACCATCATTCCAACCCTTCTCTACGCTTGCGAAAGCTGGACTGTATACTCTGGACATCCAAGGAAGTTAAACCACTTCCACACAGGTTGCCTGAGACAAATATTCCACATCCAATGGCAAGATGGTGTCACTGACATCGAGGTACTCTCGAGGGCTAACATGCCCAGCATACATGCACTGCTAGAGCAAGCACGACTAGGATGGGCCGGACGAGCGGCTCCTAAAGAAGCTTGTCTACGGCAACTGAGAGAAAGATGGCGCGAGAGAGGGCGCCCAAAGCAACGATTTAAAGACTTTCTGAAGGACTCACTGAAAAGTTGCAAGATAGACATCGACACCTGGGAATGTCTTGCGCAAAACAGATCTGACTGGAGAAGCGCAGTCAAATAGGGTGTAGCTGCCGGTGAAGACGACCGTGTTGTGAAAGCCCAGAGCAGACACAAGACGCTGAAATCCCGAGCAGCGGGAACACCATCCCCTTCTACAAACCTCGTGTGTCCGATACGTAGCAGATGTTTTCGTGCCCGCATTGACCTGTTCAGCCACATTCGCACCCACACCCAACAGGGGAATCTGTGACAAGGATGATGTCGGACAACTTTATGGACAGCTATTATTATTATTAGTTTTTACTACATAGGAAAATATAATTGAAATCGATACCTTTGGGGAACTGGTTGGCTCAAGTGACTATCGGATCATCCATCAGATCATCAGCAAAGAAGGAAGAAAACATAGGTATACGACTACCTTAAGAGATGTGTTAAGAGGATGAAATAAGCAGCGACCCACATAATCTTGAAAAATACTGTTGTTCAAAAAAAGAGTTTAAAATAGTTCTAGAGAATCGAAAAGAGTGGTCAATGTAGGAAACTAAACCCTAAGCGTTTAGAAAGGAAAACTAAATCTGCAGTTAAATGTAGAAGAGTTAAAAATACAACATCGACAAATAATATATAGAGGCAGAACAATCGAAAAGAAATATATTTAAACTATTTTTACAAGCAACACATAGCTAAGAAAGTGAATAGAGCACACACGATAGACTTCGAAGAAAACGTGATTAAAACATCATTTATTTAGATGTGACCATATGTGGTTGTACGGTCCGATTTGACAGTAACAAATTATACTGCACGTATGGCACACAAACAGCATTTATAGCTGTTATGTCTTGCATTTGGTCCTTTAATACAGCTAGTTTTCGCTGCGCATATTTAATGTGGTAGCAGTGGTCCGACCTGAGCGATTCGAATTAAGCAGGTTACAGGCAGTCCGCAACATAAATTAAGAAACTATTGAAATACACTGTTATAATACTTTTTATCGTTTCTTTTATCCACCCGTCACGCGCTGTACTGAGCTCATCGTACAACATATGTTTAGAGAGGCGCTCATGTGCATACGAATAACCTGTCCAGTCCAGCGAAGAACATGCCCAGCTTATATGATACGTGCAATGATGTCAGAAAGCCCCGCCAAGACAGTTCACATGATCAGTTTTACGTTCCTGACATGTCTGCTTTAGACTGTCTATGTTTCGCATCCAAATTAGTGAACGAAGTTGAAATCTCATGTATGGTTCTGAGCATGTGTTAATTTGTAATCTAAGACATTTGCTTCTTTCACATTCGTGATGAAATTTAGGTGCCTCATAGTGGTCCATTTCCCCGGTATCTGATCTGTTTGCCGCCAGTGCCACAGCAACGTGATGCATCAGAAAGCATGGCTTCAAATACCATGCTAAAAGGCGTTGAGGTCAGCACAGCGTCCTATTTTACTTCATTGATAACTAAGAATGCTGCCAATAGTTTACCATCATTGGGGCCAACACACATCACTGTTTAACTCAATTTATGGCTAGGAATGTGCAGTGAGTTCTTCATCATTCAATACGGAAGCTGACCTGACATCATGAAACTGTCGGACAAATTGTGATGATTTTTTTCAGGACAATCGAATTCCAGCCATGATTTCCCAGAATCCGCCCATGTTGACGATGTCAGATGCCTTTTTAGGGCAACACATCTCGTGTACAGATCACGATGCTGTTCTTGGCATCTCTCTTGATTTTGACGATTTGCAAAAACCATTTCAACTGGTCCCACAGCCAGCTGGGAAACCCCATTGATTTTCTAGTATCAACTTCTCCTTGATATGATTTGTTAAGCTGTTGAGCAAGACTCGAGCTAGACATTTTGCTAAGGATAGACAGGACGAAGATTCCCCTTTGGTTATAACAAGATTGACGAATATCTTTGTGCTTGTACATAGGGCCGAAGTTGTCAAGGGGTTAAGGCACTCGCATCTCACAGTGATGAACGGAAACGTTGGACGATGGAATCTCACAAGTTTCAAGCGAACCCTGGTCTCATGGGAGGTAGGGCCACAGTGCCTGAATCCCGAGTTAAGTCCAGTCGTCTCGACCGATAGTCTTGCCACTGATTCAATGTAACTCGGGATAAGAGTGATATTGATGACCAGCGCATCTTCGATATCTAAATACAGCGCACATCACATTATTAAGACAAAACCGTATGATGCTGTGGCTATCTTCGCTTCGCGATGGGCAATAACAAAGATACTTGTAGACAATGGTGGTATCTGGTAGTTCCTGCTGCATATGATATGTATCCCAAATTGAGCGAAAGAGGTATGTTAGCTTGTGTAGGAGCACGGGGCATTCTGCTTTGTAGAAATCAGCACGAATAGTATTTGGCTCGGGGGCTGCCACGGGACATTAATTGGATTGCTTTCTCAACTTCAAAGGCACTGAACGGGTTGTCGATAATTCACTGAAAGTGGATGGACAGATTAGGATAGCACTGAATTGCTCTACCCGTCGCTCCAGAATGTCGACTTTGTCAGTCAAGAGTGCCAAGACATGAACATTAAGGAACGGCAATATATGAAATGACCTGGGATACTGGACCGCCCTCAGGGCATCGTAAAACCGATTTGAATCCTTTGTGTCTGCTATACCGCTGGATTGCATAGGGTTTGCTATTCAGTCAGGCATCCTGCATAGTTCTGAGCTGGTTCTGGATACTCTTACGAAAATTATAAAGGAAAACTTTTTTGAAGAAAAGGAGCGATAGTCTTGATTAAATCTTAATAAACGATGATTTTCATCCAGCAAAGTTTTAATAACCTCATCGTTGTCATCAAACCAGTCCTAAACTGAGTCTTTCAGTCTTAAACCTGTAACATTTTTGCTATATTTATTAAACTCAAGGCACTCAAACTTTATTGACTCCGAGTGTTCCTATAATAGTTATGTATCTGAGTTAAAGCAGAAAAAGACATCTCTACAGAATTTGTAGTACCAGGAATAGATAAAAGAACTAAAAACAAACATTAATACATCAGCGTATGAACATTAAAAGCAAAATCATCATTTGTTATGTCATACAAAGAGAATGAAAGGCAAAGTAGATTCTCTCAAAGATAGTAAAGTAAAATACTAAGTGGGAATAGAGATGCTGCTAATCTACTCAACCAATTTTTTGTCACATTATACACACAAGAAGACTGCTCAAAGATCTCAGGATCAATAGCTATTTTTCAAAGGGACATGGATACAATGGGATTAACATCGATCTGTATTACAGAGACAATGGTTTAAATAAAATGGATAGGTTGAAAGTGGATAAATGTCAAGGTCAAAATGGTATTATTTAATTGCTGTTTACAATTAGAGACTCGTTAGCAAAACTATTGGTTACATTATATTCTCACTTTCAAAGTGGATTGTTCCTGAGGATTGGTAACGATGCTGGAATGATACTATTTATGAATGAGTATATACTCCGATATCATTATGTCTGAGATTGAGTTTCCAATGTTCAGTCACTTGGATTGTCTTGTCATTCCCGCTCAAAATGTCATTGTCATCCATGTCTCCAGAAGATTTAAGCAGCTCCTCGTCTGTATCTTGTGTTTCTAAAGTCACATGGCGCATAGTTCTTCTACCCACCCCCACCCCACACCCCATCACACCCTCCTCCACAAATCACAATCACATTAAAGACATCCCTGAGTTGCGATAAATCAGTTCGGAATTTATTGAGTGACGTCCCCTAAAGCGTAAGAAAAGAAGTGTGCAGGCAGAGTTTCCTCCCGCAGTTATATCCATGTGATCTATGTTAGTTCAATTCATGTATCGATGCGCCCATTTCCGGGACAGGTCTTTAGAGGCTGTGTTGACTGTATATTATAGTCTGGTGCATCACACCTGATGACAAAAATACAGTGCCTTGGGTCGTTTGTCCGTTTCGCTTCTTCGTGCTCTGATGCGAAATGTCTTCTAACTTTACTTAACTTAACGGCATTATACTGGTTTAGAATATTCTGCAGATTCTGTACACAATCAGTCTCATTTACATTAACTTGCTCTAAAAGCTATGTGCTTCCAATTTATTCTTAAATGCATTAATTGTCACTGCACTAATTGTCTCCCGTGGCAAAGCGTCTCAAGCACTCACCACTTTCTGACTATAAAACATATTTCCTAATATATACTCTAAATCCCTCTTTAGTTAATTTGTAACTATGTCCTCATGTTCTTGTGGGTGGCTGTATTTATTAATTTTTTTAAAATAATAATCAAATTTATCGATTCATCTAATCATCTTATAAACAAGTAACAAGTCACCTCGAATTCTTCTATCTTCTAGACACTGTAGGACTGTTTTTCTGAGTCTTTCCTCATGTGTTAGTCTGGAAACTCACTATAAGCACTTTTTTTATTATTTCCAGCACGTGTATATCCCCTCTACGATAGGGACTCCATACCTGTTCACAGTACTCCAATCTAGTTCTAACTAATGTTTTATATAGTTTGAATATCACGTCCTTGCTACTATGTTTAATATTTCTTTGTAGCATATCGTTAGGTAATGCATTTGCCTTTTTTACAGCTAACTGAACTTGCTCACTCACCTTACACGTATGATCTCTTATAACCCTTAGGTACCTTTCCTGATGTTTCTTTATAATATTGTTCTCTCCCGTTTTGTAATTCCGTTCCATATTGGATCTACCCATGTGGATGACTGCACATTGTTCTACATTAAACTCCATTTGTCAGCTTACAGACCATTCTCAAATTTTATCTAAATCTGACTTAAATATATCCACTTCTGCTTTAGATAAGACACTACTGCATAATTTGCAGTCATCTGCACGTTTTGCAATCATGGATCCCATTTCGATGTCAAAATCGTTTTTATTAATAAACTAGATCTGGTTTGTTCTATTTTTGAATAAGGGGATTTCTCCTGCATCTAACCAATCAAGTAGAACAATCCTGTTTGCACCTGCTTGATAACATAATTTGGCCAATAGTTTTGCTAATTGGTCTCAATTTCAAGCAGCAATTTTCAAAGTATACCATCTATATCTGGACAATTATTCACTTTCAACGCGTCCAATTTTTTGAAAATTATTTCCTCTGAAATTTAGAGTGATGTTAATTTTGCGGTATCCATGTCTTTTTAAACAATATATATAGGCTCTGTGATCTTGGAGCAGTCCTCTTGTGTGTAGATTGTGCAAAAGTACTGATTTAGTAGATTAGATTATTCTCACTTATGATTTTGCCTGTACTGCTTTGTCCCAGGTGGAGATAAACCGATTATTAGGAGCATATGCGAGTGATGATGTTCGGAGGACACCTTGATGTGCTTCCCATGTTGTGTCAGTAAATGTTAGGATTATATTTTTCTCGCATTTATCGTTCACTTTATTTCTTAGCAGTGTTTGCAGTAGCACAGTGTGTGATCTAACCTTACACTCAGGTATTGTGGAGCCATACTATGTTCCAGCTCCAGTCTTTGCCATTTAATCTGCAGTTGTCTTTGTGTATCTGTTTCTAAAGTGGAAAAGCGTAGTTGAGTATTTGCTGGGGCTTTGTTTGAGGTGAATTTTGTGGTGATCTACAGCAAGGGCATTACTGGCGTTTGTCAGTTTGTGTTCAATCTCAAAATAACGAGCCATTGGGCAGCAACTGCTGTGTCGCCATCATAAATGAATTCCGAACCTACTATGTCCATAAGTTGGTCGTTGGTATTTGATATGCAACGATGCTCCTTGTGCCAGGATGTGTTTGAGGCTTCCACCATATACTTCTCATCCCCACGCCTCTAAAGGTGAAATATAACTGCTTATTCTGAAGTAGATATTTGATGGGTTGGTGAGACACAATTAATTTGTCATGGCATATAGCATTGTCAGCAACTTCTGGTGCTTATAGTGGCATATGCCCCACTTAGATCAGTAAAAGTCAATCATGTGACTGCGATCTGCTAGCGTTCCTACATGTCCTCGAATGGTTGTGTCAGGTTAACCATTTGACTGCAACATATCTTCCCGGTCTGAAACATGATTGCGCCTTGATACGCCAGTTTGTTTCCAGAGAACTTTATGGTTCAGGAACATCCGTTCAAAAACCATATACAGATGGCATAGTAATGATACTTGTAGTACTTTATTGGGTTATGTTAGTTTTATATGCTTTTATAAGCGCAGTCACGTTGGATTTACTAAAGATGTTAGGGTTTTGTGTGAATTCGATGCATGTATTAAAATGATTTAGTATCAATTTGATAAAAGCCTGTCAGGTTCATGGTTTTTACTAGGCTATGTCAAAGCATTTGCTGCTTGTCCCGCTCAGTAGTTATTGACCGGCTATTTGGCTGAGGGAAACTTGTATTCAGCATGTAGGGGTGTTCTCTAGATCATTATTTAGATTCTTGATGAGTTTCCAAGCATCTATAGACGTTTCTTTCATGTTCAGATCTTCCACAAGATGGTGCCATTTTTTTGGTATTCAAGTCTGAAATGGCATGAATGAGGTCCACCCCAACCTGAATGGTCTACTCAAAGAAGAAGTTATTTTCAAATAGTTGTTGGCATTGCTTGTTTAGGGCTTTTGAGCCGTCGTTAATCCCAGAGATGTACTAGGTTCCACAACCGTTCGGTATTTGTGGTAAAAGAGCATTTTTGTTAGTCCAAAAAAAGGTTCGCATCTTTGCCTCGAACGCGGGAGAGTAGACCCCAACTGACTTTTTTAAACTTGAAGCATCTTTTTAATGCTCGGCAACGCTGCATAGGATTGGCTTGTGTTTCATCCATCGTCTAGGCTCATTCTACGGATTTTATCACTTGATGTGTACATTGAAATACATAATTGCGAAATTGTTTTTTATGTACCTAACGCAAACACTTGTTTACATAGCAACGTTTATTTTTCTCCAAAACAAGAGGCACATAACATATCGTATTGTCATTTTGTAAATGAGGACCAGTATATTAATCCCAATTGACCAATTTAATTTCAAAGGCAGTTTATGAGTTGTTCAGTATAATTTTTACCTACATTATATTATTGAACTAATTAGATAGAGTACTGATATGAACATGCAAAACAAAACCATGTCCATGTTTATAATTACCAAAAATAAAGTATTTCTCTCATGCTTCAGCTTTATAATTGGTATATTTTGCTCGTGATAACAGCATGTGCTAAATAACATATCAACACCTGACTTGAAATACACATGTGTGTTTTCTGATCGAGCATAAAGAAACAAAAAACGTATACTAATTGACCAAAATAAATTATAATATAAATAATTATACACAATTTCAAGTAAAACAATGTTTTACATATAAACAAAAAGGCTAAATTTTAAGAAAATATGATTTTTTTTTAAAGTGGATTTAGAAGTAAACAGGTGTTCAAACAAAAGAATAACTCATCAAAGATCAAGCCATATTTCACTTAACCATTCCCGGCTCATTTGAACATTATTTTTGCACATTACAGCAAAAACCGACTTCTGAAATATGCATTTGCTGTTCTGGGATTTCTTTCTTTAAATGCTGCATATGATGGGAGATTGGCATGCGATTGATGGCAATAGATCTGATAGGGATAGAGTTGAGAAGATTGGACTGCGCATTAGGAATGAAAGACGGCAAATACTTTGTAGACTTCTGCCTCAAAAAAAAAAAAAAATAATAACTAACACCCGGAATCAAATGCCGAACAGAGAGAAGTACACACGGAAAGGTCATGATACGAATAGAGGGCGATTTCAAATAGATGACATCATGGTGAAAACAAGTTACAGAAACCAAGCAATAAAATGCGTGTGCCTACCTTTGTGAGGATACTTATTCCAATCATAATTAGCTTATCATGACATTCCAACTATGATGGAAGAAACCAGGAAAATCGTAACAACTATTAAAGTGAAGTTTAAGTGGCTTAAACTAGTTGGAGAAAAGAGTTACATTCCAAAGCTCGTTACTGCTGCTTTATGGACAAACACCACGTTACTGGCGATATAGAGCAAACATGGCAGGATATAAAAGAGACCGTAAAAGTGGCCGCAGAGATACCATTGGGTAACAAACGAGAAGAAAACAAGAAGCCGTGGGTGACATATGAAATGCTGGGGACGGCGTGGCCCAGTGGTTAAGTGGCACGGCTCACAATCCGAAGATGCTGGGTTCGATCCCCATCACACCACCGGCCGTTACCCCGGGGAAGCAAACCCTTAGAAAATGCAGGAGGAAGCAGACCCTTACATAAAATGCAAGCTGAAGTCGGATGTACTGGGCCGACAGGCGCAAAATAAAAACCACAGTACAACGCACACCCGCCTTGGGGAATAGAGAAATAAGGTGAACGCAAAAACAAAATAAAAAAAATATGAAATGCTAACCAAAATGGAGGCCAGACGCAAATGGAAAAACATAATAATGCGGAACATGGCAATGTTATTATTAAAAATCGTATCAAGAATGAATTAGATCGAGAATGTAAGATGGCACAAAAGAAATGCAGGATAGACCGATGCAAATAAATTGAAGACATGGAGAGAACAGATAAATTCATTCAAGTCCATAAGGAGTTACTACAATCGTTTTGTAAACCTAAGGTAATACAATCTGTAATAATTAATGATACGGGTGTGAATCTACTAACAATGAGATGGACATAATATGTTAAGAAACTTTACAATTATATGGACCTGGATCAAGATAGCTGTTGTTAGTCCATCGAAATCTATGAGGACCACTTTGTGAAGATAACACACCACTAAAAAGACCAGAAGACCACGCACAACAATATAATGCAATATGATAGGGTCAACCGGATTATTGCGGTTTCTCGCAAAACAAATGATCGATCAAGGACGAACGCTATTTACCTGCTTTATTGACTACGTGAAATGTTTTGACCGAGTCCCCTGGAGCAAACTTTTTCTGATGCCGCAACAATTAGGTTAATCCAAAACCCGTATGGCAATCAAGACGCGATTATGTCAATCACAGAAGGTCTCAAGAATCCAGTTTCCATAAGACAGGGGAACGACACGGCTACTTACTTTCACTGAGTCTCTATAACGCATAATCTGAGATGACTATTGACACGTTAATGCGGATATGTTAAATGCGTGTCAAAGTTAATGGCATGAAAGCTAATACCATCACATTTGCCGATCAAACGGTAGTGGGATGCTCAACATCAAAGATACAAAAACTACTAGAAAAGATAATATCACCGCCAAAGACTTTGTCATGAACATAAACACATCGAAGGCTAAGACTTTGGTAATATACAAGCAACATTTACGATTACATGTAATCATCAATGGAGAAACAATCGAACATGTACACATGTTTATATTGTTGGGCCAAACCATAACAAAAGATGCCCGCAATGTTTGGGCCAAACCATAACAGAAGATGCACGCAATGAGAAAGAAATCAAAACCCTAATTGGGATGGCAAAAAAGGGCGTAAAGGAAAAACATAAATTGTTAATCTCAAAGAATTACTGGACATAACTGGGGAAAATAATCATAGCTACTAATATATGACCAGTTGCACTGTTTAGGGATGAAACATGAACTCTATCAAAAAAGTTGGAAATATAATTGGCGGCGTTTCAAATGTGGTGCTACCATATAATAGAAAGAGTGAATTAGACAGAAACATATGTCATGACAATGTACTCACTAAAGTGGGCGCTCAAAATCTAAATAATGCATATCATACAAAAAACGTCGGTTGAGTACTCTGGGTCACAATAAGGGAAATGCAAATCTTCTACAGAAGATACTAGAGAGCAAGATCCATGGGAAAAGAGGACCGGGGCGACCAAGACCCACCTTTACATCGCAGGCATGCAGGGACATGAAAGTACGAACCTTTTCTGAAGTAAAGAGAACTGCACAGGATGTGGTCAAATGGAGAGACATACTCAGACAACTGTACAACCAGTCTCTGGACTGAGCAGCCAGATGATGATGATATCATGCTGGTGTTGTCCGCGCATGCGTAATTGGTGTTTAACTGTAAATATATGTTCGATAGTTTAACATTTACAAAAGTTGCGATGTTTGAAAATCCAATCATTTATCATTAAGGTAGTTCAGTTTCTAGAACCAATACATGATTTATTATTTCAACAGCGTTATGATCCCGCACCTTGATTACTCCGTGGATATTCAACAGGACCGATTCAGACTTTGACTGGCACACATGTCTTAAAACACACATGTCATATTATTTGTGCCAGTCAA